>KK499781.1:142912-637596 GCA_000688715.1 Glossina pallidipes
ATTTATGACAGAGTGTAAAAATAGTGACTTCTCAAATATTAAGTAATTTACATAAATGCATGTTTTGATTATTATATTTTGTAAAAAAATTCCCCAGAAGTTTTATTTTAACTGAATTTTGACTTAAATCCCTTCGAGACTTCGTTTTATAGAATTCTGTTAAGGCCTTAACAGAGCTCTGTAAAGAAATTTTTGTTTGTGTCTTTGCTAGTTATATTTAAATATAACTTCACACCCTTAGGTAGAACATAAATTTAGAGGCAGGCCATACTTAATAACGGTTTTAGAGTGCAATAAGCTACGATACAGTGAGAAATGACTAACAGTACATCCCAAGAACCGCTTAAGATGCTCCGACATATGTGCCAAACCACGAATATAATATACATAGCGTACAATAGAATTCAAAATTCGACTAAACATAGAGAGAACATAAGCTGTAGTACCAGCTATCACTTTCATGCCACAAAGGATCTGTCCTTCACCAGTTGCGGCAGATAAGTACTATTGGAATAAATTTGGTGCAATGTAGCCACCACTTTTCCATGCATGAACTCAATATGTTTCTCAAAGGTGAGATGATGATCAATAAATATATCCAGGCACTTATGTAGGTCAACAATCTCTATATTGGACTTACCAACGAAGTTATTTAATTGGAGAGAATATTGATTTATATTACCAAAAGCATACACTTATATTTCGACGGGTTTATGAGTAAAGCGTTAACCTGAGACCATTCAAAATGTTGTTCAAGACAATAACTGATATTCCACTCAAGGATTCCACTCAATTTGTAAATAACTGATTAAATGCATACGCACAGTTTGAAAATTGGTATTATCCAGAAATCATGAGTCTGTCAACATGGTTGCCATTTATTTTCCGGACCGGAGATTAAGCGGTGTGTAGTATGGAAAAATGCTAAATCGATAAAGAAATATTGTCAGCATACAGCAACGGTGAGGAAACGAGAATTTTTTACCTTCAACTCTTTCCAACTTTGACCTTAAACTTGCATGCGCTTATGTTGTTTGAAACATATTAATAATGAAATGTAAAATTTATTTCATATATGAAAATGAATTACGTGTTAGTTTGTTAATACGTAAGGAAACCACAATCGCGTGCCTTAGGCGCTGCGGTTAAATAAATTCAATCCATTTAATTTTATCATATGATGGCAAAAATTTAAATTAGAGTTCTTTTTTTAAAGCCTTGATAATAACCAAAAGTCGAAAAAATTCTAAATTAATTAACGGCGTGTTAATGGCGTTATCTTATAGCGTAGCAGGGATTATGAGACTTTGTTCATCTACGAGTTACAAATGCTCCACATATGCTTTCATTCCTTTTGATTTATGCTTCCGGCTGCTTTTCTAAAAGATTTAGAAACACACTCTTAAGTGGTAACCTTCTCTTTCTTATCTTGTTTATAATAAGTTATGAAATCATTAGTATTAGTATTATATACGTTAAGTGGGGAATTGAGAAATAAAGAGTATTAGACAAAAATCTTAACGATTCAACAAATCGGCTTTAATGTTAAGGTTATTCGACTTCATCTTAAAAACGAGGTAGATTTCCGAAATTTCGCAATGAATACTATATAGATAGAAAAATATATAAAAAAGCAGCAGAATAACAGATTTTTAAATGCTCTGTATTTATAAATTTTAGACAAAAATGCATTCATTTTCATCTAAATTCGTGAGCACTGCATTTTAATGAAAGTAAACTAAATAGATTGGAAAATAGGTGAAGTCAGACAATCATTGGGCCACCACGCTAAATACCGTACACTACTCCGGCAAATGCAATTCATTTACGCTCTACTTTCAGCGGTTGAATTTTCCTTATACGAGAGCGGGCGCGCCCCGTGAACTTGTTTGGTCCAAATTTAGCGTATTTAATCTTCTTGAAGAAGATCTTATCGTTCTTCATCTATTTTCGTCATAAATAGGTAGAAATAATTATGTATGTATCTTTCCGGATATTGCTAAATTGGTAATGTTCCATGTTAATTCTGTATCGGCCCAGTCGGGTTTTCCCTTGAATTGGAAGAAGGATTCTTTTGAAGATTTAAGACCTATTTCAATTCTTCGGGCTATTTGCAAAATTGTAAAATAAATTCTCAAGAACCGTAGTTTTTCTGCTGTGCTGACACTTATTTCACCGTCCCAGTAAGCGTTTCGTCGGGGGCCTCTTAGTAAACTTAACGGATACTATTAGGAGTAATGTGAATAGCTCTCGCATGACATCGCTCGCATCTGCAAGAGATTACCACAACTTTTGGAAAGGTGCAAATCGGTTCGATCCCCACTTAAGCATCCTTCTTGGTGCATCTTATATAGAGAAATTGTTGACGTACATATATGCTTAAGTATATATATTGATAATAACCTCAGCTTTGAGAAACATATTGAATTCATTCATAGGAAAGATGTGGGTACCTTACAGTGGGTACAGCAGTGGATTAAATTCCGACTTGCTGATGCTCTATTGATGCCACAAGTCCTGTATGGGCTGGGAGTGGTTGCTGGTGCTACTGCTAGTAACTTTTTAAGGCTTAGTCGAATTGTGAATTTTATGGCACGCTATGTGTATGGTTTACGCGGCAGGGAGAATGTGTCTGAGTATGTTAAACAGTTCTTAGAATGCTGTTTTGCAACATTCTCATTATGGCGTAGTCTTTTGCATTTTCAAATGTGGTCTGCTTTTTAAACTATGCTCTGAATTTGTTTTTATGAACTCCACAAGGAATTCACAGATCTCTATACCTTCGATTAGGTGTCTTCCGGGTAAAGTTACTTAGGTACGTTACCACAGTTGTATGATGAGTAATATGCTATTCGCTTATATTACTGGGGGCTGTATTTCCCTTATGTGTTCGATTGTAAGAATCGGTGACAAGCTGTTAACAAGGGTTGTTAGCAATTCTCAAAAAAAAAAAAAAATAAATAAATAAATAAATAAATCAAAGGAAAAGGAAGGGGTGCCACCGCATTGGGATTTGGTGTTGAATAATTTTTATCTTATTGTCGAAACTATTTTCTATGGCTGTGGAGCCAAATTGCTTATGGCGAACTGTATAGGGCACTCCGCTAATTTTGGATTGTAAAGTGTTAGCGGTAAATTGTAATTTTTTTATAGTGTTAGTTTATGTTATTGGATAAGTATATTTATTGATTAATGCAAGAGATATGCACTTTATATACTGACTTCGGGCTTATTGAATTTTTATTCTCTTGTGATGAAGTTTAGAATATTATTGTTTGTATATATCTAGTGTCAAATTTAAACCTACCATTCAGTGCGAATTGTACTGGGTGTTAGCTGTCGTTGCTACAATGCATTAAATTCGCTCTTGACGGGCTTTGTTTTGTGAATACATATAAATAAATAATTATATTAAATTCTATTGCCTAGTTTTCATAAAATCCTCTACGCCAGACTAAGGTCCAAAAAATAAACCTCCGTTTGACAAATTGAATTGGTTTTATAGACCAATTTCAATTATAAAGTATTAAATATTAGATCATTTTACCGTGTAAAGACTTACTTTTCATAGAAACGGTCACATGGGTTCGGTCAGAATTCAGAAAACTATTTAAAACCAATCAGTACAAGGAAAGATGAGACTGCACAGCATCCGCAGAAACTTAATATATTCCGTATAACAAGCGATGCAGGGTATAAATATTGCATATTAGTTGCCTATTTGTTTTCTAAATGTTTAATAACTGCTAGGAAACTAAAATTTTAGGTCAATAATAATGAAACGAAAAGTGGATATGACAGAGTAAAGGCAAGCTTTAGAAAATCATGGGTGAAATAATCAATTCGCATCCCTCTTTCTTTCATTACAAATTTGTATCTTTACCAAACTCCCTCAAATCAGTTCGGTCTCCCAATAAAAAATAAAAAACAAATTATAAATGGAAAAGGTTCAATCGACCGAATGAAGTTATCTACTGTATGGGGTTTTTTTGGTTGAAAATGATTCATATAAAAATTGATGCAAACAACTTTTCAGAAGGGCGTGAAGTTATATTTAAATATAACTAGCAAAGACACAAACCAAAATTTCTTTACAGAGCTCTGTTCACGCCTTAACAGAATTCTATAAAACGAAGTCTCGAAGGGATTTAAGTCAAAATTCAGTTAAAATAAAACTTTTGGAAAATTTTTTTACAAAATATAATAAACAAAACATGTAGTTATGTAAATTAATTAATATTTGAAAAGTCAGTATTGTAACAGTATGTCATAAATGAGGTTGATAAAGCGAAAGTTTGCTTAGCTACTGTGGGCAAACCATGCCGTGCGAAAAAATGAAACTAGCACAGCATGAATCCTCTATTAATAGCCTTTGCAACGATGTCCAGGTTATATTCAATTTTGCTCGGAGAATTTTTTTATGGGACTTTGAAAATTGCAATACTTAACAGGCTAACATATAAGCAAATTTTGAAAAGTCACTGTGGGCAAACCATGTCCAGCGAAAAAATGAAACTAGCACAGCATGAATCCTCTATTAATAGCCTTTCTAACGCTGTGCAAGTTATCGATGCAAATACTAATATCGATGCAAGTACTAATATCGATGCAAGTACTTATATCGATACAAGTACTAATATCGATGCAAATACTAATATCGATGCAAGAACTTACATCGATGCAAGTACTTATATCGAAACTTTCGCTTTATCAACCTCATTTATGACATACTGTTACAATACTGACTTTTCAAATATTAATTAATTTACATAACTACATGTTTTGTTTATTATATTTTGTAAAAAAATTTTCCAAAAGTTTTATTTTAACTGAATTTTGACTTAAATCCTTTCGAGACTTCATTTTAGAGAATTTTGTTAAGGGCTTAACAGAGCTCTGTAAAGAAATTTTGGTTTGTGTCTTTGCTAGTTATATTTAAATATAACTTCACACCCTTACTTTTCATATGTAACATGCGTAAGAGACATTTTTAAAATTTTGAAGGAGAACAATCTCTAAATAGCTACACTTCATTCAAATTCCATTATCGAGAAGTACGCCTCAGAGAGCATATACATTTTATATACTTAGCATAACAATCTATAGATTGAAAATTTCATTGATATTTATCAATATAAGCGGATCTGATCTGCTATCAAATATAGACATACTAGAAGGACTCAATTCACGTCGTTGCTTTTCAATAGACAAAGACAATGGAATATATAGGAGCAAACCTAAAACATTCACAATAAAAATTATCATAATTAATATTATTCTCTTTAGACGACATAGCCCTCTCTTTTGCTGATTGATTTGCTTGTCGTGCTAAGTTTGGTAAAAAAAGAATGTAGAAAATTTTCCGAATTTTTATATGACACCACATGCGACTCTGCATTAGATGGATGAGAATAGAGACGTGGATATACATTGCGGGAAAATTGCTAAGATAAGTGTTTTCAGTCTATGCAAAAATGAATTCATTATGTAAGACATTCCTATATAAGATTTTTTCACATCTTTTTAAGAAATCATTGATATCCAACATTTTCTCCAAACGCAAAGCACATTTTTCGTGTTTCTTTTCATCACTTCACTTATCTAAATACTTCAAATTAATTTTTCATGTATTAGGTGTTTGCAAAAATTTCTATAGGTAAAAATGGTAAAGAAATGGGAAACACCACGGCACATAACAGTTGAATTCGATAGTTTTGACTTTCCTCTACATAAAATCACAGTTTTCCATTTACTATTATTGATTTATTCAGCGTACGCCGCAGTAGTTGTTACAAGACTTATCCAGGATACACTGTTGCAACTCGAATGGAAAATCCTGCCACATCCATTGTACTCATCAGGCATGGTGCCTTCTGATTAGCACTTGTTCAGATCGGTGCAACATGGCTTAGCTGGCACATGGACCCGAAAAGTTGAAGAGGTGCAAAAATGGGTTGGTGGACGGATCGCTGTCAAACCAATATAAGTTCTTTCGTCATGATATCGCCATGTCGTCAAAAATATTGTAAAATGCTATAGAAAATGATGGAAATTATTTTGATTATTACGACATATTGTATCAATTTTGCACAATAAATGCCTTTTTCAAGTGAAAAAGTGATCAAAATTTTTGCAAACACCTAATATTTGCTTAGTTGTACAAAATTCTTGCCAAGTAATGCAAATGCAAAATTTTTTCTCAAATATTAACATAACTTACGACAATAATTTTTCTACTATTTCCGAACGAATAACAGAATAAATAGACACGTACGTGCCTTATTCTTTTACTTCATATTTAAGTCTTATATGGAGGTCGATAAGTAACGATGCACACACCTTCGCCCATGCCCTCAATACCCTCAAACCTGTGATGAACGCTTTAAAGCTCGTCAAGGGGCAACTTGAACGAATGTTTTTGCTTCTTTTTTTTCCGTGCACACACATGATGGCACTTCTTGAGTTTTATGATCGCTCTGTACGCATTTCATGAATACACAACCATATTACTAGATTAACGTTGGGATAATTATGTGAGTGCGAAAACGTAAACCTATGAAAACATAAGGCTGTGAATCGCATCGATGAGTGTATGCCCATATATATCTATACATGCGAACGCCAACATAGATTTGTCTTGATAATAATGACATGCTGGTCGATGATAAAACGGAAATGCTTTCTATCTTTCTCTATTGTTCCCTCTCTCTCTTCCTCATTTGTTTACATTGAAAATATTCGTGGGATTAAGAGAATACATTTCCAGCGTTTATTATATATAATGTTTACACACACCCTTACGTATAAGCGTATATTTATATAATGGAATTAATTCCAAAAACATTTTTACAGTCATTCATTGCATCAAGAATTTCCGGGACTAAGTGAGAACAACACATTTGTTTCCTATTTTTTACAAACTTCGATTTTATTCATCAAGTTTTTCAAGCACTACGTGATCAGTTCAACGCTTCTCTAACATTTTAAGATCTTTTAAATAGAAAGTTTTGCCTAGACCCTTAATATAAACATCAACTTCCGCAATAATCTCATCATTTATAGTCGTATAAACATAGTATATATATTATATATATAATATATTATCTCATCAGATAATAGTCGCTGTGGGGGGAAGCTGTGTGCAAGTAACAGATGTAGTTTGAATGAATATATAAGATTGCACCGATAATTGAATAAATTCCAAATATAACACGTCTTGAAAAAACTGATTGTATTATATTAAGGTTATGTTATGTGTGTACCAAAAGTCAGTTGAAATTCACTAAAACATCGGTTTCAGCCAAATGTTATGACAAATTACTGGTACGGACCAATTTTTTAGCAAAAAATATTAAAAGTTAAATTTTTTTTTTTAATTTATATATATGCATATATTTACTTTTTGTAGGAACGGCTGTAGCAAGAAATTGGCCCATCCGGCCCAAATTTTCATATCAAACAAGTATGTCGAAATACTATTATTACTCGGCGATTTTTGTTAAGAAGTTTTCAATATCGTACATTTTTTTGTACAGCAATTTCCCAAAAATAAAACGCTATTGCGGCATTAATCGTAAAAATGCTCTGATGCAATCTGTTTTTAATAGGATGCCTTCTTGGACCAAAACACGGCAGTACATCAAGCTTCATCAAAGTATCTCCAAATTTGTACATAAAAATAATTCCACTACACAGGGCTAGCACCTAGCTGATGAAGGAGGAGGATTGACACATTCTCCAACTTATGGAAAAACATGATACATATCTCTTTAAATAGTTAAATAGCCCGCTACTGTAATGAGAAGATAAGTGAAAAGACTACAGTGGGACACGGATACCCATTAAACACTCTTCACCATTTGTTTTAATAAAGGCTTTACATTAACATTGGAAGTGGTCGAAAAAGTTGTCCGATCCAAACCGTTTTTAAGTGCTTTGTCTTTGGGTCAAAATATGTTGGTGTACTAGATTTCGTCAAAAAATCTCGAAAATTGTGCACAATCGACAGACAAGCTTAGACAAAGAAAATGATTCTGAATCCATCGATATTATAAACGATAGGCTTATCTCAAGTCTTTCTGGGTGTAGCATACATTCGCACAAATTTAATACACCCTTGCATCACAAGTGGTGTAGAGTATGATAAAAATTTTAAAAACAATAACAAAATGAACTCTTTTGCATAATAATAACATTTGTTTATAAAAGAAAACAATTTATACACGAAATATGTAATATACATAAAGAAAGCATATCTATAAAGAATATTTCTATACCTTTTGCAGAAATGTGGCAAGTTTATTAAATGAAAGCTTTACATATTAGGAGCTTGCATGTATTTTGAGTATTTTGTGAAAGTTTCTTAAGAAAAGTTGGTACAATGCACCTTAAACAAAAGGTTTTTCATCATTTTCGTAAACTTTTTCCCATATTTTTAGCAACGTGGCGAGACCGTATCGAAAAAACGTTATTAGTTTGGGAGTGATCTAATCATCGACCCATTTTCGCACCTCTTCAGCATTTCGAAACTGCGTGCCAGCCAAGCCATTCAGCATCGATTTGAACAAGAGGTAATCAAAGGGGCCATGTCTAATGAGTACGCTGGGTGCGGCAGAACTTCCTATTCGAGCTGAAACAGAGTATCCTTGACAACTCTTGCAACCTGTGGCCGACCTTTGTCATGCAAGAGGATGATTTTGCGCGTTAATTTGGCTGGTATTTTTTTGCGGTAGACATCTGCGGTAACAGTTTGCACAGTTTGACCGGCTTTGGCAGCAAATTTCTTAACATTGAACAATGAAAGTAATGAATGTCGAATATGCACTTTTGAACATTCCATGATTAGCGTCTGTATACAATGAATAATTCAATAATACTAAATGGGAAACTTTTATTTTATGTAGAGAAAGGTCAAAATCATCGAATTTAACCGCTATGTACATTGATACTTGGCCAATCGACGTCGCTGATCAGAATACATGCAAAAACCTATTACACAAATATGACGCCGTTTTGCAGAATTGTTAAGCAACTCGACAACTTGCACTTATCAATAAAAATACGTCGCTCAATAGTTCTTCGGTCCGATACATATATGGCAACACTGTTGCCAGATCTATGGTTACTGAATCAGCAACCGCTGACACCCGTCCAAAGCGACCAAAAAAGTCGTGTCACTAAAACAACTGCAACTTGTGAACTAATTTCATTCCAACACATATCGTTTGGAGGTTGGCGCGACACAGAAATCATCTAAATACCAACAGTGCAGCCATATATATAACAGACAGAAGACTTATTGAGCGATTAATATACGGAGTATTTCGGATCTACGAAGTGATTTTGTACATTGTAAATATTCTATAAGTTCGACATACCTGCCTATTAATATACTGTGATTCAAAGGTAGTAGGATTTTACTAGACGAGCATGTTTTAATGTTCCTTGGTATCAGGACCATAACTAGATAGATATTTATGTAGAATTTCTTATGAATGTCTATCGGAATGAAGGTAGGATATATTTTTTTAGATTTTTGTCCTTGTTAAAAATCAGAACTTGGCACTTTTGTAATTGTAATTGAAAGTAAAGAAAACGCGGTGAACGCTTTGAAAATTAAATAATTGTGGAAAACATACTGAAACTTTACACGCACATTAGCTCGACCACTCTGCTTCGTTAGGTATTACTGCGAGGAAGCTCGGTGCAATTAGTGCGCTTCCTACGGTGGAATCTCAGTGGAATACATAATTGATTTACATTCCCGCTGCTCTCCACCGGTTGTCTTTCTAGGCGCCGTAGTTCTTGAAGCATTCTCCTGCCAATTATCACCTGCAATATATCACTGGGTTCTCTTGGGGTCTACCGTTATCAAACGTTTTGCAGCGTGTTCTGCACTTTCTTTTCTCTCTGCGCATTCCGCGTAGCTTGGCGAGATATCGTACCCGAACCTATACAGTTAGCTCCGGAAGAAGACACGGCCAGTCAGGAACTGAGCGAGATAATAGCTTACCTCCATATGTGCCCTTTTGGTCGATCGCGTTATGTTTGGGACAAAAACGAACGTCCATTTCTCGTTTGCTGACTTTTCTCATGCGCCTCATTTCGTCCGCCAAAATACCGATTGGCATGGCGCATGCGTATATAGCAGGCATTTTCAGTAAGTTCGTGCCACCACTTTTAAACTGTTGAAACCAAATCCAACAATCAGAATATGATGGAGCAGCATTACCATAAGCTTCTGAACGTGTTTGGTAGGCTTCGGCATCAGGTTTCTTCAAATTAAACAACAAAAGTAATGAAAGCCGGAAATGTAATTTTGAGCGCTCCTTGCGATTAGCGTCGGCATACGTTGCATCAATCAATAATACTAAATGGAAAACTGTTATTTTATGTAGAGAAAGGTTAAAATCATCAAATTTAACCGTTGCGTACGGTGGTAGAAATCGCTGATCAAAATTAGCGGAAGTCCTAATACATATATATACATATTTAACTGCATTAGTATCTATTTGCGGTTTGAAGCATAAAAAAGAAATTATTATTATTTCATAAATATTTACGTGAAATACTAAAAAAATGTTTGCTCGTAAAAGTAATGAATGAAATGCTTGCACTTCAGAGTTTAATAAATTACAACTTACGTAAAAAACCGCATAAAATATAAACAAACATACATTTACATAGAATAGAATTCTAAAAAAAGAAACCTTTTCAAAGCGCAAATTACCCGCAAAGGGAGAGGGAGAGTGAGAGAGAGAGAAAGTGCACCCACATAACGCTATGATGAAGAAACCAAAAAAAAATTTTATTCAAATTATCCTATTTATCATATGAAAATTTATCATTCCGTTTGTTCAAAAGAGATGTCTGCCTTTACATATTCTTGATTAGTGTAAAATTTTGAAGCCTTATTGGGTGTCTGCTAGTGGTGCTCTCGAATTCGTGAAAATTCAGCTACAAAGCAAAAAGACGTAAGGCTACGATCGAATCATGCAAGCCCATCGCCGTTACTCTAAAAGAGACTAAACAAGAAACTTAAATTTCCACACTGAAGACAAAAGTATTCTCAGTTTTTGTTATATTACAGGCGTGTCCTTTGATCGGTTCATGTCATTTTCAATTTCCTTTCTAAATTAATAAGTGATATGTTCATTTTTGCGAATAGGAGAACAGATACTACAGAATTGGGAGGACGGACAGATGGACAGACGACCAGATGCACATGCTTAGGTACATTCTGAATGTGACACTGGGTGACAAGGGTGCATGTACTTTATAGGATTTTTGAAGCTTGCTTCGGGGCGTTATAAAGGTATTGACAAAAAAAAAACGAAAATTTGATGCACTATAATATTGGGTAAGCAGGATTTGATTTTTTCCATTTTTGTACGGGCAGTACAGCATCGCCCATAGAATATACGATTTAATTTTTGTAGGTTGATCTGCTGTAATTTTGCAGTAAGCAAAAAAACAAATTTCTTTATTCTTGGAGAACCAGTTTAGATAGTTCTGTGTGCGTATGTGTCCATCGATTTGACTGCTTACAAGACCTTTCAATGTTTCTGCCATAACTGAAGCCAACAAATTTATTTTTGTCAACAGGAAAATGTTTACGGCGACGGACTGTCGGGAATGGTTAAATGATTCAGATTTGAATATTGCTCTTCGAAGCTTCCTTCTGGACGTTGCAAACGTTTTGATGAAATAAATACCCAACTGGGATGGGTGTAATAAAAGATATATGATGATGACACTTTTTGTTTTGTTTAGAGCGTTGAGTTTGATCTTAAATTTGTGTTCATAAATATTTCGAAACTAGATAAAATCGTTGGATTTTTTGAAGTTGACAACAAATGACCGCTAATTACTATGCCATGTCTGCTTATTACGTTTTGTTTGAATTTTTGATGACTATAAGCAAGCCTGAAGGAGCAATCTATCTACTCTTCGAACTGCACACTGAGATTTTATTGAAAGAGAGCCTATAAATTCACAACTAAAGTCGCAACCTAAAAAGGGGGTCTGTAGAGCAGTTTAGGTAATTTTTCAAACTAATTTGGGAAAAATTATAAACAGAAGTTGGAGAGCAACTATTTTTTTTTGTTTTTGGTTATAATAATAATCGATCCTACTATTTATTCGGGTCAGTAACATGAAAATGTTCCGAACATTTAACAAAATCTTCTCGGGGGTATAAAGGGCTTAGGAATATGTGTCAATATCTTTGACGGCTTTAGATTTTTAAAACCGTAACGTAACAGTACGTGTTTGCATTACATGTCTTAAGCTTGACTCCTTTTTCTTGCGCTTATCTCTTTCCATCATTTTTCAATCAGATACTCATAATAGGATGACATTAAGACTTCAACCTGTGACTAATCACCGGTACTTCACTTCATGGAATTCTAAGCGAAACTACCGGTTTGTGCTTTCAGATGTTACACACGTGTTCATACCTATTGTGAATACGTGCGTACGCGTATGCTTTACAATAGTGATATTTTAATTTTCTCTCGAATTTCGTTTGTAACGGTTTTGAAACTTTTATACTTTATTATTCACTTTCCAACCTACCACAATGAGTGTGCACACATAAACATGTAAAATTATTTTGTCTCTAGGGTGGATGCAGAAAATGGCCAAAACGCAAAAATTTTCACATTTTGAAGGATCAATTTAGAATTTTACAGTGATCGGCTCTACAGACGCATACTTATGGATTATATTTTATGATGTACTCTAAACAACTTTTTTTCTGAACTGGTCTCTCATTTATAGCGAGCCTCAGATTTTGACGATTAACGAATTTATGTCTGCAACGTATCGATAGAAAAAGTACGCATCAAACGTTATAAAATTTAAATTTTGAATCATCTATTAAAACATTCCGAGTCAAATCTTTTCGTATCCTGGAATACATAAGTTACATTCAGCTGAGGAAGAAACTTTGATATTAGAGCCTTTAAATTCTTACATTATAATTGCAAAATATTTTGTCAAATGTGGCGCGTCTTCATTTTTCCCGAGTATAATCTTCCTAACGAAAGCAAGCGGACAGATGTATTCTAAGACGAAAATCCATTCGAATCCAGTTCGACAGAGAAAAGTAGCTAGTAGTTTGCCATTAAAAAGCAGTGTTTAGTCAACACACACGAAATCCGAATTTTCCTATTGTTTTGACAAACGCAAAAGCAGCATCATTAAAACCACCAGAACTTGTGGAAAACCAAATGCGATTTTGACAGAAATCGCTTGATGATGGCACCTTTTAAAAATAATACAAACTTTTTGCTACAAATATCGAAGTGCCGATCCCTTAACTTATTAATCGATGCGTTATACTGTATGCAGTTCTGGATGTTATAAAAGAAAGCATAAATCTAGCATACCCTAATGCTTTGATGGCAAGTGTATAAAGATTATATTTTAAGATAGATTTCTATCAATTTCTACATAAGACGTAAAATATTATAATATTTTTCTTCATTATTATTACCATTCTCTCACTGACACGTGTATTTTCATAAATCAACCATTTAACGTTTGGGGATTTTCATTCCACAGCTTATTTCCAATTTATTTTAATGCACATTAGTATTTTTTCCGCCCAATCGCAATTAAATTAGAACTACATTTTTTCACATTGTGTATAACTTTCGATCGCATGACGATATTTTCGAAGACCTACGATCCAAATGCTTATTAGGACCAGCTTCACGTTCAATTCAAACAATGATTCCGACCGGCTTACTAACGCGTCCACAGTTAACAATGAAATCTAGTCCTTAATGTGAACGTAGTAGTAATTTGATCAAGACCATTTTTACGCCCAACATGGAAGTGGTTCTGGCGACAATTTAGGTAAAAGTTGTTAAAAAACATATTTACGGGATCGAAAATCCATTCGGATCCATTTAAATGTGCAATAAAAATGCTCAAAATTTGAGAAGACTACAGCTGTCACGGATCCAGTTGCAGCAGAAGTACAAAAATAAATAGAAGAATACACGTCTTCCCCTAGATTCACGTGATATAGGTGACATTTTCTAGTTTGGCCACGCTAGGGTTTCAAATTTGCTTGTTCTCCCATATCTATTTTTCGCTAACATACCAAATTTCAAAATCCAACTGGATTTTATTTAATTGGAATTATCCAACATTGGTAGGTGTCTTTGCTAGATAAATTCGAATTTATCTTCACACCCTTTATGTCTTACAAGATTTTTTTCATGTATTGGTGTGCGCGGATCGTTATCAAAGATTTGTAGTTTTTGATTTCCTTATGCGTAATATAGGTTGCGTGCCACTTGTCGAACAATCGCGCCTTAGAATAACATTATGAGAAAATCAAATAACGAATAACAATCTTGTCAATCATGTGAACCATAGACGTTTAGCGACTTTTTCTATCTTCTGCACATATTTTATTTGAATTCGCATATCTTTCAATTTTAGATTTGGGTATACAAATAGATAGTAGAGAATATGCACAAAAACTTGTGTTAAAAGCTTGAATTTCAAATGTTTACATATACATACATAAATAGAGTGAAATCTAGCAACAACATGTTCTTCGATTAGTAAACAACATTGAATAATTAATTGGTTTCGAAAATTTCACTTCTTTTTCGAGTATTTCAAATTTCAAGCAAACAAATTTATTTATTTATTTGCTTACACATGAAACTCAACTAAAATAAATTAGGAGTCGAATTCAATTGTTTCGCAGAAATAAATCTTATACTAATTAATATTAAGAAATAGTATAAAGTATGCAAGAAGAAGTAAAGACAAAAGAAATAATTAAATAATAATTCAGGTATAAATAAATAAGAAAGAAAAAAAGCATGTAGGCAACTAGCACCCAGGCATACCCACAACCAGTACAGATCAAAGTTGCAAGTGAATCCCTAAGCTATTGCAAACACACAAAAGCTTGCCAATCGATAACCGCAAACAATGCCAGTTAATTTTCGAATTATAGTGAGATGTTAAGATTGCAAGTGAGTTTAAATACGACATAGGAAAATCGCGCATATTAAGCATAGTTGTTTTGATAGACTTTAAAGAGTCAGATATTGAGATTCAGTGACAGACATCGTTCAGGTTTCTGCAAACAACTCTGAACGAATTAAACAGCTCATAATTATATTTACATTGACTAAGCTTAATGAAGATAAAGTGCCTAGAGAAGCGATTAGGGACATTGAAGTTTATCTCACCAAATGATGTGGGCGAATTGATAGTACCATTTATTAACTTAATTAAGAAGGAAACACCAAGAATAAATTTACGTTTCTCAAGTGACGGTAAGGATAACAGAAGCAACCTATTTTCCTGTGTCCCCAACCCAAGGGCGAACAGCAAGAATTGCTTTTGAACGGGTTCAATTGAATCTACATAACAGGAAGGAGACCACGCAATAAAGGCATACTCAAGTATTGGTCTAACTAAGCACATGTATAGCCTTTTTGTAATGTAAGAAGTCTTCAGCTCGTTAGACCACGTCTTAATGAAGCATACATAAAGAGAGCTCAATGTGCAAGTTAAAACGTAATTTTTGCTTGAACCTCTAAATCGATGAACGCATCGACGCTTTCCAACTTATGGGAATCAAAGAAATACTCAGTACTGAAAGACTTTCGTCTTAAGAAAGAAATCTTTTTGCATTTACTTAAATTTAATTTCATAAAATTTAACAAGCACCATCTAACCAAATTGGTTAAGTCAATTTGAAGGTGATAAGAATACGATTCCAACGAGAAGGAAAAAAACAGTTTAACAACATCAGCGTACATTAAGATGTGGCTGGATTTAATCGCCGAGAGGAGGTCATTAATGTATAAGTTTAATAAAAGGGGTCCCCAGTAGCTGCCTTGAGGGACGACAGACGTCACGGGAAATTCATCCCAGGTGATGAAGTTAAGCAAAAACTTGAAAGATCTGTTATGCAGATAAGAGCAGACACACCTAAACAGCCATGGGAAGAGGGGTGTTTGTTATTCTTATTAATATTTTTTGGAGATGTACATAGAATAGCCTGAATGGCACCACTGGGAACAGATACCCTTGCCACTTCAGCATAGGTAAAACGCGGAGGACTTTCCCGCTTATTTGTGACTATCTTATTACCGGCCGACTCGACTATAGCGGAAGCACCAACGTTCTTTTTAGGCAAGAATGGAGTTTTCACATGATTCGACGAACCAGATTTAGGCGAAGGCGGAGGTGAAGTACCACACGTTACGTTACGGGTTGGTCTTTTACAGGCTGAGGGACAAGACGAGTACTCTGGATAACGACACTCATCAAACATTGTCAACATTTTTCCAAACTTTCCACAAAAGATAACGAGATTTTACCTTAATAAAAACCCGTTCCTTGCCTCCGCGAACAGCTTGTAAAAGTCAATATGCCGCTTCCTACAGTCAGGACATGACCAACGTAAACCCTTCAAAGGATCTAGAGCTGCGTTTGAAGCACAGCCATTAATACCGGCACACTTCACATGACAAAGACGTTCGCATAGTTTTTGCTCGAAATTATACAAAAAAACATTCTATACCAAAAAGTAACATATAAGATAAAGAATGTGAAAAAAAAGAAAAAAACAAAAAAGATTGTCACGTACACAAAAACGATCTCTTAAAGTAGACGTTAACTTCACACTAGTAAAGACATAGTAAATAAAGAGCAAGCGAAGAGAAAAATTGTAAACACGCAATAAGAAAACAAGAAAGAGACTTGCTGACGAGAGCACCAAGTGCTGATCGCAAAAACTAAAATGAATATGTCATCGAAAAGTTCAATATAATTCAATTAATTTAAATACTTTTATAATTAATTAGATTTTAAACGCATATGAAGCAATAAGATAAAAAAATAAATTGCAAAATCTGTGCGCGCAGAGTTGCCAAATAAATAATATGCAAAATATTATAAAGAAATTTATTTACAAATCGAAATATTTATTAGCGCTACACATTAACATGTTTTTCTAGTTTACGAGTTGCGTGGCGCATATCTTTTTACTGTTTTACGACGAATTTTTAACTTGCATGAGGAAATAAACTAGAGACGTATTGAGAATCCTCAAGATACAAATAGACTTTGAGTACTTCAATGATCTCAATCAATACTTTCTGAAAAATACCGGCACTAATAATCAACTTTTGTTTAGTATACATGTTTATTATATATTAGGTGCTTGCGTTAAATTTGAAAATTTTTTCACTTGGAAAAAGCATTTATTGACAAAAATTGGTACAATATATATTAATCAAAACATTTTCCATCATTTTCTACAACATTTTACTATATTTCTGCCAACACTGCAAAATCTTGTCTAAAGAACTTATACTGGCTTGGCAGCGATCCAACCAATGACTCATTTTCGCACTCTTCAACTTTGGGGAGTGGTGTGCCAACCCAGCCATGCTGTGTGGATCTAAGCAAGTGCCATTGAGAAGACGCCTTGTCTGGTGAGTACGCTGGGCGCGATAGAACTTCCTATTCAAGCTGTAACAGTGTATCCTTAACAACTCTTGCAACAAGTGGTCAAAAAAGGGCATTTTCAGTCAGTTCGTGTCACCATTTTTAAACCGTTAAAACGAAATCCAACAATTGGGATACGATTGAGCAGCTTCTAAAAGCATTTGATGGGCTTCGGTTACAGATCTTTTCAAATTAAACAAATGTCATAAATGTCGAAAATGAAATTTTGAGCGTTCCATGATTAGCGTCTGTATACACTGAATTATTCAATAATACTAAATTGAAGATTCTTACTTTAGCTAGAGAAAGGTCAATCGTTATGTATATTGGTATTTCCCATTTCTTTATCATTTTTCCCTGTAGAAGATGCTTTTTAAAATTAATGCAAGCACCTATTACATGTGTGTCAGCGAAAACACAACTGCGAGCGATTTATATTAAACGTTCTAGATTCAATAATTGTACACGTCCTTTAAATGTGAAATTTTACACAGAAAAAGAGATCACATTTAATTTCTATATAAGTTCGAGCTTTTGATTTACAAAAACAAAACAAAAATTGGAATAACAACTATTTTTTTTGGTACGTACACACCGATGGACAAAATCATTGCCAAAAATTGAACTTGAAAAGAAAACTTCCAAATAAAATAGAAAATGTAAATCTATATTAAAAGCTATTAAAACTGGCTAAACAAATATAAGCGCAGAAATAAAAAACATTGAAATTGGGACGTTGACAAAAACGCCACAGTCACTCCTCTTGACGCTAGCGTCAAAAAAACGAAACGATATGTCTTTTCATGCATTCTTCTTTCCAACTATAAATTTTTAATCGCCTTCGCAATCTGCAATGGAATATATTTAACACTTTCTCACAAAATTTATTTACTTGGCTTCAGTGAATTTGAATTTCTTTGCATTCAATTCTCCTTACTTTTAGTTACACATCATCATTAAGGTATAGAAAAGAAATTTTCCGTTTACATTAAATTACGCATGAGTTAATAAATGAAAAAAAGCTCATTTTAGATAACGTATAGATAAAGCTCTTGTTATTCAACATAATTGTAGATAAAGCAATAATCTTTTTTAAATCGAATGCATAATTAGCTCCCAATCCTGCTGTGCATATTGCTGAACCTGACATTCATAATAAAAAATTGCCTACTCGTCTTTTAAATAATACTAAATTAAATCGTATGAGTAAATAAACTACTGCGGTAACTAAAGTGGCAGAATCAACTAAAGCAGAAACAGGAGTCGAAGCTGCTATACCAGCAGGAAATCAAAAAGAAAAAGGAATTTGAGTACTTTTAGTTATTGCCGCTAATATAACTAAACCAAAAATCATTTTTCTTTATATCTAAATAAAAAAATATAATTTTATTTTGTTTAATTTAATATTCAAGCAATTCTTAACAATCAAGCAACATCTCCAATTCGATTAGATAAAGCAGTTAATATGTCAGCATTAAAAGGTTTCACATATTTACAATTAATGCCGCGGTTCGTCCTGATTTACTCTATAGAAAAGAAGAAGGTAATAAGAAAAGCATATCTTTATAAATTTTTAATATTAACTAATGTAATATGTATATAAAGGGAAATGGCTTAAGAGCCTTTCGAGACTTTTATTACAAAAATAAATTAAATTTTTTCATTTAGAAACTTCACATGTGGCACTGATTTTCATTGTGTACGAAGAAGATTGATAGAATATCTTTCAATTGTCGTATAAATTGTCCTCACTATGAAACGTTGATATTTAAAATAGTTTCATAAAAAGTTACGATAAAAATTTTATTTAATCAAATCACTTAAATATGGTAATGTGTGCGTAGCATATAGATATGTCACAAAGATTCTCTTTTATACATTTCTTAAAAACACACACACAAAAAACCCGTGCGCGCACGCACTTACACATGCACAATTACTTTTAGAATAAACAAAATCATAAGAAAGCCTGACATACACTATAAATAGCGTATATAAGATAAAAAAGAACAGACAAGCACATAAATTTATACATAAAATCAAAGAGAGTGTTATTTAGTTTAAAAGGAATCTTGTCGGAGCTATATTTGAACAAATTAACTTAAGTCTATTTCTTCAAACGATTAACTTGTAAAGAGCGATAGGCTCTTATTACTTATAAGATAAAAAGGTATTATTGATTCACGCCATTTTTTTTAAGCCTCTTAAGAAAGTGTAAGGAGTTTCGTTAAGAAATTTAACAACAAACTATCCCGCGAACGTTTCGTGCAAAAAAAAAAAACCATTTACGGCCTGGCCTCCTTGCAAATATCTTGGGAAGATTTATTTTTAATTTTCTAATTCAGTGCAACAACCAACAACCACTATCTACGACACTCGTTATTCAACGTTTCCCTAAGACTCGGCAACTTCTAGTAAACTTTTCAAAATTCTACCAAAAACAATAGCACATAATCCGTCTAGGCGAATACGAAAGAACCAAGTCAGTGTTAGCAAATTCAAATCTCAAATGCGGTAGAGTTTCCTTTGGTTGTAGCCATAGTGAGTGCTCAGTCGGCAAAGGCATAACACTTATCGATTCGGTAGACACTCACTGGGCCGTGGCCAACGCCTTCTTATCTCTTGCTTTTCCCTCAGTTTCATCCGACCGTCACAGTGTTACACAAGTAGGTGATGTCCCCTAAGTGATTGGTCATTTTAAAAAAAACTAGCATATAATACACTGCCGAGCTATTCATTTCCACACTTCTTGTAATGGGTCCAGGCGTAGTACATTCCGAAAGTTCTATTTTTGGTGTTTCATTCACAGCATTTCATGTATTTCGTTTTCAATTTGTATGACATCTAATTTTCCTGTTTTTGAATCATTGAATATAGTCTTTAAGAGATGGAAAGTTGTTGATCTAATATTTAATTTTTTTTTCCAACTTTTAATTTGAATAGTCATGTAATACTTTTTCTTTCTTCAAAGCTTTTGTGCCTTTAACATGAAAATGTTCATTTTTTAACAGTCTAATCCAGGAATTCCAAGCGGCGAGTGGCCTTTTTGCGAAGCGCAAAATAGAATTTGTTTTATTTTTTATAACATGAAGTTTGAATTGAGATTACGTGGTGACTAAAAGAAGCATCGGGAACATTTTCGCGATTATAAATTTGTTTCTACTTTTACACACTCCTTGTCCATAAAAAGCTTTTGTGCCTTTAACATGAAAATGTTCATTTTTTAACAGTCTAATCCAGAGATTCCAAGCGGCGAGTGGCCTTTTTGCGAAGCGCAAAATAAAATTTGTTTTATTTTTTATAACATGAAGTTTGAATTGAGATTACGTGGTGACTAAAAGAAGCATCAGGAACATTTTCGGGATTATAAATTTGTTTCTACTTCTATACACTCCTTTTTCATAAAAAGAACAATGAACTCATCCTAATATTATATCTAATAAAAATGTAAAGTTGTGGAAAAGTAGTTTGATATTTCACCAAAATGTAATGGAATGCGAATCGACATTATCTGAATTAATAGTTTTTTTTTCATTGCATTGATCGTTTTATATAAAATTCTTTTTAATGAAAATTCCGAGGTTTGGGAGTTAATAGAAAATACAAAGGCTATTATGGCTTGATTTTATTTTATTCATTTTTTTCGAAGTTGTGTGTTTAATGTATGAATGAAATGATAAAATTAGTGCATTCAACCAACCATTCAGTGGTGGATATTAAGACGAAGCAACAACGATAAATCAGTGAGAGATACATGAAAATAATACAAGCAAGAGAAAACAGCAAACGAGAGAAGCACTAAAAATGCCTTTATAAACCAATTAAAAGCAGGCTAACAATATGGAAACTTATTAATGCTGGTAAATGTTGCTCTCTTCAATTTCGAATTAAGATTTTATTAAGATTTTAACATAAGAGGACTACAAACAAGAATATATACACACTAACAAAAAAAAAAAATCGTAGTTTTATAAACATATATAAAGAATTTTTCGGAAATTACTCGCGCGTCTATGCGGCCTTTAAATCAGTCAATTATTTAATTACATTTACCATTTCTTTTATTATAAAGAAAGATGAGGCAGGAAATTTCCCGTTAAATCAAATTAAAAATAAAAAATATTTGGTGCATTATATTAACTTACTGACACAGACGTGTACACACAGGTGAACTGAAAAATTTTTTTTTATGAATCGCTGTTATTATACTTTCTTCTGTTTAAGGGTTTGGCAGCACTTTTTTTCTTTTTCAAAAGATTATTTTTGTATAAAACTATATAAATTATTTTATATTGCTTTGTTCACACATTTAATCCTGTTTTTGTTTTCTATTTTACTTGAGAATCATTATATTTTAATTGACTAATTTCAGACACCACTGTTTTCAACAACACAAATGCAATAATTGCCAATTTATTGTCGATTAACGAAACACACTCGTACTTCCCAAGCAAAAATTCTCGCACGACTAATTGAAATGTAGCACCAGTGTTTCTAATAGTTTTCAACAGTTCCCCACATTTCAATTTGTTGACATTTTTATGTTTGCCTTCTCTGATATATAAAAATCTCCAATTTTTATATATTCAAATATTTATTTTATATAGCTCAATTAATAAATGGTTATGATTTAATTTCGCACACGGGGTGCTTTTTTACTTATTCTTATAAAAGTATACTATTATCAAGACAGGTAATTGTGGAAGAGAAAAATGAAACATTGAGGAAAAATTGCCGACAAAAATTTGATAAATTGATACATTTGCATTTAAAAAACTTGCATAAAGTAAATTTAGCAGCATGTTCGAAATACCAAATTTTTGATTAGCGTACATTTATACTATATTTACATAATAACTTTAAAACAAGTTCTCAGTTAATTTTTCTTTGTGTTACGTAATGCAGAACATTAAGCGTTTTGCAAGAAAAAACAAAAGCAATAAGCAGTTAAAATGTCTACTTGAATATTTAAACAAGAGTTTGGCAGCTCTAAATACTAATTGTGCGAAAAATAAAATAAAAGAGAAAACGTTCGTTCTTTTGTATTTGTTACATTGTCAGTCACCAAAAATTGTGGAAGAATCAAATAAGTTGAACAAAATTTATAAAAAAGTGGTGTTGTGGTCGTCTAGACATTAACTATAAAATTAAGCATAATTTGTGATTTCTAAAAAGTAAGCAATTTTCACTGATTGCAATTACAATTTCTGTTGCACCGCTGATTGCACATAGATAGTTAATTGTTAGCTTTCATTAAATTACTTACGCAGAAAACACGTAAAAACACTCTCTTTCGTCCCTGTATTAACGTTTTTCCACCTAATTTGTAGAAGCGACATGCAAAGCCATTTTCATTACTAAAAAAGCCTCGTAGGTCTTGCGCAAAGTTGTATATATATGAACAGTACTTGGATTTTGAATGTATTCTTGTTTTTCTGAATATCTTCTTCTCTGCTCTGGTTATATTATCCAGCTGTACAAAGTTGTAAAAGGCCTTACCCATATGTACTGCCGGACAAATTAAAATCGAATGCATATTATGTAAATACTGTAATTTTTACTACCACTTTTCTACTAACTAATATATGGGATAGAATTATTCGAAAGCTCGAGGTATGTTTATTTTAGATCTTTGGTGGATTTCTTATGCATGTCTTTTGTGTGTTTGTATATTTTTTATTTTCATATTTTTTCTTGTCGGAAAACCGATCTTTTCTGTAACATGTGAATACAACTTTCAAACAAACTTTTAATTGATGTGGCATACTGACATTGGGCCGTGATTCAATAAGAGTCGCTAGTTTGGAAACACACTACTATTTGAGTTGGCAGCCAACTCATCGCCTACTAGGTCATTACTTTATACGATGTGTAAATTGTAGTATTGTTTATTTTTTTAATATATATATACAGAGATGGGACTTTTTTAATTTGAAGGCATTATGTTCTGAAAAATTAATAATATACTTACTTATCTGCTTTACTTTAGAAAGAGATAGCATACTAAACGTAGGAATAAAAAATCTAGACCGTTTTCTCGAATAAAAAGTGTGAATGTTTGTTTGGTTAATAATGTTTATCGAAAATGCATTAGAATATTATATATCTATTTGGTTTCACTTCCAATTTTGAAAGATTGGACAAATTATTCATACATTATATTCACTAAGTTAATTAAGTTTAATTTGTTAATGAATAATAATAATTATTTCATTATACAATAATAATCGTTACTATATTAATAATTAATGCGCCAATACGTTTACAAAATCTTTTTCGGCAGAGGTAGAGATGTAAATAACATAACATAATATCGTACAATATAAGACAGAAAGTCAAGATTCAGATGTGATCATAAATTATAACTTATAAGAAGCCTTTATAGCTACTTTAAAGCCGTTAGGATTAACAATCATTTTTATAGGGAGTGGTAGCGAGTTCCATACCTTTACAGCGTTAACAAAGAATAACCTTGGTGATATTAAGTATCATGTAAATATCTTGCTGTTCGGGCCCGTGTAAGCTTGTGGAGAAAATGCAGATTTCCATTTTCAGCGAAAATTGCGATGTCCTATCATGTCTCCGCTTGTTGGAGACGTACTTAGCACACTTATTTATAACAACTTGCAATTTTTTGTTGAAAGCATAATTTAATTTACCATATACATATGCTCCGTGCGATATGAGCAGCACGACAAGGCATTTAATTATTCTTACTTGGGAGAACCAGCTTGATAAACGTGATGCGAATATTGTCTGACATGACCGACAGAATTTTATTTAATTCTATGCTCAGCCAGACACACTTCATCCTCGGTGAAGGCTCTAAATTAAAATGTTTCACCATGTCAATAAATAAACCCTTAATTCACAAGCAAGAAACTGTGGCTGCATTCTGAGAATTCAAAAAATGAACATTAAATGCTTCAGGGTTAACTTTACATTATTACACTTTTTCTAGCACCTGCCTTTTGGAGATTCCTCCAAAGCACCTTAGGAGAAGGATTGACATCCACCTTCTTATGAAAGTAAAGGCGTTTCATGTGCCTAGTAATATTACGAACGCTAACCCGGAAAACCTCACACTTCACCGCATTAAGGCAAATTTTCCAAATTTTGCAAGCTCCATTACGTAGTCTAATGGCCCTTTTGATTTTACTGCAAAAGCTGGGTGGTTTGCAGGTACTAACTTCACACGTCTTCAATGACACGTACTCATTAAACAACAAGGACAGTGAATATCTTATATAGGTCTATTTATCACTAACATCAGCAACCTTCAAAACATTGCTCCATCAAATTTGAGAGAAGGCATATATTCGCCTTCGCATATCAATCGACGAAAAATCCCTGTAACTAAACGAAGTCCGCTTACGAGTATCATTATTGATATCTATGTCCATATAAGAACCAACATATTATGATCAGATATCCCAGCAAGAGGGAATTGGTCATAGTGAATAAGTAAGGAATAGTCAAAAACACAAACGAGGCCTGAAAAAGCAGACTTACAAAGCGGGGCGTATCGTGTGGGCCAGGGGTCCAGAAATTTTAACCCTAGAGGTGCTATCGTCACGCAACTCATTGGAATGTGAATCGTTCAAACGCAAATCACCATTAAAGTTACCTTAAAGTATTATGTTTGCGTAGAATATCAACACCTGGTCTAACACCTGAAATACATTACAATTAGACATACGTGGATTGTATACACGCACGGCAACTCTTTCGCGTTATTGCCACTGATCTCGGCAACGAGATATTCAACCACACCATCATTTACGGAGCTGAATTCAGGCTCACAGCCTAAATTCTGACTAAAGTAGAAGACGATGCCACCACCTCTCTCTGTATAAGTCCTGTCATACAAACGACATTGTAATCATTACTTTCACAAAACCTTTGTCGAGATGCGACCCTAACCACGTCTCTGTTGTACAAGTAACATCAAATAGTAAAGAATGCAACAATTAATTAAATTAGTCAATTTTGATGTTATTGAAGCTGCGCGCATTAAGATGACATAACTGAAACCCTTTATACATTTCAGTAACGATTTTCTGGTAAATTTTATCTCAAACGTCTTGGCAGCGCGCTCCGGTTTCATCTCGGATCGCAGTCTTACAATACGCACGTAACTCAGCCACAGCCTAATCAGCTGGTGTGCATCCCACGAGCCGCGAACGCAAACAATCACCATGCGACAAAGAAACATATGCGTACCAATGAAATAATTTTAAAGTGATATTCACAAATATGATAATAGTTTATAAAGGAAAACAAGTATATTACAATTGTCGTCGCGTTAATGAAAAAAGTATTGAAAGTTTGTAATGGAAGTCGTTTTTGTAATTTTGTTGAGCAGAGCGCTACTGATTCCAGACAATTGTATCGGAGAGACATTCGACAACTGCAGGCGTTGGAAGTAAACACAAATTTTCATCATTGCTATTATTGAGTTAAGCAAACCCTTAACCTAAAGATGAAATCTCAGAAAACTTAGAATACTTAATTGATCCAAAAGCGCCGACATTTTTTTCTTATTGTTGTTGTTAAATGTATAAAACTTATAAATTTATTGGCGCATATACGTTATTTGAGCATTTTTATGTTAAAGTAGAATTATTTAACAAAATAATGAAAGGGCTCTTTTGTTGCAGTTACTTTATTGCCTCGACTCAGCAAGATATTTGTAGTTCCAAAAGTTATTGTCAAAGACTTTCTTTAAGAAGCGAACACGATCACTTTCATCATATAGAAATATATTTTCCGAAGATTTTACGTTCCAGTCAAATAATTCGCATTTATAAAGGCGGATTATTAGTTCCTTTAGCTAGACAAAGAGGACAGATACGCATAGTTTAAACCTAATATGTAAATGTTATATGTAAATATTGAATTAAATATTTACAATTTCAGAATATAATGCCGAACATACGAGACAGCAATAGTTCAGCGCCTGAATTTCCCAGTGAAGGGTGGATAGGAACCTTACTCGTTTTGGCGCTTGGAGGTTTACAACATTTAAAGTTGATTTGCCAGCAACGATGCCAAATGAATCAGCCTTTGCCGTTATGCCAGGAGTACTTGCTGACGCAGGAAATGTTAATTGTGATTGAAATGCCAAAATATATTTCTTTCTCAGGGCACACACTATTTGAGAGCGAAGTAAGCAAAGAAAGTTTTTCACAAATTCTTAAAACACAAATCACAACATTTGTCCGATGCCTTTATTCCCTGCGATGTAGGAAATCATATAATATATATTTTTGAGCCTCTTTTGTATTTACGCGAATTTGCACTTTAATTAAACAATTTGAGAAATTAAAAAATAATTTTTCTTAGCTGACTGATTCACTTTTGTTCACCAATTTGAAGTATATCGTAAAGAAAAATGCGTACACTGATTTAAACTTTTCCAAATTAGACAAACGATTTGCCATAAGTAAGCGTTGCAGACACAATATTTACTGCTAATGTACGCACTTTAATAGGAATGTACAATCACTCTTAAAGGTAATTGCGGAAATGAGTAACTTCGGAATTTTTAAAGATATTATCAGAATAGTAAGGGAGGCAGTTAACAATGATCTGTTTAAAATGATTGTGTAAAAATAATTTAACTCTTTATAATTCATTCAATGGATTTGAGAAGATGATTTCGCTAAATGAATGACGCCATCAAATATCTACAATTAATAACCACAGTTTGCTTCAAGTGCAATCTATCCAACCTTGAAAAAAAGAGGAAAAGTACTTTGTAAATATTCAATATCCATGTGATTTTGAGTAGCGTAATATTACAATCCCTTATTTAATTAGTTGTTCATTATAATATGTATTATGTTAAAAATGAAAAGGTTGCCGTTGCAAATTACTTCGTGAATGAAGATTTATTTCCAACAAATTTGTATTCTCTAATATTAAAAATATTTTAAAAGCGCCAAATTATCAGAACTGGAAGTAATTGGCTTAAAGTTGACATGTACAGCAATGAACTGTTCGTAAAGGGTACTTCTATAAACATATGTATATAAAAATTGAAATAATAGATTGAAGTATTTCTTTCGCCGTTCATTAAATTATTTGTAGATCAATATTAAAAAATAGCTGCAGCTATGCTCTCCTTTAGGACGTTCGAATTACTTTGTATATGGAATGTGTGCATAGACATAGCACAGCAACGGGTATATCTAACAAGAAATGTTTCGATAAACTTCGCCATTTTCTTTTAATTTTCGACGGACATTAACCGTATGTGCTGATTTAGCTAATTTTTATCTATAATTTCTTTATTCTTATCAAAACAAAGAAACGAAATCTAAATGTATAAAAGTAAAGAAGTAATGCTCATGCATATGTGAACAATACATTCAATACACTTGATGTTCGCGTGGAATTCGTATTTGAACGTGTACGAAACGAAAATTGACAGAAAAATTTTTTTAAATTTATTTTTAGAATTACGTTTATATGCGGGTGACTTTGGCAATATGGCGGAAAATAGGAGAGACGTGAATTTTGTTACACGCACATTCGATCGTAGTCCGTCTAAAAGCCGGTATTTGGTAGGAGTTATCGACGACGGCACTTCTACTGTCTCTTTCTCTATATATACTACACCCGAATTTAAGGAAATTGCTTCTCATCAATTGAGTGTACCGATGATCTCTCCTAAGCCGGGTTGGTACGAACAAGATGCCATGGCCGTTATCAACAACATGTACCGTTGCATTGAAATATCAATGGGTATGTTGGCGTCTTTGGGATATAAAAAGGAAGACTTGGTAACCATTGGCATCACAAATCAACGTGAAACCACCATTATGTGGGACGCTATTACTGGCAAACCGTTGCACAATGCCATTGTCTGGAATGATATACGCACAAGTTCTACCGTTGATCAGATAGTGGCGCATATACCTGAAAAAGATATAAATCATTTTAAAGATAAATGCGGTCTTCCAATATCACCATATTTTCCGGCTTTAAAAATACGCTGGCTCATGGAGAATGTGCCTGCTATACAAAGAGCATGTAAAGAAAATCGTTGCAAAGCTGGCACTATTGACAGTTGGATAATTTGGCACCTAACCAAGGGTAAGTGGTATCTAGTATAAAACAAAGTAGTGAATTCATTTAAAAACTATATTCTTTTATCGTTCTAGGTGGATTACACATAACCGACGTAACAAATGCCTCACGCACTCTTCTTATGAATATTTCAACTTTACAGTGGGATCACACTTTACTTAAAGCTTTCTGTATAAGGGTTGAAATGCTGCCTCAAATACGTAGCTCTTCCGAAATATACGGTATCGTTACGGATGAGCGCACTTCGTTGCTTGGTATAAAAATAAGCGGAATATTGGGCAATCAGCAAGCGTCATTACTGGGTCAAATGTGCATAAAGCCCGGCCAAGCTAAAAATACTTATCGAGCGGGTTGCTTTCTATTGTGTAATACCGGCCACGTACCCGTTATATCAAGGCATGGTTTGTTAACCACCGTTGCTTATAAGTTGGGTTCAAATAATCCCGCCACATATGCTTTGGAAGGTGCAGTAGCGGTAGCTGGTCATGCCTTGGAGTGGTTAGAGCATCAAGTTCGCATTTTGCCCAGAGCTGAAGACGCTGAAAAATATGCTGCAGCTGTGCCTACTACCGGAGATGTATATTTTGTACCCGCTTTTACAGGTTTGTATGCACCATATTGGCGAAAAGATGCTCGGGGCTTAATAGTCGGCCTTACTCAGTTCTCTACTAAACATCACATTATAAGAGCCGCTTTGGAAGCAATATGTTTCCAAACACGTGATATACTAGAGATCATGTATAAGGAAACGGAGCAAGAAATTGATAAACTGTATGCCGATGGTCAGCTATCCAAAAACAATCTATTAATGCAGTTACAAGCTGATACTGTTGGCATTCCAGTGTTTCGTTCCCAACTGTTCGATTGTGCACCATTTGGTGTTGCCATGTGTGCTGCGCAGGCGCATGGTATAGATCTTTGTCGCTTCGATCCAGATAAAAAGGAGTATTTTAACGTCTTTTATGATCAATTCATACCAGCAAGTACAGATGAGGAGAGAAAACACCGTTACGGCAAATGGAAAAGGGCTGTACAACGCAGTTTTGATTGGGCCATTCCCACAAACCTGAATGTTGGCCCTGATATAATCCGCCCTACTAAGATATATGTTATGCCGCTTAGTTTATTCGTCTTTATCTCTTTTGCCATGATTATCCATTCATGGAAATAGCATAGCTCAATTAATTGAAAAAAGGAGAAAAGAAAACCTAAAAGCTATAATTATATTAGGTGGTTGCACGTATTTTGATAGTATTTTCACTTGAAAAAGGCATTTATTGACAAAAATTGGCACAATATATATTAATCAAAATATTTTATATAATTTTCTACAACTTTTCCCCCCTTTCTGGCAACATGTCGATACCTTGTCGAAAGAACGATATTGATATGGCAGTGGTCGATTCATCGACCCATTTTCCCACTTCTCCACTTCTCCAACTTTGTGGAACCGCATGTCAGCCAAACCATGCTACATTCACCTGAACAAGTGGTAATCAGAAGTTGCCGCGTCTGGTGAATACGCCGTATATTGCAGAACCTTCCATTTGAACTGCAACAGTGTGTCCTAGACAATTCTTGCAAACGTTTGATCGAGCTTTATCATGCAAGAGAATGACTTTGTGTGCTTTATCCGCTATTGCTGGTCTTTTTTCCTGCAATCCATTGTTCAATTCTGTCAGCTGATATCGGTGGACATTTGCAGCAAGAGGTTTACTCGGTCTTAGTTCGTAATACACTACACCTTGCTGATCCTATCATATGCACAACAAAACTTTATGTCCATTAATTGCGCTTCGGTGTCAATGTGGCTGGATTTCCTGGTTTAAGGGAAGAGTTTTTGCGCTTAGGTTTGTCGTAGTGCAGCCACTTTTCATCGTCCGTCACAATAAGTCACAGAAAACTTTTCTTCTTTTCCTTGGCCATTTTCGCTCGATTCGTATAGTAGCCATTTCCACTTCTTTTGGATCTTTTTCGTCGTATGAAAACATCTAGAAACTGTCGATTTATTGACTAAGCTGTCCGAAAGTTCTTTGAGAGTTTGAGCTGGATTTTCGTCCAATAAGTCTTGCAATTCATTGTCTTCGAAGTTTTTCGGCCGTAATTTGTCATTGACATCAAAATCATCACTTTTAAATGATTGAAAACAAAAAAAACAATTGAGATAAGATGGAGCAACATCACCATAAGCTTCGGAATGTTTGTGGTGGGCCTCGTCGGCAGACTTCTTCAAAGTATACAACAAAAGTAATGAAGGTCGAAAATGTCAGTTTGAGCGTGAGCATACGTTGAATTAATCAGTAATACTAAAATGAAAACTGTTATTTCAGGTAGAAAAAGGTCAAAATCTTCGAATTTAATCATTATGTACACTGGTATTTACCATTTTTTTATAATCTTTAGCTGTAGAGTTTGCCTATCAAAATATATGCAACCACTTAATACTTAAACACTTTACACTTCAGATTTGCGAACTGAAGCTTCACGTTAGCTAAGTAAACATTTGTCACACTTGAATCATTTGTATATTTAGTGTAGTATATATTTTGCTTTGGTAATATTGATCTAGTCATATACACGGGTCTCCTTTTTAGAGTACTTACATTTTTTATATACGTTTATATATAATTTGTTGTACATTATTAGAATAATTTGATATTCACTGCTGAAATGATAAGCTTTTGTAGTATGAGTTAGCGTATGCTCATGGTCAATTAAAACAAAGTAACTTGGTTTTGGGTTTACACTTTTAATTTAACTTTTCTTTTAATTTTCCATCCTAATATTGTTTCTAAAATTTTATAATACATATAAGAAAAATCCGCACACTTTTATTTCCTTCCTTTGCATTTGGTAAAGCTTAAACTTTGCTCTTTTTAAAGAGAGTCAGCAAGAAGCATGAACTAAAACACTTTATTTACATATATCTTGACTTGTTAGGCAGAGACGCATTCTTGAAAGTAATCAATAGAGTTTGGGCACGTTTATAGTGTCCAAAATTGCCGATTTTATTCTATTTAGTGTAATATGTTCGAAAAGAAGATATTTTAGAGTCTTAACCTCATCCCACTGCGATTGTCCCACTAGATTGCATCAGTACTATCACTAGCAATTGATATGCTATGATGATTGAATATACAATGTTTTTAAATGTTGATAAAGCATCGGAGAGTATTAAAGTAATATTGTGCGGCAGCAAGAATAGTGGGGCCGGCATACCCACGTCTGCTAATTATCTATGAAAATTACTATTACAACGCGAAGAGCAATTCAATTCAATTATTTTACCATCGTTCTCTTCGAGCAACGTTTGATAATTAGTAACGTCGGCTGGTGGTCAATGACCAGAAAATTCATAGAGGGTTTTTTTTTCAAAATTATCGACTCATATTTATGGAACTTGTTTCTAAGGAGATCGATAACAAATTGTAAACACAGCTGAATCGCATCAGCAGCTAATGTGTAATTGTAATTCTGGTACTATTTTTGAATTTGAAATTTCATTGAAGAGTTTTCAAATGGTTAAATGAAGCACTGGCCATTCTCAGAGACCAAATATTTCTAAAAGTTCTAAACATGCAACTTAAGCTAAATAAATTAAACGGATTTTTTTTCTCAAAGAATAAAATACTTTACTATGTTTATTGAAGTAATATTGTACGAATATATATCTTTTTTTTAAATGCCTGCCTCGATATAAAACGTATGTTTTTCAAAAACACAAAATAGAAGCACTATTGAGCAGTTTTAAAATGTCTTGGAATCCCGTTAAGAAAAGTGACTGTCTATTGTTTCCTTCGATTTCCAATTGGGAAAATTTTAAATATTATATAAATTAAGACGCCTTTCTTTTGGTCGTTTATATCCACATTAATTATCTTACATTGCATCTAAAATGATAACAAGTAAGAAAATTATATTCGGTTTTGACCGAATCTCTTATATCCATCACCGTTATCCGAAAAAAGATAAAGAATAAAGGAACTAAATTTTCACGCTCTATTATAATATGGAATGGGCGCGTCTGATTTTTTCTATTTTCAAATAAAGTTTGTGTCATATTGACGTATGGGCGTGGTAGGCGTGTCCTTTGCAAAATTTAGTTTACTTCCAAATTTTCACTAGACAGTTGCGCAGATAGACAGATGGGTAATGGACATACTTAGGTGCGTTCCAAATTTGAAACTGACCACGAATTTATATGCTTTATGAGGTTTTTGAAGCTTGGTTCTACGCCTTATAAAGGTATTGAAAAAAAATTAAACTTTGGTAAAAATTAAATTTTTGTATGAATATGTGTTCAAATTTTTGTGCATTTATCTACTATAGTTTATGAGTAATGAGCAAAAAACCAATTTTTTATTTCTTTTAAAAAATAGAGGAACTCTCAGTTTACATGGTGCTGTGTCTTTACATGGCGTGTCTTTTCACCGATTTGGCTCATTTTAAGCATCAGTTTGCGTGCAAGACCTTCCAATTGTTATGCCAAATTTGAAGTCGATAGTTTTATTTTGCGCCCAGGAGAATGTTTAGAACAACGAAAAGTACATGCTTACATCGACTCAGATTTTGATGCTAATCAAGAAGGGCACGCCTGCAATACCACGTAAACTGAGGACGCCTGTTTTTCAAAAGGGATAAAACTTTGGTGTTTTGCTCATTACTCATAAACTACGACAGATAAATCTATAAAAATTTGAACGCATATTCTATGGACGATGCTATAGCAGCGGTATAGAAATGGAAAGAATTGGTCGTGCCTTCTCAATTTTGTAATGTGTCATAATTTAATTTTTTTTTAAGACCTTTATAATGGACTGAAACAACCTTCAAAAATCCCATAAAGTACACATTCTTGGCCTGTTTCAAATTCGGAATGCACCTAAGCATGTCCTTTCGTTCATCTCTCCATCTGTCCGTCTTTGTAACAAAAACTGTGAACATCTTTGTTTTTCGTGTCTTAAAGTCCAACACCTACACCTAATAAATTTGCATTTTTATTCTACAAAATAGCAGAAATTATTTGCTCTAAAGCAACTATTATGACTTCCATAACTGATTATGGGTGAATTTAAATACGACATTTGGAACTAAAAAATCGTGTAATTACGAATCAATAAAATGTAAGTATACCTTTTTGTGCTTGGCAAACAATTGCGCTTTTGACAAGTCGATGCCGTAGATAAAACCCACCTCACATGTATTAAAGCAACGAGCTATTCAGCCATAAAATTGAAATTAATATCAACTTTACTTTTTCCCTTATAAGTTATTCGGAGACCCATTGTTTCTAAGCCCAACATTTCATCAGCTCATCTAATAAAAACTCGTTATAAAACAATATAATCCAGTCGAAGTAAATAAATGTTTTTTTAATACCGCAATTGAAAAAAAATTATAAATTAATATAAATATGTATGAAAATATAATTTTTATGAAATCCGTTCTCTTATACACCCTTTGAAAGAAATGCAATCACATGAGACTGAATCAATTAGTTTGGGAGGGTTAGGATCCCTTTCATACTTGTTCGCACTATATACGATAGTGTAGGATGTTCTCATATTGTTGAAAATAATCCAGTTCCTAATATGAACGACGTGAGTTCCAGTCGTTTTAGAAAATTTCTAAGATGATGCATAAGTCACTTTGAGAATCAATAATAAATAAATAATTTTGCAAAATTGCTGCTTAAGCAATTAATAGATTTTCGCTTAATTTCTAAATTCGATACGTTTCATTAATTCAGTTTTTGTCACCCTTTGCTGACGGTTTTTTATTTCTAATAGCTCTATGGGGAGCCTAGGGACTATGTCGTTTACGCGGATTCTTTGCACATTCGTTGTTGAATGTTTAATTAAAACAACACAAGCCATATATACATAAAATAATATAATCTCCTTCCTTGTTTTGAACGATATATTCCGCGACTTGGCAACTCCTTTTATTTTCTTAATATTTATAATGAAATATGCTTGTATTTTGTATTGTAGTATACTAAAATTGTATGAATAAAAAAAGCCACTAATTGCTTGTGTATATATTTATGCACATTATTATGCCCATCACCAAAGCATGAGCATAATACCCATTTTTATTACATTTAATTTGTACTTCCTTTGCTTATGTTGGATAATATGAGAGGCTTGTTCCGTTTCTGGTTTCTCTGCTAATCACAAAGCAGCTGCTTAAACATCTGCTTAGCAATTCAAATAATTTTCTACGTAAAATATAGGGATATGTTGAAATAAATCGGTAAAAAATGTAAAAATTTTTATAATTACTGAAAGATAATTAAAGATCAGGAATTGCAATTTATATAAAAATGTATGTAAAACTAAAAAACAATGTGGCGTCCATCAAAAAGCTCGATATCAATTTAAAAACAAAAGACTTTTCAATCATAACATTAGTGCATATGAACATAGGTATACGCGCACGGTGATTTGCTGGCTAAACGAAGAGAAGTGGGCTCGTCTAACTTTATTAGTATATCGAACAAAAAAAAAAACCTAAAGCAGGGAGCGTGAATATGTGTGCTTCAATAAGTGAATATATAAACAAAAACCGCAGTGAACATTAGAAAGGTAAGTTTTTTACAATACATCAAATTATTACTATGATAGCTTTCGATATTTGAAAAAGTTTATTTATTATTTTCTAAATAATCTTAATGCCCAGAAATGTGTGTTTTTGCAAATTAGAACACTCCCCTTGTCTTATATGCAGATTAGCGAAAGGTCACCTTCATTAAAGCGATTACACGTTTGTAGTAAAATTTCGCGTTATTTTCTTAATAAAAAAACCTTGTGCGTGTAACAACTATGTAAATTCAAAATAAATGTTTTTATCATAGTTTTGCATAAAAACTAGTAAGATTTTTTAAAAAGAATAATCGCAAAAATAGTCTGTAATAATTGTAAAATAACATTTTTAAAGTGAGTCATTTCGTTAGAGATGTGAAAAATTACATGAAAATCTTAAAGATAAGTTTCACTTTTATTCGTATATCAATATTTATTGTATTTTGGAAAGAGAAAGTTAGTTACATAGTTCAAGATTTATTTTCTACAAATCTTGTCTTTCTTTGGTGTGATTTCATGTGTTTAGTTCTTTGTACATGTTTAAATCATTATTTCATTCTTGTTCTTCGTTTTGTCTTTTGCTTTTTTGCGGTTTTTTTTATTCTTTGTTTACTCTGTCTTGTGTTTTTTCGGACCATTTATACAGCCAATCATCATCAAGCTTTAGAAGGCTTGTCGTCTATGCGTATATCAACTACATTAAGAACAAGAGTGCTACGTACAAGTAGGGCATTAACATGCTTGCCTTGAAGGAAGGTTAAGGCTATTAAGTTTTTCCCATTCTATTAATAGAAAATAGAAAATATGTCGCATACAATCAAAATAATTTTGCGTACGCTTTTGTACAAAAAGGAAGGACAAAGCAGTACTACTTGTTAAAAAAAAACATCATCTTCTATATTTACTACTGCAAATAACTTTTTATACAGTAGAGCACTTCTGGTACAGGCTATATTAAGTTTTTGCGGACGTGTGTAACTCGCGAAGGGTTTAAGGTAGACCTGCCTTTTATTATACTGCAAAAAGGATTCTGAATGGATCTAAGTCTGTCTGTTCGTTTGATGTCTATCTATAAAAAGTAGTGTGCAAGCTGCACGCCAGAAATTTTGAAATATTTTGATATAATTTTGGTACGCTGACGTGCTTTGACCCGAGGATGACCGCTATTGAAAACGGTTGGATGGTTCTTCGACCACTCCCCATATAACGCCCTATTTTGAAAAGTCTTTAACGAGGAAAAATTTGCAATTTTCAAAATTTATCGACAAAACTCGCATTGCAATAATATTTGGACATTATAAGTTGGCATGAAAAATTTGGTTCAGCTGGAGCAATTTTTTAACTGTTTCGTAAGCGTCTTCGCTTTATAGTTCTCTCAAGTCAAGTTGCTTAACATCTATTATCACAAGTTCAATTAAATTTTGCGAATAATTAATTGAAATAGAAAATAATAGGAAATTAATTATGAGGCTACTTTCACTACTTTCAGTTAATCTACACTAACTGTTTTAGTATTCGATGAGATAAGCACGTTAACTTTACAATAAACCGTTAAGGAATTATATCTAAATCAAAAAATGCAATAGCATACTGACAGAGAAAAATGTTAATAGGGAGTAATTTTATTATATTGAAGGTATTTGCACGCAATGCTTTTTTTGCACGCTTGTTTTCTTCAAAAAACGCTTGTTCCTCTTTAAAAAAATTATTTTATTTTGCAATTTTACACGTTGCCATAAATTTTGCAGCACTGCGTACTGCTATGCCATTGCAGTGACTTATCAATCTTGTTTGCCCTTTTTATTATTTTACCTTATTATAATAATTATTTTTTCTATATATATTTTTTCCAGTTATTAATTTTTTTCAAGCTTATTGCTTAATAAAATCGTACGAGTCCGATTTTTGATAGCTCTCAACAAGGTTTTTAAAATAAGCATAGCTTAAACCCCACGCCCTTTTTGGTACAAGGTACATTAAGCATGAGCGAACATATGTAACAACACGTAGAACGTAAAACAGACCTATCTTTTATTACGCCGATCAAGTCAAAATCATTTTCAGTTGTCTGTCCATTTGCCTCCAACCAATATTTTGACAAAATTTAGTGTGCTCAGATATTACGATTCAAATATGAATGATATTAAAAAGGGATTAAATCGTACCGTTTTTGTGTCCATTCGTCCAGATAGCGTTTCTTTTGAATAAAGTAGCTGTACGAAAAAATTAGTGCAACTTTCCATATGGCTTAATAGAAATCGGTAGAAAATAATATTTTACAATATAAAATAAATGTGGAATGTTTGGATCGGATGAGACCATTTTTTGAAGGTTTTTTCAACGAAAGAGATACTTTCTATAGTAACAAGGTATAATTTTTTATATTTTATGGTGAAAATTGGTCCTTACCGTGTAATATGTAACATGTAATAATTGTTGCAAATACAACCTTGTTTGAGATGAATTTGTTAATCACTGGTTAAAAAAAATGATTGAAATTGAAAAGAATTTGGGAAAAACTGCAACTAACTGCATGCGGTAACAGGAAGAGATGAAAGGAAAAGAAAAAGAAAGGATGGTCGACTTTAATGTGGTCGGATATGTAATTTTCGAAAATAGCGGGTGAAAATTTGCTGGCACATGAGTCAAAGTACAAATTAGTGAAAAGTTTTGTTAAAAATCACATTTACGAGTAATAAGACATGGAGTACTCAAAAATTTTTCTCTTTTCCAAAAAAAGCTAAGTCTAAAACAGACTTTAAAATTCGGGTCAAACTATGTTAAATGATTGGGAGTCTGGACAACTTAATTATAAACATGGCGAACAAACATATCATAAACAATATATAATAAAATGGGAGCGATAGTGATGGATTTTTTTTGGTTGTGGTCGCAAGACGAGTGTACCAATCAATTTCAATGTCAATTTCGACATTTTCAGAGTTAGTTTTTTTTTAACAGAGAAAAATTTATGCCAACTATTTAACACTTGCTGAATTGCTAATAACATTCTGTTTGGAAGGCACAAAAAGAAAAATTGAAGAACTTTCGAAACTAATTTCCGGGTGGTCAATTACACACTGCAATAAATACTGAACGTAATATTTGGAGATAAAGAAAACGGTTATTGCGAAAATTTTAATTAAACCAAAAATGTTAGCATATCATGAGGCAAAAAGCGATCACAAATATTTATCATAAAAAATTTATAAGAAAGTCCACTTTCACACATAATGGAATGATCAAAAAGTTGTGAAGGGATTGGAGATCATAAACTATAAGGTTATGTGTATGTATATTTGAAAATTAAAATGTGAAATGTATAAAAATCAAGTTAACTGATCAAAAGTATTTTCTATCCAATATCGCATGATTAAAATTTGCAAGGAACACTGTATGAAAATTTGGGATGTAAAAGAAAACACAGAAACACAAACTTGTATACAGCGGAGGAATTTGTGTGGTAATTGTATTTATACACTTTAAAAATTGTTCAGTTAGAATAATAATTGGTGGACGTACTTAAACATTTGTCCTATAAATCAATGCATTGAAAAATGGAAGCATTTAATATTGTAAGAATGCATAAAAAACTAGTAATACAAAGAAAATAGAAAGATTCATAATATGTATGAGAAAACAAATGTAAAAATGAAAAGTTTTTTTTTTATTCGTGAGAGACGAAGCTAGCTTAGGGGTCGTCAGGCCCAACTTCGAACTTGCAATCCATGGGCTGAAGGAGACCAAAGGTAGGGTATGGTATAGAATGGCTACGATCCCCCGTTCGGTAAGTAGGTTTCTTCCGGCCGTCTATTCACATAGGTGTAAAGTACCCGTATTTCTTTTAGGTGAAACTGTCTATGGAGTGTCCGTAAGACAAAAAATTTAAAACCCCCTGGATTTTAGCACGAGAATAGATAAACAATTGTGTTGAGTATTTAATGCGTTCCAGGTTTGTCCGACTATATTATTTTTATTTTTTTGACTATTTATCTTATACGAATTTCGAATAACTCTTAGCGAAGCCATACTTTTATACAATTATTTTTAAGGTTAGTGCGCACCGTATAAAATGTAAGCGCTGTGTACTTAAACAGAAATTGTATTAATATACTTAGGATTAGATTTAATATTTCGATTAGAGTTCGACCTTTTCAAAATAATGAAAAGTTTATTATGTTTCTCAATACATTTTTATTGTAAGTATTTATTTAAGTCGAGAACTGCGTAGGCTTAATTAGGCTGGAGTTGATCTTTGTTTAAAGCACAAATTTCCATAATTCCGAAATTTTTTTATTAAAAGTGGTTGACTTTTAAAGCTGATTTATGCTGTATCTTTCAGCAGAAGAATTGGATGGCGTTCGTCAGTAGGTGTATGTTCTTAATAATTATCAAATTTAACCGGAAGTTGTGTAGTTTATTTGATGTGGATATTGGTAAGACGGGGCGCTTTTTGCTCATATATTCTCTTATGCTTTATTCTCAAAATTTAAATATATGTAGATGCGTTTATAAATAAAAAAAGAAATAAATAAATAAATAAATAAAACGTACGATCTTTGTAATTTCTTATTTGTACTTCCTGGCAAACGACGAAGCATGTTTCTTCACTAATCGTTAATTGATTTCTTTAGTTTTTTATTTGCTATGGTACGGTTTGTTAGCGTTTTTTAGCAATTAATTTCGAAAGAAGAAAAAAAAAATTGATTTTACAATCGTTTAAAAATATCGAAAAAACAAAAATCAAATCGAACATATTCTTTCATTCTATATATAAAAGTATAATATATTTTCATTTAATATCTACATTAAATTTGTTAGAATATGGGTAAGTTTCACGTGAATGGGTAAGCCCCTTGGCAATTTACGATCGTCTAAGTAGATAAGCAGTTTGCAGTAAAAAATATTTTAATTAAAAAAAATACTCGTTAGCATTGAGTTGTCGTACCTTGCCGAATCAAGAGGGTAACGCTATGTTTACAAACTGTAACTGAGTCGTGTCTGGAGGATAAGTGCTGTATTGTTTGTTTATATTTTCATTATCAAATATTTTTTTTGTTATTCTTAATTCAAAAATTACGCTATATTCGCTTTAGAACGATTGTTGAGTATCCGTTATCTCACAGTTATAAATCATTTGGAAGTTATTGTTGTTACACAATTTTTATGCAGCGGTAGTCAACTTGTTTTATGTCAAATTTCAGATGACTACACTTTGTAGCTTTCAATTTTTTAAAGAAAAACTTTCACTTTCTTCTAATTTTTCTTTAGTAAAAATCGGTAGCGTGTCTGTGGGCAATTTCAGCTAATTTTTAATGTTTGCTTCATATGTGCAAAAATATTTTAGTTTCTACCTAAACATCTTAAATCTTGCCAATAGAAGAACGACGGACACTTTGCACCTCGTCCGCGTCATGAAATGGATTTTTTTTTAAATGGGTGTACGTTATATTCGTTGTTTATTTATTGAAGAATTGTAACGCCGGTTCCTAAGGTTTTTTATTTTGATGTCGTGCCATCAACCTCTGCACGTATATAGATTGTGAAATTTTCGTTTATTATTGCTGTGTATTACAGAAGGCATAACGAAGTTGGCATATTTCCAGTCGTGTAACTACAAGAAATTCATTCATATTATTATTAGGAAACGCTTAGTGACCTTCTTATAATTGCGGAAAGGCTTACAGAGACAACTTAAGTATAATATTTAAAATTTTATTTGACAACTACGAGTGTTCAAGATTTTACCTAAACCAATGCTAAAAGCCTTACTTGTTTTTTTGCCTAGTAACGCTCAATTGATAAAGAGAAGTAAAAAACCAAGAACATGAATTACTTTCGTTATCTCCCGTAATAAATGTGTTAATAGCAAAGACAATAAATGTAGATAGATTTATATTATATATTGTATTATTATGTATTATATACATATATTATATATCGTATTATTATGTATTGTATGCTTATATTATTATACATAATGTATTATTATACATAATGCATCGATTAGGCAAATAGCGTTCGCCTAAAACAATATTTTGATAAATTAAAACTTAAAAAGTGCTTATTATAATATAGTAATGTAATTTTAACTGGTAGTAGTAGTAGTATTCATATTGGTTGTGCACTGTTAGGCGGCTGCAATGCACCTTTAGATCTGACATAGACTAATAAAACAAAAATGTATTTGCGTTTAAATTTTCTATCTTAATGTGCCTGGCTTGGAAGCAACAAAGGATTTTGAGTATATTGACTTGAAATTTCTAACTCTTCATGAATAATTTTTATTTTTTATATGACCAATCATCCAGAGGAAGTCGTCAAGAGGCGTAATATGGTGACAGGCAGAAAGAAGTGAAGAATGGGAAAGAGATAAAGAGGTGGGCGCAGCGTAGTGGGCGTGTGTCCAATCGGTAAGTGTTATGCCTATACCGACTGAACACTCACTATAGCTACGTTGAAAGTAAATGCCACCGCACCGAGATTTGAGGACGTGAATGCTAACTTTGTAGTCACGGTTCTTACCTATTCAGCTACTCTATATATATATATGTATAAGAGAGATATGTAATTTACTTTAGGATTTGTATAAGGGAAATAATAATAAAATATATAAAAAATAATGGTTTAAGAATAATAGTAAGTAAGTGACAGGGTGATAACGAACGTTTGCTTTCACCTAGATCAGTCGCTGCATGTTTCAGACATTGCTACGGTTTTATTATTTATAGTATTTCTTTCTCCTTTTGTTTAACATTAGTTTAAATAAGTTCTGAAAGAACGCATTTACATACACTATATAACGTGTTTAGGGTTATCGTATTATCACACCTTTAAAATGAAAATCTTATTTGCAAGTCTTCAGCTGATTTATCCAAGTCATGAACTAAATTTACTAGTTCTTTCATAAAAACGGTATTTAAATTGTCCGCATCTAAACAAAAATCCAGATCTCATCAAAGTGCGTACTTTTAGTCATATCAGCATAAGAGCTGCTGCGACTAGCTGTGATTAATATAAAAAAAGAAGAAAATTAATATATCTATATATATACATAGTTATATAAGCGTTATAGGCTACAACAAATCCAAGCAATCCAGGCAAACTTCGCAATCTTCTCTCAAAAGCAAATAAATTCATACAGCAACGATCCCGGCAATCTTTACACGTAACAACTAACTTAGCTAATCTCAGTAACGTTCTCTGAAAGTTAGACAAAATTATACAACCGCAAATGCAGGCAATTTCCGTAGTCTCCTCTCCAAAGTACTTTGACTCGTTAGAGAAAAATATTGCAGAAAAAAACTAAAGTAGGGGCGACCATTTACGAGATCTGTTGATTGGTGTGAGCAGAATTTTTTCCTACGGAGTCCAACGCTTTGTCTTGGCTTGTGTAGTAGACGAACGAATAAACGATATACGCAGACGCACAAATAAAAATAAATTGCGCATGAAACAAAATTATGAGTTTAAGTCCTCTCATCATTTACGTATATAGATTTCCATTGAAAATTTCAAAGTTTTATGTTTATCTGATGCTTCAACGTGGATTTTCGTCTAAAATACATACGTTTTCTGTAGGTTTATAAAAACATTTTCGTAATTTTTTAATTTCTCTTTAAATTACAAGGGTTCCTCGTATAAAGAAGTTATATAATTTAAATATCTCTACAAATAACTCTATTTTATATTAGGTCGTCAAGGATGAAATTTGTAAAAAAGAAGGCAAAATTTGCGGATAACTGACAAAAACAAGAAATTATTTTATTCATGAAAATATCCGCCCATATTGTCTACACACTTCTGTCATCTAAGCGGGAGGTTTTCACGCTGGCGGACGAGAATCTATGAATTCCTGGAAGATCAGTTGTACCGCATTGTCGGAATTGAAATTTTTTTCTACCAAGATGTTGTCCAAATTGCTCAAGAAGTAGTAGACCCACTGGAGGACGATGATGAAGAAGTTCCTCTGATGAGTACTACGCCTTGGAGCATGTTTTGGTGATTAATACTTGTTTAACCACCGTGCTGAAAGTTTGTGATTGTCATATTGAATCCATTTGTCATCACAAATGATTATTTGATTCAAAAATAGATCAAATTTGTGACGAGCAATATTAAGCAAGCTTTCAAAAGCTCTCGTATCTGTTTTTCGTTCAGTTTATGGGGACCCTACCATCTAACTTTCTCCCCATTTCGATTTGAGATAAATGGGTTAATTTGCTTGTTTGTTTGCTTACACCAAACTATAATGATAATTCATAAGCACTTTGACATGGGTCAGACTGAATGGCGACCTTAAATACATCATTATTGACCTTTGATTCTGACCGACTGGGTGGATAATTTGTGAGGTCCAAGTTACCAATGCGAAATTTGGCAAGCCAATTTGATACTGTCTGCTGCGAACTTACATCAGACCGAAATACACTGGTTATGTTTCGCGCGGTCTGCGATGTTTTAGTTCCGGAAGAATCTATACCTTATGACAGTATGAATTTCCGACCAATCCATTAAAAAAGTTAATAATATTTTTTAGACTTGGAATAGTTTGCTTCTACGGCCAACATGTGTAACTTCTTAACAAAAATAAAAAACAGATCGGTTAAACATTATTGCCAAAATTGTAAATTAAAAGTTTCATCTTTGCCAACATGACATATATATAATAGGTGCTTGCACGTATTTTCATCAGCGACATCTACAAATTCAAATGATAAAGTAATGCGAAGTATCAATGTGCACAACGGTTAAATTCGATGATTTTGACCTTTCTCTACATAAAATAACAGTTTCCCACTTAGTATTATTGACTTATTCAACATACACAGACGCTAATCATGGAACGCCCAAAATTTCATTTTCGACATTCATTCATTCGAAGATATCGACTGCAGAATGCCATCAAACACTTTTAGAAACCTACGGTGAAGCTACTCTATTATATCGTCGGTTTTGGTTTCAACGATTTAGAAGCGGCGATTTTGATGTCAATGATAAAGAACGGCCTGGAGGAACAAAAAGCTTCGAGGACAATGACTTATTGGACGAAAAGCCAATTCAACCTCTCAAAGAGCTGTCGAAGAGCTCCGCAGTTGATAAATCAACTGTTTGTAGACGGAAAGATTCAAAACAAGAGAAAATGATTATTATACGAATTGAGTGAAAATGCCATTTCGAACCGTTTCGACATCGCGGTTTTATCGCTCTCTAGGCAAAAAAAGGGAGATCTCTGTGCCGTATTGGGTCTGGCGATGAAAGGTTGCTTTACTACGAGAATCCCAAGCGCAAAAAGTCAAGAGTCAGTCCAGCAGAACCATCCACATCGACACCGAAGCGGAATATTCATGGCGGTAAAGAGTTGCTATGCTTATGGTGGGATTAGTAAGGTGTGGTGTATTACGAGCTACTAAAACCGATCCAAATCGTTGCTGTAGACGTCAACCGACGTCAATTGAACAAAATTGAGCCGTGTATTCTTGTAAAAAAGGCCAGCAGTTGCAGCTAACCGACGTAAAGTCATCCTCTTTCATGACAACGCTCGACCACACGTTGCACGAATTTTCAAGGATGCGCACTAGACATAGCGGCTTCTGATTATCACTTGTTCAGATCGATTCAGCATGGCTTGGGTGGCACGCGATTTCGAAAGCTTGAAGAAGTGCGAAAATGGATCGACAATTGGATCGCTTCCGCACCAATACCGTTCTTTCGACACTGTAACGGCAAGTTGCTGGGGAGATGGGAAAAAGTTGTCGAAAATAATGGAAAATTAATTATTGATTAATATATATTATGCCAATTTTTCTCAATAAATGCCTTTTTGGAGTGAAAAAAGTGATCAAAATACATGCAAGCACCTATATATTTATTATACATTATTTTTTTCCAAATTATTAATTTTAGTTGAGTTATTTTTTATTCCTGTCATTATGTCCCACTTGAATTTCAAGAGTTTATCTAATAAAAAACCAAATTTTTATAAAAATTTTATCCACACGAAATGAACATCAGAACAAGTCGAACAAATTGGAAAAATGTTTTTTCTTTATTTATTCATTCAGCTAACAACATTAAGATCTGTGATTATGAAACACTTGAATTATTAATTAAATAAAAATAAAAAAAAGTTTTACATTCTTTAAATTGTTTTAAATTTTTAAATTTAACACTTCTTCTTCACTACAATGATGCATAAACATAGTCAAATTTAGCGACCAACTCCAAGCATTTTTTTAATCAAATTTTTGCCAAAGGTATTTCAAGTGTTGAAATGTTCACTTAAATTCATAACAAGCAATAATAATGTGAACAAAAATAACAATAACAATTAAAGATATTATAGCGGGGCGCGGCCCAAATATTGTACATCATCCTAGAATGATTCATTTAAACACTTTTCTCTCAAAATAAGGTGTTTTATGGGAAGTGGCCGACCTGAACCATATTCGAAAACGTTCGTCCTTAATCCAAATTAAGTTAGTCTACCAAATTTCATCGAAGTAACTCAAAAATTGCGTGTTAACGTTGAAATATGAAGAAAATAAGACGGGCGGTTAGACAGACGAGCGGAAAATCTTAGATCAATACAAAAAGTGATTCTGAGTCGATCGCTATAATAAAAGCTGGGCCTTTTTCAAGTCGTTCTGTGTGTTGCTCAACGTTAATATACCCTTGTACTACAAGTGGAATAGAGTAATAATATGCAAATAATCGAAAAACCTTTTCTAAGGCTAACTTCCGATATTTTTAATTTCGTTTCCTAGTACCAAGAGGTACTTAAATTCCCACCTGATCTAGATACAAAAATGCATTTTCTTGGTTCACTTATTATTATGACAGTTTAACCGAAGAAATTTTTAAGTTCAAAGAAAAGTTAAGTTCATTTCATTGTAAGCTAATATCTATCTGTGAGACCAAGTATCTCATGGTAAGATTGTCATTTATGAAGAAGTTTGGAGCGTGATGAAAATGACGACCTTCTTTTAAACCTTAACTTTCCATAGCATCAATAAAAAGATCAGACATAGCGTTATTTCTCAGGAAAATTTTATTCGATTTGTCGATTCTTAGGATTGCATGCTTGTGATAGCTTGATAAAGAATTCTTTTGGAATTGCATAGATTTGCTCCCTGAGGCATACAAACACAATTTTGAAGTTCGAAAAAATGTTGTTGGAAAATTTTTGCAACCAACCTTTTCATAGCTTACGTCACAACAATTGCAAGAGCGCTCACAGCGATCGGCAAAAAATGCGGAATAGAAGAAGGTTTCTCATCAGATGGCGTAGCTGGCCGTTTGAATTGAGTTATCTATATATTTACATTGTCTTTGGCTAAAGATTCTAATGATTTCACTCGATTCATGCCTAGCAGTGATGAGTGCTCGATTGATAAAGATAAGAAAAGAAAAAAAGAAACATAAATTGTGTAAAAGCGATTACATTGAAAACAGAAACAGCGGTCACAATATTGTCATTAAAATTTTTATCGCCACTGAAATGGTTGTTATTTTCATAACTGTTTTAGTCGGGAATGAGTTGTATCAATAGGTTAAAAATTAATATTCTTATTTTTGTTTGCTTGTCTGCTTGTTTGTTTGGTTGCTTGTTGATTTCTATAAACAGACACCTTCATACATACACTTGGACAAGTTATCAGTTGAATGAGAAGTAAACGGAGTACAGCAGCCGGTTTTACTTTCTATTTTCTATATTTATTAATATGTTTAGCACAGAAGGCAAGCATTCAGGTTAAGCGTTAGACTTTAACAGATTGTGCATAACACTTAAGCAATGCTGACGCGTTTTGCTACGGATAATAAATTCTTTTATTTTTTATTTTTTTATATTTAAATAAGCATTTCATTGAAAATAGTGAGAAAACTTGTTTCGCGTTAAATATTTGTTTCAATTTGCATTTCTAATCAAAAACAAAAGAGTGCTAAGTGTATGTATTTAGCAAAACATGGAAAAAAATTAAATTTGAATTTGTATTTTAAAGAGTGTATACGAGAGAGTATATGATAAAAAGTCCTTGATCTGGCAATGAAAGACTTTCATACTGTACCATTTTTCAAAAAAGTTTTCTTGAAGCCTAGCACAACGTGACGCACGCCTTTTTCTTGGCTCTTCCTAAAGTATGTATTAAGATTTTTTTGCTTCAGGGCCAATATCGTTATCTATGACTACTACGAAATTTTTATCGAACAGAAAATGATGCGCAGTCGTAAGTCTTTCTATGTATGCCAATATAGGAAAGTCAAAGGGCGCAAAATATGACGATTAGGACGAAGACTTCAACAGTTTGTGCTTTATATCCCTTGGACACTGCCTGTTTTTCTTTTTTTTTTTTTTTTTGATGAAAAACATTATCTTTTTTTTTTTTCTAGAATTCAGGTTCCTTCCCAAATACTCACTTCTTTATAGTTTTCAGTGTTCGGATCTTTGCGATACTTTAAAGAATAGTTCAAATATTAACAATTTCTTGTTTTTTTTTTTAAGGGTGAATGTCAATCTTGTAAACCTATTTCATTCTCATTTTTGAAATTTTAAAAAATATTATTTTGCAGAAAATATTTGTATAATCGTATTAAGGATGCTTTGAAATTGAATCGATGTTTTTCTCGAAATTATGTTTTTACATTTACGAAACTAACGGCAGTTTTGAAACACTAAGTGCATATTGGATTCAGAATAAGATTTTCTAGTGAGCATTGTTTGTAGGGAAAGGACATCCCTATTTTTAAAACAAGTTTTCAATAAAATCGTAAGATACTTACTATGTTTTGACTCATATTTTCAGAAAAGGTTTGCTTTCTTGTTTTAGGCGCGAATTTATGGTGTGTAAAGTTAGGATGACAGAAGCCTTGAAAAAAGAAAAAAAAAGTTTTTCGAATGTGGTTACGCCTTAATCGTTTTTGATAAATTTTAAAAAACTTGTTATTATTTACTTTAAGATTTGTATTTTCATATGTAAAAGCTCGCATCTTAATAAATGTTTTCACTCTTTTTTATACAAATTATCCTATTTATCCCAAATCTCCTATCTTTAGTGCGCACACGATAGTATCATTGCTTAAAGAAATGAAGAGCCAATGCTCTACGAATGGAAACTTTACTCAATAATGAAAAAATATGCGCAAAACCCATAAATATAACAACAAAATTCATTTTTCTTCAGAAGGAACTAATTCTTAACGATCATGCTGCAGCTCGTGCTTTGGTAATTGTTTTTTTCCTCAAAAAGTATCGCTCCTAAATCTTAGACAACACATGCGATAGCTCGATCTGCAAATAATTATTTTGGACCACGGTTGTTCTACTTTTATGGAGCGCTTTACCTTTCGTTTCTGCGTGCATTCATTTCTCATCCGCAAAAAAAGTCGTTTCTATCAAAAGTTTAACATCAAATTGTACATCGTTTTTAATCCAGCTGTCGTGTATAATAAGCAAATATATGAAATTTTTTTTTTTTTAAATTTTATTCGTGTGCAAGCCTTTTTTGGGTTTATTGCTCTCTTTTCATTTGTGTGTGTGTGTGTGTGTGTGTGTGTGTGTGTGTGTGTGTGTGTGTGTGTGTGTGTGTTAAATTGAATTTCATTTGAACCTTGTGCGCCTATAATAAATGTACTATTGAATTGATATGTTTTTCCTTTTGACTCAACAAAACAATCATATGAAATTACGTATGCAAATGATAATAAAATATTTAATGCAATACTAAGAACGGTTGCATAAATTTGTGATAAGCGTATATTTCGTGAATAATCTTTATTAAATAGAAAGCTCGTGGCAATTGTTTGGATGAATAACGAGGACAACTTTATTCATTTATAAATTAAGGAATTGTTGTTATGAATGTTGTTTTTGCTGTTGTGCTCGCTATGCGGGTTTAGTGTGCTTTTGTCATTTTTTTTGTGCATTCTTTGTTGGTGCTGGGAGACAGTTCTTCATAAATCCTAAAATAAGATTAAAAATTCTAGGTTTATTTGAGTTCTCAAGTTTCTGATAATGAATACTCATCGTCTTTTTAAAGGAAATCTTAGCAGTCGTTCTCCAAGACGTTAGGTTTTTTCTGTTTGTTTAACACATAATTAGGAAGAAAATAAATAGTTGCTCAAAGATAAATGTCATGCAATGTTTTGCTAATCGCTATTCATTAATTACCCTAGGGTGTTTAATAATCGTCCATCAAGGGTTCCATTTTTTCCTTTTACCATAATTCTCATGCGTCAGTTATAAGTCGACAATGTGAAAAATTCAACGATTGAAAAGTAATTCATACAATCTTAGTGACTACGTACTATTGTGTATAGTATAGACTGCTTAATAATATTTTCTATTCAATGAAATTTAGTTATTACTATCGCCATCACTCAAATTTGATTCTGTTTGAACCAACTGTTATTTAGTTTCTAAAATGTAATTCACGTGAATCATAATCAAATTGAGTTTTGACGGAGGAGCATTTCAGATAATTGTATTGTATTCGTAATCGATATCCACATTGTTCTCTCTCTCTCCTCTTCAGTTTTCCCTTACTCTAAAATGTTAAATTCAAATTAAATCTTAAACTTAAGCAGACAATGAAAGCATTGATTAGAAAATCTATTAGATTTTATATATGTATTGAAGTAAATCGAGATCTATTCAATTTAATGAGTCATTTGTATACATTTTTGTTGTCGTACAACTTTATGAATAATTCAAAAAAAAGGGGCACGTTTCATAAAAGTAATTAAGAAATGTTCAATAACAAATAACTATATATATAAACGAACGCGAATGCATTCATCTCATAACGAATCTTGAATACCCATCTATGAAGGTAAAGGTGTGAAAATTGCTTGGCTCTTTGTAAATTGTCTTTTAATCTTCCGATCTTGTGTATATAATTATGTTAAGTAGTTAATAGTGCTATGCCCGTCTTCGCTAGTTAAACTGAAAATTTTCTTCCCACCTTTAAATTGCTTTCGCGAAGTACTTACTTTATGTCCATGTTTAATAGCAGTAGGCGTGAAAATATTTTACAGTTTTTGTTAAATATTTTCTGTATAATGGTAAATATTTACGAACAATGGGTTTTTCTGTTCATTTTCGCAATTATAGAGTCATCTAATGGTAACAACTCCCTATATAAAAACGACATGACAGAAGGTAAAAATGCGCCGCCAAGTTCTAGTGCCGAAGTGCCTTTTCAGCATCGGCTTGATCGGAAGGTTTCTATGCTGCCTCACCGCTTGGTCGGTGTTATCGATGAGGGCACTAGTACCGTCGGTTTCTCAATTTTTACTACGCCCCATTTTGAGGAAATTGCCACCCACCGAATGGAAATGCCTTTGATTGCACCTAAACCGGGTTGGTTTGAACAAGACCCGGTGGTTATTATTAATAATGTCTATCGCTGTGTTGAAGTCGCTATAACTAAGTTACCTGAAAGTTTCCAGAAAGAGGACCTGGTTGCAATAGGTATTACAAACCAACGTGAAACGACAGTGGTCTGGGATTCGGTTACTGGCAAACCATTATATAACGCCATCGTCTGGAATGATATACGCACAAATCATACAGTGGACCAAGTATTAGCACGTGTTCCCGATCAAAATAAAAACTATTTTAAACATATGTGCGGTTTGCCTATATCACCGTACTTTTCGGCTTTAAAAGTACGCTGGCTTAGAGACAATGTTCCCGCCGTAAAAAAAGCTTGTCGAGAGAAGCGCTGTAAAGTTGGCACTATTGACAGCTGGATAATTTGGAATTTAACGAAGGGTAGGTAAACAAAGTGTAGACTTGTCAATTTATTTATGTTGTTGTTTTTTTCGAATTTTAGGCTCGCTACATATAACTGATGTTACCAATGCTTCCCGAACAATGCTTATGAATATTGAAACTTTGCAATGGGATCCCGTTTTACTAAAAACTTATTCAGTGACTTTGAATATGCTGCCTCAAATATATAGTTCATCAGAAATATACGGCTCTGTTACGGATGAACGCTCTATTTTGCATGGTATTGATATAAGTGGAATTTTGGGCAATCAGCAAGCTTCACTCTTGGGTCAAATGTGCATAAAGCCTGGTCAGACAAAAAATACTTATCGATCGGGGTGTTTTCTATTGTGCAATATTGGTCATCAGACCATAATATCGCGTCGCGGTTTATTAACGACGATTGCTTACAAATTGGGGCCAAACGCTCCTGTCACGTACGCTCTGGAAGGAGCAGTAGCAGTTGCTGGTCATGCCTTGGAATGGTTAGAAAAAAAAGTCCGCATTCTACCACAGGCTTCGGATGCGGAAAAATTTGCTGAAACAGTACCAACTACTGGAGATGTGTATTTTGTGCCCGCATTTACTGGCCTATACGCGCCTTACTGGCGTAAAGATGCTCGTGGCCTTATAGTTGGCCTTACGCATCATTCTACCAAACATCACGTGATAAGAGCTGCCTTGGAATCAATTTGTTTTCAAACACGTGACATCCTGGAATGTATGTATCAAGAATCTGAATATAAATTTAGTAAGTTATACGCAGATGGTCCACTGTCTTCCAATAATCTACTAATGCAGCTACAAGCAGATACTGCTGGCGTCACAGTGTTTCGCTCTCAAATTCTGGATCCGACGGCATTTGGTGCTGCGATGTGCGCTGCCCAAGCTGAGGGTGTAGATTTGTTTAAGTTTGATATGGAGAAAAAATACTACGAAAATATCTACTATGACGTTTTTTTGCCAACAAGTAATGCCGCGGAACAGAGACAACGTTATGGTAAATGGAAAAGAGCGGTTGAGCGCAGTTTTGATTGGGCTTTTCGTCCCAAATCGAGTACTATGACAGAACAACGTTACCAGTTATTGGCTTCTGTACCGGGAAGTTTATTTTGTTTCATTTCTTTTGCTATGTTCGTTCATTCTATGAAAAAGTAGCACTAAGGAAAATGCATAATATGCACAAAAAATAAGTACAAATAAAAAACTCTTAAAATATTGTAAAGATATGTTCCAATCTCGTCGGTTTTTTACGGCCTGTCTCTCTAAAACAAACAAGTGATTTGACAAATCCGTCATCAATAGACGATTTTTTCACAAACTGGAGTTTTCTGATACGATCGATTCTAGTCGAGTAATCTTACGTTGATGCCCGCATAACCTTATATTATCGTCTGTCTAGACTGGCTATGTACATAATTGCCTGCCGCATTTTTATTTCTATCTTAGTTTTTTTAATACTATATTTTTAATTTTATGAATTTGATTAATAAAGAAAAAATATATGAAAATTGTTTCTAATCAAATATATATATATTTCATATATAAATATATGAAAATTGTTTCTAATCAAAACAATAATTGTGAAGTAAAGAATTCTAATATTATAATATCCATACTCTATCAATTCCGCGAGAATCGTTTTAGAAAAAAGAAAAATAAATAACCTTTACCTCCACACAACAGAATCGAAAAACAATTGAAATCGGGTTAAGGAAACAGATCTTTATTGTTTTCGTTAGCGTAGTGGTTTATGATAAAATTCCATTACTTTTTGTCATATTTCCTCACAACTACTAGTGCGTATATATACCATATGTGATATCGTAAGATGAGGTTTGTGATAAGAGCGTATAAATAAATTTAGATAAAATTGATAAAACGAAAGACCATGAGCAACAAGGGCTGTTTTACTTTTTTGTTTTCATTTTTATTTTCAGATAAATTTACAAAAAAAATATATGTAAGAGAAAAAATTTTTATGAGACTAAGAAAAACGAAAGTTATGTGGAAAAAAATGTAAAACAATTTTTAACTTTGAAATTAAATTAACTTTGTAAATAAAGCATAAAATCAAAAATTATTACCTAATTTTGATAATAGCTTATCATACTACAGAATCGTATAATTGTTTCTCTTGCATCCCGATTTTTCTCATTCACTGAATGCTAACAAAGAGAATAAATAGAGGTCGCATTTCTTGTTATTACTACTTTGAGAAAAAAATGATCTGATATTAAATGAACCCTTTTTCCTGCTTTTATACTCTCCGCTAACTGTGGTACAAAGCTATATTAAGTTTTCGTGGACGAATGCAACATTCAGAGCAACTTGAGATAGACCTACTTTTACTTAGATCTGGTCAATTCAAAAAATGATTCTAATTCTACGCTTGTCTGTCCGTTCGCATTTCTTATTTTCAACCTACAGATAGTAATTGTTGAGATGTTTCGATGAAATTCGGTATAACGACATGTTTTGGTCCAAGGACGAACCCTTTCAAAAATGCTCCAGATCGCACCACTTTTTCGGCCACTATCCATATAAAATCTCATTTTGAAAAGTCGTTATATGAATAACTGCATTAAGCAAAGTAGTGTAGCGTATTAATAGTGGACCATGCCCCACTACACCGTTTGTACTTGTTATCACGGTTTGCTATAAACTCGCTTGCCTTGCACTGCTTTAGAAAAAAATGTATATATAATACACGCACATACGCAATGCTCCCATAAGTGCCTACAAGTAGTTTTTTTTTCAATTAATCGTTTATTTGTTTCGTCATTTATATCAGTTTGCATTAAAATATTCTAAATTTTATATTTGTTTCATATTTCAATATGAGTTTTAGTCTGAAATGTATGCGTTTCCGATAGGTTTTTTTAAAATAATTATTTTATCATATCTCTGGAGATTTTAAAGGCTTTTTGTGTAGCCAAACCAATATTCGAGAAATAATTTATTTACATTTTACACGGTATATCTGCATATCTATATCATATATACATATTTATGTATATATACATAAATGGACGTGGTGTTCGGTTAATTGGTTAACTCCCTCAACCCAAAAGTAGAGAAAAGTGATAAAATTGTTTGTAAAATAATTTTCGTACGTATGTGGATATGATTTCTAATCGATTTGTTAAAATGTATTTTGAATAAATTCTATTACGATTTGTGTTATTTGGCTTCCAAAATAGATTATTTAATATTAAAAGGGAAAAAAGCTTGTTATTTATTGCAAGACGTTATTAATACTTATTATTAGACAACTATGTTTCGAATACAGGCGAGACTCCCTTAACATGATATTTCTAAAGAACAGTTTCGATACAATACGGTATAAAATTTACGAGTATTATAACACGGTCGTTATATGGAGAAAAATTGCAATTTTTAAAATTTCTCGGCAAAAGTGGCTAAGTATTTCGGCATTCTAAATTTGGACCGACTGGGTAATTTTTGAACCCCTCTCATATAACGAAAACTGCAGTTCATACGACAAAAATGTATAAATGGGCCGTACTGGTCAAAGGACACGTCCGCAGTACCACAAAAGGTGAGAACACCTCTGTTTTTCAAAAGGAGTAAAAAAATGTTTTTTTGTTCATTTCTCATAAACTAAAGCAGATAAATGTATAAATAAAAAATGAAAAAATTTACCACACCTTCCAAATATTATAGTGTGTCAAAATGTAATTTCTTATTCAATACCTTTATAAGGCACAGGAACAAGCTTGAAAAACAGCCATAAAGTACATAAATTCTTGGCCATTTATCAATTTGGAATGCATTTATCCAGGTCTGTATGCAAGCTTGTCAATCTGTCTGTCTGTGCAACTGTGTGTGTAGGACTTTTAACATTCTTCTATTAGCGTAAATTAGGACGTCGTCTACAAGTTTGCAAAATAATTTAACAGTGAATTAAACTTTTCAAGGAACACGGCTGCTATGCCCACACACGTATGCGACAAAAACTTTTATTTTGAAAATAGAACAAATCAGTCGCGTCCAACCCATATTATAAAAAATTAGTTGTTTTATATTTTTTTTTGTCTTTTTTATGATAACGGCGATGGGTATAAAAGGTTCAGTCACGACTGAATATAATTTTCTTACTTGTTGCTATCACTGAGGTTAAAAGGTTAAGCATACAATTAAAAAAAAAAAAACAAATAAAAAGAGGGTAAATATTTACATGTACATTGTGTAACTAGAGAAGTTGAAGTTAAAATTAAATGTAATGTAGGTGTCAAGGATATTGTGTGCTCGAAGAGAAAGGCAAATTTTCGGAATTATGTCTCTTCTTGAATAGTCAAGGGATTCGTTTATTTTCGATTGACGACATTCGGATAAAATATGGCCGACAGAAAGAAAGACATTACGAAATATATACTCGGTGGGTTTTGTACGTGCATAATAATGTTGAATAAAGTCTTATTACTACTGTACGGTGAGTTAAGAAAAGGCATTTAGCTTGGATAAAAAGGTTATTGTAACCTACATTGCTAGCTGGAGGGTTGACTGATTGCAGAAACATCTGGGAATGACTTTAATGATCGAGATTAATAACGCCTTTAGTGGACCTGCACGGTGAAGTAATTGTCTGAGAACGACAGGACGGTTCAGAATTCTGAGACTGATAGAGGGCACGCTTAGCAATCTCATTGGCCCGCTCGTCTTCGTCAGTCCCAATATGGAAGGGAATCCAAAGAATCTCAACATTACCTTGGCATTCTGGGGATAATACGTGATCAAAATTACTCTTACCATTGAATCGCGTTGTTCTGATGACTCCAAGATTAGCGTCCTACCTGGCAGTTCTAATGCATACCTCATAGCGGATATGACAGCAGATAGTTCCGTGGAGAAAACGTCAATTCTGTTCGGCAAGCGGCATTCGCTGATAGCCGCATAGAATGCACTGAAAGATTGTTTCATGACGAGAAAAGAAGTGTTAATATCATCAGAAGATCTGTGTGCAAGATCGTCTGTTGGCGGTAAGAAGAAGTCTTATCCTTGCCTTGTAGACAGTAGGGGTAATGATGTCTTTGCAGTGAATGCTAAGGCTGTCGTCAATTAAAATGTTTGTGTACTGGCTGTTGTACATTCAATAGGCATTTTTTAGTACGGAAGAAAAGCAAATTCTATCTCGTGAGGAAATATGATACCAAAATACATTGTGGACACTATTATAAGGCAAAGTTATGGCTTTGGAAAACAAGATTTCTCGAGGAGATCGTTAAAGCTAGTCAATCTCTCCACAACCTTTGAAATTCTAGAGAGTTTGTTGTTGTATTGGCTACGTCAATATGTATAATATTAATCCTAGAAAACCATCCATAAATTGCAATACAGTTGGACAAAATCCCGATCACCAAAGATTTGCAAATGTTTATGGCAGTGTTGATATGAGAACCATTCTTCTTAGCGCATATTAGTCGTAAGCAATATGTTCACCCCATAAGATATTTTTTGTGACAGTGATACCTAATATCCTCGTCCGGAGAACTAACAGAACGGTTTATTCGGCTAAGCAAATACAATCCTGCTAACGTTGCCTCTGCCTGCATACATGAAGTATCACGCAGGTTTAAACGAGTCAAGTCAATTTTCACTTCCTTAGAAGTAGAATATCTATATCTATATCATATAAATCGTTCGTAGTTATTTATAACTTATATGAACAGCTTTAACAATTTTAAATGCACTGTCGAAAAAGAACTTCATTTTGTGACCTGAAATATCTTAAGACGAAATTGGCGATCATAGAATAGCGGAAACTCGTCTTTTGAATACTGAGATATGACACTACACTGTAAAGACCCGAGATTAAAAAAGTTTGAATTAATATTAGAATCAAGTCTTCTGCTCTTATGTTGGATTAATAATTCAAACTAAACAAGTATTTATGTTGTATTAAATAAACAGTTATTATAGATACGAGAAAGACATAACTTTGCAAGAGCCGCAAAAATTTACTCTTAGCTAATGTCCGGAAGCTTTTAACAAGATGCAGGAATCTATCACTACGTTTATTAATTATAATTGAATAGATTTAAAAGAAAAGAGGATTCGGCAAAAGGTTCCAAAAATTTGGCTAAGAAATTGTTAAACGTAGTAATGAAATTTGATAGTAAATATAAATGAAATTACTTATGTTAAATACTTGAAAAGGAAAAATTAGATTTTATTAAAAGTTTGAAGCATAAATCCAAACCTTCGATTATTGAATTTGTTAGCGAAAGACATGTGAAAAGAAAGAAAGATTTCTTCGACTTGTTTGTTTTTTGGTATTATGCGCATAAAATCCTTTTTACATTGGACGGGTAGACAAACACGATATGGGGAAGGAAATTAACCGACCAAAATTTAGAAATTAGAAATAAATTTGTTTGAAAATTTTACAATATGTATATAAAGACACTGCTGTGACCTTGCTATTCAAACAATGACAATTGTAAAAATGGTCTATACTTCGTGCTAAGCCAAGTTAAGCCATGTTGTTTTTATAGACCCGCAGAAGCATATACAACAAAATATATAACAAATTAAACAAATTGGCCATTAGTATACGGGAGTGGCATATAAGCGTTGTCTCTAACTAAAAATCCTCATTATTTTAAGTCCAATCTTCAAACTTTATGGTGATTGTCCTAAAAAGCTGTACGTAGTTCGTACCACGTAGGCTGTAATTCTCTACTAAAGCGAAAGATAAGTTTTTCTCAAAAAAAGCGAATGAGTTCGTTACACACAATAATGAAGACAGGAACAAATCTTTTTAACACCAGTCCCTTATCGTATTATTGATTACTTTTTCCCCGATTAATTGTTACTAGCTATGTCTTGCTTATAATCTACATAATAAGAACATCATCCAACCACGAACCAATCACTTATAACACCAAAAAAAATTTGAATGGCATTAGTACAATTGTAGAAAATACAAATCAGTACCCATCGACAAACTTGGAATTTTTGTGTTACATTAGTTATGAAAAAATATTTTTGAAAAATGATATCGTTCCAACTTATGTAAGCGTCCAAGTCCAAGTCATCTGATGGGTCCGAGGTTATAGAGCAAATAGTTAATAATTTTATATAACTTATAACGCTGTTTCATAGGAACTTAAGCTAACTTACATTCAATTACCTTAAGATAAAGTGAATTGGCTCGATCAAGCTCATCTGACTCGTATAGTAAAGTTTTTGCAACCAGCTGTGTGTCAGCATGCAGATAATACATAACATATAAAAAATTCCAAAGATTCTTCAAATCAAATTTATGAAACAACATGAAAATAATTTATAAAAATCAATATATTTTGAAAAATGCGGCTTTTACGGAACCCCTGCTTTTACTATTATACTAACTGAGAGTTATTGAAAATTTCTATTGTCTTATTAATGCAGCTTTTGTCAAAAACGGTTTGAATTATGTATAAAAGAAAACAAGTAAGAACATTATAATCGAGTAAGACCGACCATTCGATACCCTACACCACGCTCGTAGTTATTCACTCATATTGGTGATAATACTTACATTACTTTTCTGCAAAGGCATACTTTTCATGAAAGCTCGCATATTGGAAGATGCTTAAGCTATCACATGACGCAATTAAAATTTGGCAACTTTAATTTACTTCCAAAAATGTTAATATTTTTTAGTTTTCGTCTTAGAAAGCTGCAAATTAGATTTTCTCTCAATAGAAAGGCTTGCTTTATAAATTAGTTATATTTCTTTGTAACTTACGACCATTTTCGAATCATTTTGAAAATTCCACTTTTTTCCATATGACTTACTTTTCTAGATAAGTCGTTATATGGGGGGTGGTGGAAAAAGTGGTCCGATACAAACCATTTTCAATAGCATTCGCGCTTGGGTAAAAACAGGCCTGTGTACCCAATTTCATCAAAATACCTCGAAAATTGCGACCCGTGGGTTGAACACAAGGATACGTGGATAGACATTAGACAGACAGACAGGCTTAAATTGGTTCAGAAAATGATTCTTAATTGATCGGTATAATAAAAGGGGGTCTATCTTAGCCCTTTAGCCCAACTTATGATATGTTACCGACTGAAAAAAGCAAAAATATATTGTTGCCTAATTAATTGCAAAAGTAGCTGCTGATGTAATGAAAATAAGCCGGCGTCCTTATAATCATCTATAACCTGCTGAGATTAAGTATATATTTATAATACATATGTTCAGGACCGGCCTTATCAACTTCATATAAGCAGAAATTTTAGTAAGCAATTGGAAAAAAGTTGAAACACTTTCACTTCCCCTACACTTCCTTTAAAAGTAATTTGTCTAACTATTGCTTGCCTTTAAGAAGAGTGGGAAAAGTAAATCACAATTTCGATGTTAATGGAAACATAGTCGATATCAAGAAAGTCAATTTATCAGAAAAGTAAAAGAATTTCTTTTTTATGTTCTCGAAATATGTCAAATAAGAATAAAACGTGTGTTCATGTTTGTAAAGCATTTATATGATTGAACACTTAATGCAAAATATGATTCTGTGCCTTTCGATTTTCAAATATGAAAGTAAAGATTGATTGGATTCAATACTTTCCGATTTTTTTTTTTAAACAGCATTAGAAGCTATTTTATTTGTTAGGACAATATTTATCTCAACTTCCGAGCTCGTATCAATTGCTTTTTAATTAAAGTATAATGTATAAAAATGTTTTTTCTCTTTACTATTCTTATATTAAAAGTTTGCATAAAATAAATATTTTTAAAAAATGTTATTATAAACTTAAAAACAGGAAAAAAGAAAACAACAAATATATCTGAATTGAGTTATAATAGCTTTAAGTACACATTATCTCAGGTTTATAAAGCTCAAATTACAATTGAATTGCCATTGTAATTAACTTTTAATAAAATTTATTAGATAACATAATGAACTTAAAATGTGATCGAAACAAATCTTTAACATGATTACCAAATGAAAGAAGACTTAAGCAGCATTCTTAAAGGTATGCAGCGAAATCTGCAAATGAAAGCGTCGACATGATATGAAATGTTGATATATATTATTTTAAGCATTAAATCATTATTATAATATCAAATATTGTTAAATAACAAAATCTCAAAATGAGGGTTTACTCATGCTGCGAGCCGGTAGACTGTTGGTTTTTGTGGTTGGATTGTCACGGGCCTGGGAATGAGCGACAACAATGCTAAGACATTGGACCCATTCTTCGGCATTTTTGCCATCTTTTGGTTTGAGTATTAAAGTTTGATCGGCAGTGAAAATTTCAAATGCTTTCGGTATATTTCGGGCGCCTCGTGACACCTTAACTGAGCGTATTTGATTAACGTCGATACTTTCGCCGCCACTCTGAATAGGAATAAGAGATTCTAATTGGTTTAAATAAATAAATCTCATAATAATTTACCGATCCTTTACAAGATAAATGCGCCCCTGATAAAGTGAAATAGCGTGTGCGCCAACGCCGAAATAAACGCCATTTGCCTTTTTTCTCCTTGAGTTGCCCTTCAATCATAGGCTGATTGCTGCCATTTAAGAAACCTGCCGCTTTATCCGGATGATTGCATAGAAAGCAACCCCATTGATATTCTAATTCATTGCAATTTGGATTTGTTTTATCAGTCTTGGATACCTCAAAAACATCCAGAAATCCCGAATGCCTCAATTCATTAACCAATATCTCGCGATCCTTTTCGGAAAAATCAAGCTGTTAAAGTGAAATTGTTTATCAATCTTTGATTTTTACTCACCTTCATATTTGGAAATTGACTCGTAACCAGCTCGGTAAAACTACGATTTTCACATTTAAGTATTTGCCAAATATTTTTTAGATTACTAATACCTGGTTCACGGGTACTCAATACACATTTCTCTTTAACCTTTAATTTTGGTTTTAGATACCAAAAAGAAGAGTTATATACATAAGCAATTCGTCCTTGATGTTAATCTACTGAAAAACTTACATAATGTCTCACTTGAAAATCCAAAAACATTAAATGAATCCAGGTTTTGGGATTGCGGGTACGCATAGTAAAACATGTTTTCGAATATAGGCAGTGAGGGCCGCGTATCTGACAGGCGAAATGCAGTTTAGCCACTTTCTTCGAACGTCGCTCTGCAAATTCATTGGAAACTTTGTGTGTTCAAACGAAATGAAATGCAAAGTTGGCGGGTTGATGCACAGGAGGACAGAAAATGAAGTTGTTGATTTTAAAAATGATAGTACAGCAGTTTTATTCATAAGAGTAGCGGATAGTAGAGTGAAAATTATGCAAGAATATGATTTAAGAGTCGGTTACAATACGTCAATGAAGAAGTCGTAGGGATAGTAAAAGTGCAGCAAGGCGAAGATGAAAGTGAACATGAAACAAACAAAAGAGAAATTTCCAAATTAAATACACACATACACATGCAATATATCTTTAATATTGTAAATGTTTCTAGAAATTTGGACAAAAATCAACTTAAACAATTGGGATAAAAATTTGTCAAGTCGGGTCAATAAGTTTAAATTTAGTGCTTTGAAAGGTTCTTAAAGATAAGATTGGGAACACGTTTTCTATCAAATGTCATCCGCGCCAAGGCCTGAAGGCAGAAACGGTTTAATTTCATTAAAATAATTTAGAAATTGTTTTTCATAATTAAAAATATTCGATGGAAAGGGACGACCTTCTCTGTTACTTTTGGCAATTCAAGATGTTCTCAAATATTATATAACGCCGATCATGTGGTTACCAAAAAAAAAAAAAACAATTTAAATAAAACAAGCTAAAGTTCCTCTTAAAAAAAACAATTTGAAGTTTTCTGTATCATAATAATAAAACTCGATGAATCTTGTCTTTCTTCCTGCCAATTTCCTCTGAGTTATTGCTTACCTTCTTCTAACCTACCTTCTATACTGCATCGGGTGGGTGGCGGCAACATTTTCGATACCTCGTCCATATAAGAGCGTATAGAAGTGAAATGTTTTTCACAGAACTGTTGCACTGGATCACGCATTATTTGATACGGTTCGAAGGTACTCATACGCTGTTCCAATATACTGTTGTTGGCATTTAAAAGAGTGCGACTGGTATTATCATTACGACGAGGTGTTACATTTGTAGTAGGACCGGACACAATGACTTCGTGATCGCTCTAAAAAGCAAGATTGAAAAATATTTTACTCTTTTGGCTGAATAGCTTATAGTAGGATGATGAACTGACATTTCCATTCATTGGTAACTGCATCACAGATTTCTGATTGCCATTAGTTTGATGTAGCAAAGCCGGTGAAGCATGATGTACTGATACCGCATTAGTGGTAGATGGTGCTGTTATCGAACCTATTGATTGATTCAATGCATCTGTACTGTATTTGAGAAGAGCATTGCTTGAATTTAACAGCATAGTTGGACCTTGTGATTGAGGTCTGATTTTTGTGGGCGAAGTTGTTACCGTCACTCCTCCTGAAGTCACTTGGGTTGAAGGTATACCCCATTTATTGTGTCCTGTTATTATAACATTATTACTAAGGGGCGGTACGGGTGTTATATAACCCGGGTTATTAGAGCTTGCAGGAGTTTTCGGCACAGCGCCTGTTTGCACTACGACATTGCTGCTGGAGTTGGAGTTATTGGCAGTATTTGAACCTGAAGCCGAGAGTAAGCCATTCTGACTGATCTGTTGTGATGAGCTAAGACGAGTCATACTTTTATGGAGTCCTCCTACTGAACCTCCCGCTACGTTTAAACGGGTCATACTCCGATGCGTATTACCAGAGGGATGTAAACGACCGGTACTACGGGAGTCACCTAACTTTACTCGCCTTGTATAACTTGTGTGAGGAGGTGTAGGTGGCACAACAGTACCAACTGTAGGGTAAACAGCGCTCGCATTATTGGCGGTGGCGACGGCATTGTTATTTGTAGCTGGAGAATATTTTTTTTTACTTTCCTAACTTATTTTCTGAAGTCTCTGAAACTTACGTATTTTAATATTACCCGTAGTGATGGTCTTACGATACGCATCTCTCGGGCTGCTGGGACTACTACGACTCTGCTTACTTTTATGCATACGGCTGTTGGCCGCCGTTGCTACAGATACTGTAGTGGTGCTAGTCATCGGATCAGCGTTTATAATAGTAGAATGATGTGATGTTGTTGTTAGTAAACCTTGCACTGCTGTGGCATTGACTATTGTCGTTACCAAGCCGCCACCAACATTGTTTGGCACTTTTGGGGCTGAAATCACTGGCATTTGATGCTGATCTGACGGACTATTCAAGTTGACTATAGTAACACCGCCAGACGTTTTATTACCTATATCCACACTTGTCTCCGAGGATGATAGTTTTTGTTGACTAAAGTGACAAAGCGGAAATAATAAGACCGTGAAAGTTAAGGCAGGATTTTATGCTAACCTTGAAATATTTTTTTGACGTACACAAGCTAATACTTTGTCAGTAAATAAAGCGGGGAATGATGAACATAATTTAGTAGCTTCTTGCAATAAGATTGCCTGCGAATTGCGATCGGCCATCGGTAACTGTTCTAAAACGAAGTCCAAGGCATATTGAGCATTTTTCTTGGAGTTGCGACCAGCTGTAGCCATTATTTGAGCTCCCAGTGTTATGGTAGCTGGATTAGTTTTAGTAGCTGAACGTATTTTATCAAAATGCTCGGCTACTAACAGTGGACGCTGTTCAGCTAACTTCAAAAGAATTTGCATTGTGGTGCCAGTGGTTTCACTATCGTACAAGAGCTCACAAAGAAGTGAAATACAACATTCTAAAACCAGCGGAGTTCTTTGAGCAATTAACAAATACAATTGAAATACGGCAAGTCTTTCTTGAGAATCGCACTCGGGTAGCAAAGCTACCAATTGAGGGGCCTGCGAGGATACAGTTTCCGGCGAGACTTCGTATATTTGCGCAAGTACACGTAACAGACCATAATTACCGGCCAATATTGAATTCATAATGGAGTCTACATGCGGGCTAAGCAGATAAGCGTAGTCAATGGCGGCCAGAGATAGGTAACTAGCCAAATTTCGTGAAAGTTCACGATTTCCTTTAGGTAGAAATTGCACAGCTATAGGTAAAGCTAGTTTCATAACTTCCCTCTTATCATAGTTCTGCGGAAAGAAGAACTTTTCCGATTACATTTTTTTCAAAATTTTGTTATATTATTTAGTTTACCAAAAATATACTCGATATAATGTCAGCGGCTATTTTAGCATGTGGTGGATCTTCTTTAGTCGCCTTATTCGGTTGAAGATTCTGTAAGAGACATGTTTTCAATAACTCAATCAAACCCGAACAATAACGCTCGGTTGTATGCGTCTCGCGTATACATGATAGAACGCGAGTAATGCAGATCTCCACCACAGATTGATCATTATTGTTCTTCAAATAATCGGATTGTGAGATGATTGAGTTGATTTCAGTTATCTGTGAACGATTAATAAATTAATTTAAATAAGAAGTCAAAATATAAATGAGAAAGGAACTTTAATACCTACCACATCAATGATATCGTTTACGATCTCATTATCGGGTACCGAAAATAAGTCACCTGCACGAGACAAATCACGTTTTGAGAGTACTTTGGTGAAGAGCTCATGCATTTTTATCTGCTCCGCATGCACACAATGAACGATAAGAATAATCGTTTTAGATGGTATTATTACGCTCTCCCTCTCCCTCTCGCTCTTTCTTTCTTTCTCTTATTCACGTTTCCGTACTTTTACATAGGATTACGCTTTGACGCAAAAAAAGGTTTTACGCAAAATATTTGCAAAGAGCGGAGCAACATTTGCTTCATATTCAATAGTTTATACGTTTGATGGCCTTTCAGAATTTTTTATGTGTGTGTTTTCTAAGAAAAAATAAACAAGTAAGCTATAAATTGCAAAGCATAGACGACGCACCGAAATTCTCACGGTTTGTTTATTTTTCTTCAGCCACAAATCGTATCAAGAGTACTTAAATGTTTCATTGTCAATATCATCGACTTTCTCGACTTGATTCCAGTGTTGCTTTTATATACAATACTGGAAGAACGTTTATTTTGTCTAGCTTTGTCTTTAGGTTTCTGATGTTTAAAATGCAATCAAATGTTAATTAATTATATATGTGTACATATGCATATAGATAATAATAATAAATATATATATAGATATATATATTTACGATACGATTTAGCTATGTTAGTCTATCTGTGCATATACGTTATTTTTTCGATTGAAGTCTCAAAACTTGAAAAGTATTATAGAAAGCTTAAATTTAGTACGGGTAGATAAGCCACTACCAATAGTCACATAATGATCAAACACAAAAAAGAAAACTTGAAAAAGTGCAAAAGTTTCAAAATACTATTTTTAAATGTTACAACCTGCTCGAGATATCCATCCAACATTTCGTAAAAATACTCATGAGAATCTTGTAGAAATTTAAAGAAGCCGAAAAATATCTGTGATCGACCAAATTGACACGCCCACAATTAACAAAAGAAATTTTAAAATATTGTAAGTATTTGTTTAACGCGTACGAGAGCCTTCTTGTGCCTGTTATTCTGTTGTTGATCAAATAGGTTTTGCAAATAAATCGTTTGGATAATTGTCGGCGATGGAAAGTGTATTAAAATATACTTTTGTTGTTGTTGTTCATATTGTTGTTATTGTCTGGATACTTTTTTGTGTGATTTTTATCTTATCTTTCATAGTTGCCGGAACATGTGCATATATGGATGCATTTTATACCGACGACGTCTCCACTTAATACAGAGAGTAAATGAACTAAGCCTAGCTGATTTCCCTTTTCCTTTACCCTGATGAGAGTAGCTTTCAGTGCACTTAAGTTTATTATCTCTTTTTCATAAGATTGACATGCTGTAAGCTATTGCATGTAATTGTTGTTGTTCTTGTTTGTGTTGTCAATTATATTTATCCTAATAGGTATTTAAACATTTTTGCTATCTTACTGTCGGCATTCCGGCATTCTGCTGATTTAATCAAATTCTTTTATCGTTGCAACCTGTGCGAAATAGCTTTCTTTGGAAAGCAACTGAACGAAAACAAGTTCAAATATTTTAATTTGTTATTTAACAAATTTTAATGGCATTCTGTAGCAGTACTTTAAACGAGTAAATTCACTATAGTTGTTGGTTGATTGTCCACGCGAGCAAAACTCATGTAAAGCATTTTCAAAGTATTTATTTTAAAAAAGTATTAAGAAGATATAAAAGGTCTGTAAATAAAAGAAAAACAAGAGAAAAAAGTGAGCTGCAATACGAAATATGCATTACATATACTGCCTTTCATTTATGTATCTCTAGTTGAGTGATCTAACTTTAGGCCAGCATCGAGGTAGTACAGTTACACTTATGCAGCTAGTAAATAATAAATAGTGATTATGGAAATGTACTTGCGATAGCGATTAATTGATAAGCAAGAAATAAAATGTAAAATAATTAAACATCAGCATACTTATGCAAAATTAGGGAAAGTAAAATAGATCTGAAAATTCATTAAAAACAAGGAATAAGAACTGTTTTACACTATATTTTTACACAGCAAGAGCGGAAGCTCAAGTCGTTAAATCTGGTGATTGTTTTTTGTATTCTTTCTTCTAACACGTGTACAAAATCATATCATACAACGACCATTAGTTTTTAATGAACATAAATACTCATAATCAGGTTTTCTCTATATGATCTGCTTTTTGAGACACCGGTGACATACGTCTATATCTACCATTATGGGTAATTCTTGACACAAACTTGCCAGAGTCGTAAAAAAGGGAATAAGAACCTAAAATTGCTTGCACACACTTTGGTTGATCGATTAAGAATGCGAGATTCAAAATTGGGCGTGATCAGTTAAGGCATGTCTGCAATATGAAAGAGACTGAAACGACCTTGGAATAGGCAGTGAAAGGCCTGTCACTAAAATGTCCGCTACGTCTCGAAGCAGGGTTTTTGAAAACGGCAAACAGCGTAACTCTAACAATTTTCATTCTTTTCCTTCGATTTTCTTGCAATGCTTTTAAAATGACATTTTCCAGTAAAGCACGGTGAAAAGATTGCCTTTGTTTGTTCGAAAACTTTTCAAACCCTCCAAGCGCCCTTAAAACAACTGAAACTTGTAAACTAATGCTCATATCATCATATATGTGCCAGATCGGAGACTTATCGAATGATATGACAGACAATAAGATAAATTGCCGAAGGTGAAAATATCAAATTCCGGACAGAGTTTATGCTAAATAGTTTTATCAAATCTTATTTTTACAAAAAAAAATAAAATAAAAAATCCGTTATGCTTTGCTTGCTTGAACGGAACTGGAGCTAATTCAGGTAATAAAGGAGGTGGGCAACGAAATAGAAAATAATAATATATGCATATATATCTATATCTATATATATATATATAGATAAGATTTATACATATATATATATACACATTGCATACAGAGCAAAGTGAATGAACAATATGCCACCCAAAACCGGTAATATTAGTTAATATTCATGTATGTAGACACATATAATTTTCACGCACTGCAGTCACAATAAACAAATTGAAAAAACAAAAACAATAACAACAACAAAATAAAATAAAAAAACAATAATAATAACAGTTGTACACAACAACAACAGCAACAAAATCCGAAGTGGCAAAGCATGTTGGAGAAAATTCAATGAGCTAAACAGTTACCGGAGATACAACGTTATATTATGAACCACACAACTTACTGCTGTGGTTGTTATTGTTTTGGTTAATTCACATTATCACGCAACTTTCAAACATACATAATCAAAGATACGTTGGAAAGACTGTCTTTATTTCTGTTTGTGTTTTTTTTTTCTTTTTATGACTACATGTAATGAAACGTAACGTACTTAAATACATGTGTGCATACGTTTGTGTGCGTGTGTGAAATGTTTAGAGATCTAAATGAAAGATAAAATAAAGAGTTATGAAAAAAAAGCTAAAAAAAGAAACCAAAACCAACAGATGTTGAAAATCCAGAAATGTCAGCGCACGAGTTTAGCCATATTTTAAATGAGGTGAAAAATACGGCAGAAAATAATATTAATAAATATATTAAGTAATTTCGATGTATTTCTTTGTTAATTATTAAGAACGAACAATGAACATAAACAACAATGTTTAATGAACTGTGACGTGAACTGCAACCTCATATACAAGCGTACAGAAAAGACCTGGACGTAAAACTTTATCACTGTTAGTAAAAATGTCTAAGTTATTTATAGCAAAAATGGAATAATGACCAATAAGTTCGTGGGATGACATACAGATGTCGCCACTATTCAGGAGTCCATATGATTTGTAGATTGTACCAATTTCGAAACGAAGTATCAATCCGTCAAAATTTTATGACATGCCGATCATTAGTTTGTAAGTTGCAGTTGTTTTGGTGACTTCGCTTTTGTAATTTTCAAAAAAGAAAAAATCTGAATTTCATGTGTTGATTGAACGTAAGTTTTTGGTGAAAAAAATAGGTTCAGGATCAGCGTTAGCTTGAAAAATGTTATGGCAACTTTTGCCTGTTAAAAAAATAGATTATTGTGTATGGTTTGCTAAAACCATTTTTATGGTTTAAACGAAGCCATATGAACGGACGGCGAGGATGCTCTGGTCGGGAGGGTTCGGTACTTTGGAAGAGGAAAAGTGAATTTGCGTGAGATATATCATTATATTTTACAGGAACATTTATCCATGAGAAAGCTCTGTTCGAAGTGGACGTGGTGGTCGACGAAGTGGAAGTGGTTTGCTCACTTTTGATAATAACTTGTTGATGATTCAGAACGTTATTTAACGCTGCGTCATGTAAGGAAGTAACATGGGTCCATTAGTTTACTCGACAGTCAAGTAAAAAAGTATCGTCACTAAAGCAGCTATAACTTGTAAACTGATGGTCGAAGTGTTATACAATGCTGACATATTTTCCTTGAAGTTTCCGTGATTATCTAAAAATCATAGGAGTGGATTAATAATGGCAACATATACAAGTCATCCCACTTATCCAACTTATTGACCGGGTTTATTGTATCACTTGTAACATAAAAATTTTAAATTAAATTCAACTGAACGAGTGCAAATAGTCGGGCATCGCGAAGTTTGATCTCATCTTTATTTTTTATATTTATTTTTTATTTGCGTGTATTTATTTGAAGTCAAAATAGCATCGTTATAACAGGTACAATCTTTGAAGCACAGTTCCTGCCCTAGACATAATTAAATTGTACCAATAAGATCAAACTAGAACCGCCCGAATGTCGGTTGCTCTATCGTCAGGAAAACATTAAGTTAACGATTTTTAATGCAGATTAGATAGAAGTGAGGCTTTCTCCAACTTACGTTTTCTGGACGAAGATGCAACACAGTAAACATTCTACAAAGGAATAAATGATAGGCACCCTTAATATGGAAAACCGTAAGTATTTGCTTAATACATTGTCCGATGCTTATTTCCAACCATCACAATGTGAATTACAAAATGAATTATTTTTATTATGAAAAGTTAACCCAAGTTTTTTTCTTGAAATCTTTATAATCACAACCCTACTTTCTTGTTAGTCTTGTTCATGTCGTAGGTTTTCCGAATTGATACATTTTTGCCCCTCGCCGTTTCTCTCAGTACGTTGTACCTGTCAATCTTGTTATTTTAAACGTAACGCTTTATGAATTAAGTGATTTTATTCTTATTAGTTAAAAAAAAAAAGACTCATAATTTGATATAATCTTCCGGCCTTGAATGTTACGTGAATGACTTTACAAAAAAAAAGGAAACAACGCTTAAAGAATAAAAAAAAAATCAAGGAAATTAACAGAGATAAAAAAAATCTTATCAAGTTTCCAATCATTGTTTATTATGAATAAATTTCCTTCTGTTTTTATTTTTAACATAATGACAACATTATTGTAATTATTGTTTTCATCTATTCAATAGAAATATGGAGATTTATTGATTTCTATATATGACAAATTTTTATTATTATTACCTTTTGAAACTAAAAATAGGTCAATTACCTGAATTGTAGGTCCTTTCTTTTATTCTCATATGATGACATACTAATTTCGTTACTCCCTTTGTTATATTTAGAAATACAAGCCTCGCAGATTCGTAAAAATATATGGATTCCGAAACAACGCAAACACTTAATGATGCACTTAATCATACTACTGAGTTGCTTGGAAAGTAATTTCGCTTTTCTTCTATTTTTTTTTGGGACAAAAAGAAAGACGATTGGCTTTTACGTGACCGTGAGCGGTCGAATTCGACAAATTTAGTCTGTCAGTGAACTCATGAGTTATCGTACGACGCTTTGTATCAATTGATGGCCTCGTTTTGCTTCCATCAAATGCAAGCGGTTTTCCACAAAGTGTATCTTCGACATCAAAATTTCCTTTCAGGAAACCAATCTTCGGCCAGGCGTTCTGTCAACAGATCCTCTTCGTACACACCCAATAATTTTCTTTCTTGCTTGAATAGTATTTCAGCAGTTACGATTGGAAAAAATAAAATATGTGGAAAATGCTGCTTTCGACTATCCATATTTGATTGGTCGCCGAACATAAACTATCGTGCAGAATCAAACAGTCTTTTTCACAATAAGCCGTGCTTCGTCATAGTGCAACATAGTTAGGACTTTGCAAAAAATTGTAGGGAAATCTGCGAGTTATATGCGTGTATATGGATTACGAGATATAAAAAATGTAACTCGAATATTGTTTTTTAATCCATTAATTCAATGTAGTTTTGTGTTCATTTTTTAACGGGTTTTCGTGATTTTTTAAAACAATTTTTGTTTTTTGAATAAAATAAATTAAATAAATTATTGTATAATAAAAATTGTATACCCATTACGGAAGGGGGACGTTTATTAATTATACTCTTCCATCTTCAATCGATTTAGAAACCGATCGTTAATCATTGAGAAGGATGACAGTTTACATTACAAAGTTCAATCCTCGGATTGAAGCCAGGTTTTAGGTAACGTTTCCATTTTGCTTGATTATTTGCTACATACAATCGATTTCTTTGCTAACGAGTAAACTTGGGTTGAAATATATTCAATTGCTATTCCTATCGCACCATTGAGATTTACGACTACGACTACGGCAAATAAATTTTTTCGAAAAATGGTTCATCATACGTCATAATCTAGCGAACCATTGATTCATTTAAAAAAAACGAAATAGTTAGGGGTAAAGGGACATTTTGAAAACAAAAAAAACTTGTAAATAAAGAGATACTACGTTAGGTTTATGAAACGTTGTTATTGAAACTTAGCAGAAATTTTATATAGCGCGCATATTTTCAATGTGCGTTAAAGGATAAATGGTTTAAAAGATTTTGTGCCTAAAATTCTTTATTCAATCTGTTGTGCTTGTGTCTGTTCATAAATATATAATAGCTAACAGATCAGAAGGAACAAGCAATACAAAACAATATGTATATATTTATGTATACACATATGCGAATTCGTATATCGTATTCGTATAAAAAATTAATGTATCCTCATATGCAAACTATGGATATAAAAACCAGTTACAAGATTTCAAGTTAGATACACATACTTGATAATGTAACTAAACCAGAAAATTCTTATAATTGTTAGAAGCTGAAAGCCATGTATACCTGTGCAGACCGAGTTCTTCATATACATGGCTTCAGTAATTTAATAAAAATTTTCATAATTTATTAGTCACACGCGTATAACAGAAACTCGCTAGACTTTGTGGCTAATAGTAATGAGTAGCAATATGTTTACCGAGCAGACTTATTGATGAACATAAACTTATTCTCTCTTAGAAAAATTCTTAAACTCTTTTTTGTTTTAAACTCGAATTGGTAAAAATAATATCAATAATAAATCAACGTAGTTTTTATAAAACGAATAAAGAGTACATTTTGTAGTTACCTGTGCAACAAGTAAAGTATCGATTTCGACTATGTATGGAAGAAAGAATAAACAGTATATATATGTATATTTATATTTATACACATTCACACATATGAGAATGTTGATATCAATGTGTGCTTGAATGAATGCCTGGTTTTTGAAATTGATGTGTAATGAAAACTGGCTTTAAATCATTTATTGCCGACTGCTTTTTCGCTGCTTTTGGTTTCTCCCGAATAAATGAAATTTACAACGTTTGTGTTTGTGGCTGATTTTAAAGATATAGCAACCATTAATACTAAAGTGAAGACGTACTTTTTTACTTACTGGTTTTTTATTTACTGATATCTATCTATCTCTGTGTGGTCAGTTTGTCATTGCGTTCAAAGCAAAAAAAAAAGAAAATAAATAAATAAATAAAACATGTTTTAACTTTAACTGGTTTGTTTGCACAGAAAAGCACACACACGCATCCAAGAACGTATGACAAGTAAATGAAAACAACGGTAGTTTTGTGTTGAACCGTTTTGTGAGATATTAATAGCTCGATCTTCTCTAAACTCTGTCTGCATTTACCATGCGGCCATCAAATTGGTTACATACATACATACATGCTTGTATATTTGCAGAGAAAAACAACTAGTTTTTTGTTTGCTCGTTTTTTTATACTTTACTTTCAAAACTGGTTAAACTATTGAAGGTAAATAATTTATTACCCTGAAATTTTTAGTACATTTTCTCCATATTCGGATATTCTTCTTCTTCTTGCAAATGATATTTTAAATAAACCTTTTGATGTTCAGTACCAAGAATTTTTTACATATCCTTTTTCGATTACAATTTCTCGGCCCTATATTTGACGAGATTTGACGTTGTGAAGTATAATTTTTTTTTTATATTTATTGGTTTTGCAGGAAACCTTGTTGACCTAGAGTAGACGTTTTTAACATTTTTTTTTTTTATTTTTCTCAAACTCGCTCTTTTTTTCATTTGTCATTTTGTTATAATAACGGCCACTAATTCTTATTGTTTGATTTGTTATATATATTTATTTTTTGCATTTCTTTTTTTTTAACTACATTAGTATAAAAAAACACAAAAACAAAAAAAAAGAAAACATCTAAATATTACGATCCTCGCGACACTAACCATTAATGACTAAACAATCTAGCTCTGTGGTTGCAGATCGTCAATTGATGTACTCTTAGACCAACAACCAACACTAATGCACTCATGCATGTTAACTTTGAATTAACACCACATAAAGTAAACAAATGCTCTTAAAATTGTCAGATGCTATATGCTTTACATTTTGTGTACAACTCTCTCTCGCTCTCTTTTATAGATTGTTTGCTCTTTTATAAATTAAAAATTCACCTGTTTTTTAATCTTCACGCTCACTCGATCTTCCTGCTAAAATTTACTTATTATTTTAATATTTTGGCAGTGTCTTTAAGTGACCTTCCATATAAAACTCTAAATTAAATCTGTAAAGCATATCCAGAAATTGTAAATGTGGCCAAGTTTTCGTTTTGTGGATAAAAACGCACAACAAAGTCAATTGTAAATAAAAAACAGGTGTTGCTATAAAAGAAAGAAGGGGAGAAAAAAGGAAACTTATGAAAAGTATGTCGTGTAGAAATGAAATGAAGAAGAACTTGACTTATAATATCGAGAAAATATTTAGATAAAAAAACAAAACAATAAATATTTATATACTAATTTGTTTGATGTATAACGACAAGACATTTCTTAGAATACTTTCATCTTTTTTTTTATTTTGAAATTAAAGAAATCACATGTTTTGCAACAGTGAAGCCAAGTTATTGTAGAAATGAATGCTCTACACAAAATTTATAACTGGTTCGAGTTCTCTACGCAGAATGCGGTAAAAGCACGATTTTAATTCTAAAATAAAAAAACAATGTATAATATATGCTTGCACGCATTTTGGCTAACGACATCTATTGGCGAAAGTGAAAAAAACAAGGCGAAATATCAATGTACAATTCTCTACATAAAATAACAGTTTTCAATTTAGTATTATTGACTAATTCAGCGTATGCCCACGCTATTCATGAAACGCTTAAAATTGAATTTTCAACGTCATCATCGTCGTTTGTTTTTGCGATTGGCGATGAGAAATGATAGTACTACGACAATCCCAAGTGCAAAAAGTCATGAGTTAGTTGAGGAGAGGCATTTACGTCGACGCCGAAGTGGATTATTCATGGCAATAAAGAGTTGTTGTGCATATGATCAGCGGCTAACAGATGCAAAATCATCCACTTGCATGACAACGCTCGGCCATACATTGCAAGAGTTGCCAAAGAAACACTGTTGCAGCTCGAATGGAAAGTTCTGCTGGGCTCAGCATACTCACCGGGCATAGCGCCTTCTGATTACCACTTGCAGGATGATTTGAATAGCACGCGGTTTCAATATGTTGAAGAGTGCGAAAATGGGTCGATGATTGGATCGCTGCCAAAATAATATCGTTCTTTCGACTCGGTATCGATATGTTGCTAGAAAGATGGGGAAAAGTTGTCGTAAATGGAAAATATTTTGAATAACATACATTGTAACAATTTTTCTCAATAAATACCTTTTTTAAGTGAAAAAATGATCAAAATATCTGTAAGCACCTAATATTTTTTTAATATTTATATGTTTTTTTATTTCAGTTTCTCTAAATTTTATGTTCATTTAAAGCTTAAAGGAGAAAAACAAATAAAATATTTTCGTTAATTAATTTCATTTTTGCATGTCGAGTTTTGTTGTTGCGATGATAACGGTAAATCTAACCTAAGATGTATGTGTGTATCGTGTATTCTATTTCACCAGCAATATGTCCGTAAAAAAGTTTATTCGTCCATGTTTAAGTATTTCTGCTTATTCTATCTCCTCGAAGACTTTATGCTAGAATATGCATCTTTGTTTTCTACCTTACGTTTTACATTTTGAATGTTGCGAAATGACAGAGAAAACAAAGCAAGAAAATGTATAATTCTATAGCCGAAATCGTAGTTAATATCAAAATGTTTGCACTAAATTTTTAATTTCTCAGCAGAGGAATTAACATCGTTCGTATTGCCTCTTAGGATCATGTCCATTCTACGGTAGCCTGGACGAAGCAAAACCAACTAATTATTATTTGAAAATGAACTTAAGACTTTCTGAAAGCAGCTGCTAGTAGATTCAGCAGGTATAAAAAGACACTAGACTGTCAGTTTCCAGCAGTGATACGTTTGAGAAAACAATAGAGACAATAAAGACAGTCTTAATTCCGGCAGATAGTGAATGTAGTTCCACATACTTTAGGACGATCAAAGCAACCTTTAATACAATAAAATGAAAAGTGATTTTCTGAAAAACCTAAGGTGGGGCTACTTACCCCTTAAATTAATATAACTCGTGTTTGGTATCCAGGCTTAATTTAAGCGTCATATACCAAATAGCAGATATCAAATTGTCGTTGTTGTTATATCTGAAAACAACTACTGGAGCTCTTTCTTATCTCTAAAAAGCTCAGATGTCATTTAATGTTAACTAATGTAATTATTTTATGCGATCTTTGATTCTCTAATTCCCGGCAGTTTTTCTTCAAAGCTTTTAAAAATTCTTCATAAATATTTAAACACATTCTCCTTGCCCTCTGACCTCGCATACGTAAACATTGAAAAGTCAATAGAAATCTTAATTAATGCTATGAATTCGCTTACCTTTGTTTGCCGAATGAATAGCAAAAATTTGTTTTTTTATTAATTAAATATTTTTAAATATTTCAAACACTCATTTGACATTTTTATAAAAATGATGGTAGAGTTTATTAAAATCAAAAAAAAAAACAAAGGACAAAGACAATCTTCAATTAAAAACCCAAAAAGAAAAAGAAACAAAACGAGAGAAACATCTAGCAGGGTTCTTAAAATCCTTGTAAAAGAACGTAGTGTATTCAATCAATTGAATGAACTTTTACTCTTTTGAATATACTCTGCCGCTTCCTTTAGGCATACTTTGACATCAGCCTCTCAACAAATGCAATATATTCCTTTTTCGCTTGGTCTTGCGATTTACCTTTCTGTTTATTCCACCACTCCCATTTGGCTTTAGCTTTTAAATCGAATAGGCCCGGCTTGTTAGTATTATTATCACCCATACTAGCTTGTTTAAAAAGAGCATACAATTCCAAAAATTCTTCATCAGTGGGTCGTTTTGTCATCGTTTTAACACGCTCAGCGGCGGCATTGAATTCCTACAAAGAAAAAAGTTAATCATGAATTTTATAAGAACTAACAATCAAAATTTATATTCATATTAGAAAAAATTTTGGACATCAACCAGCTCGCGATAATATGGAGGACCCGTCTTATTTTGGACTTTCTTTTGCTTTCTTTTAACTATGTCATAACATTCCTTTAGTCTTTTCGCCGCTTCAACTTTTTCAATGTTTACTATTCCATCTTGGAACAGTAGATTATCTTAGAAGGTTTCTAACCTATCTAACGTTTTTTACACAAAATCCACTGTAGATTAGAATAACTAATCGCCACCAGCGGTAGTTTTACTACTATTGTGAACGCACGGCGAGCAAAAAACTTAAAGTTTCATGAAGAAACTCAATCCACGTGTAAAGTTCACAATGTTTGTGTGACAACAAGAAAATGAAGTAGAAATAGAAAAGGGAATATTATGAACGTATAGAGGAGTGAAGTGAATATATCGACTTCGTACCATTCTTAAAAGTTGGGGATCATTACGTTTAACTTCCTCAGCAAAATTGCAAGAATTACATTTTTTTCGACCTTTGATTTAAAAAAAAAAAAGTGATGCAATTTGTCACACAGTTGATAAAAGAACTGAATTATTGAAGATACAGCTCAGTGATAAGCTTTCTCAATTAACTTTCTCTATACTTAAAATATGCGAGTTTCATGTTATTTGCATACGCGTTGGTCTACAATTATATTTTAGATGGCTATAGCAAACAGTGGAAAATGGATTCAGACCGGTATCTCTGTTCGATCCTAAATCCTTGAGAAAGGTATTTGAAAACTTTCGAATAGTATTGAAAGGTATTTGAAAACTTTCGAATACCTTAAATTCTTGAAGTTTCTTCTTAAGTTTACTTAGTATACATATTTATCTATTATGGTCTGTGAAATTCCATCAAGTATACATGTGCAAAAAGAAGGAGGCATGTAGACGGATGGACAAAGTGACCTTAACCAAATGTAAAAATCCTATGTATACCTTACTGAAATATAATGCATATGAAAACTAAAAAAGTAAAGGAAAATTATTTTATTAATAAATATTAGAGGGGCAGAGAGATGCTGAGAATGATCTCAAAAGTTTTGTACATTTTGAGAATGACGAACTATGTCCTTAGCAATCGTTGGCGTTGGTGTGTTATGCGCCCTTCAAAAGGAATTCCAATGTGGACACGATCCCAAATTGGTGAATACTGTTGGGGACAAAACGTAATGTGACTGTAGTTTTTTAAAGTACCTGCGCCATGATGTTGATGTGCATGTCTTTCACAATTTTCAGTCATACCTCCTACCAAAACACATATAAAATTATTCAAAATGACTTACTTACCTCATCCAAAGACATATTCAGTTATCAAGTGAACTGAAATTGAAATGATAAAAAGTAAATCAATTCAGTGAATATTAAAGCGAAAATCTTTTGTTTTTTTATACTTTTTAGGTTTTTATTATTTTAATTCATACGCTTCCAGTTATGATAAAAACTTTAAAATGAATAACTAAAAGCTTTAAAAAAAAAATAATCAAAACAGCAGAAAGAAAAACAAAAAGGTTTTTTTTTAGTTACTCTGCCAAAAAATTAAAAAAAAATAAATCAAAATATTTTTTAATGTTCGTAACTCTTAAAGCAGTTTCGTGTAATTATATGGTTGGCCAATATGTTTTCAGACTTTCTCTACAACTAAAGCAATAAAGCTTAGATATCAATAAAATTTTGAAAGAAGTCATGCATTTATATATATTTATATATATATGTATTATGTGAGTATAAAATTATGAAATGACATTATATGGTAATGTTTTGCGGTAAAGTCAAATATGTCTAATAAATACACTGATAGAAAAAATGTTTCATTCTGTTTTTGCATGTTTTTCTTTTTTACGCAAATCGTTAAATCATTCTTTTTAAAGATCTTAAAAACTTTATTTTGCATAAAGTAAGTCTTTTTTTTGGCGTGACCCTATTATTAATTGGAAATATAATCGTAAACATTTCTTGAGTTGTAGATCCATTTACGAATAGAGCTCAGTTGTTTGTTGGTTAGTAAAAGAAATTTTAGCTCTCGCCAAGCAACAGTTATTTCTTTAATATTAATCACTTTTTGAAGTCCGGGAGGTATGATAAAAGAAGACAAGGAATCTGATTACTGTTAGGAACTTCGAAATCATTTTTCAACAATGAGATCATGCATTCATCTCGCACGGTAGACTATCCCAAAATCAATATTCAATAGGCCTTAATAAATAGAGACTATCTTCGGTTACAAACATTGAAACAGAAACTTAGTGACAAAACACGAAGTCCACGCTCACACTTTGCCATTATTTCACGTATGCTTATTTCTCGGAGAGTTCAATGTACTTATTCTTGTTCAACGAAGTTTAATTTTCAAGAAGTGAAGATCTTGACACGGATTTTAATTACTGCCATAGTAGCCCTTCACTCCATTCACAACTATAAGAAACTGAAATCGCTGTCAAGTACAAGTTTTCTAGCCTCCAGTGTTAAAAAATTCTTCTTGAATTTCGTAGAAATGTTGCAACAAAATATTTGATGTCAGTGTTTTATTTACGGCGAGGATGCAAAGCAACTGTAACCATTTACGTAAAGTTCTAAAACGGAAATGTTGATTAGAAAATGTGAAATGCGTAAAGTTTGCACCGCACTCAATATAAAAGAAGCTTACTTTAAACAAAAAGAACAGAAATAAGAAAACTGTCTGAGATAATTAATAATTGACGAAATAATAAAAAAACACCAAATGTGCTGTTTGGTTAGCCGCAACTAATTTGCAATCAATTTTTTAGAAGAGCTTGATAGAGTTTTGTGACCACAAGTTATAGGATGGAAGACATAGAAACAGCTAATTGTTTTTATTTGGTTTTACATATTTTTGATCTATTCGAGAGCGGGAATGGAACAATTAAAATTAGAGTTTGTTCGTTGCAATTTTTACATAATTTTTTCAAAATAAAAATACGGACAGCTGTACAAAATAAACCCCTTTTATTTTTTTCCGACATTGGGCAAATACATTCATTGTTATATTATGTTTGTTGAAAAACACGAAAGTTTCGGTCTCATCGATTACTAATATAAAAAAAATAATTTATTATTTTATTATACCAGGCATTGAAGTTTTGTTGTACGGTTTATTATAATCAGAAATACGAACAATGGACTATAAGTGTTTCAATTTTTCATTATTCATTTCAAGTTAACGATCCTGTTTATTGGAAATAATCCGCGCACACAACCTCAGAGTTGGAAGAATGTTAAAAGCACTACAAATTTTAAATAGTTTCTTAATATCGTACTTGATGTTATTTGGTAGAGTTGTTCAACGAATATATCCAAAAAATTGGCAGTAAAGATAGCGCAACGGCGTATACGTTTATATGGTTGTGAAATCCCTTTGCAAACGCTAATGGTGTCCGAAATTTACTCTAATAATAAAGTGCTTACTTTTTTTGCTCTTCAATTTAAAATTTGCAATAATTATGTTTAATATTTTTATTTGCGTACTTTTTTTCTATAATTAAACGCTCAAAACACTTAACAGTTAATAATAATAATCAAGAAAAGAAAATCTAATTATATAAATATTTGATCAATAAACACAATTAAACCGAAATAATCGCACCTACTTGTTAGTGTTTAAACAGTAAAATTTATTCTGCTGTGTTTGCCTACGCTTGACAATGAATATAACGAAATTATTTTGAATGCTCAATGAGATTGTTTCAATCGTTATGATCGTTTTTAAAGCTTTTACGATATAGCAAAATTTTAAGTATGTGCTTATAACTATATCGAAGTGTTTATACAAAAGCTTAGGATTGCAGTTTGCATTAGGTCGTAGTGCACAGCAAAGTCCGACCTCTGTATTTATTGCCTACATTTAGGCCAACTGCTTAATAACAATATCCCTTCTAATCAATATTATACAATCTAGAAGCGACAACTTGCATGAGTTATGATCAAAATACAATCCAGAAGCGACAACTTGCATGAGTTATGATCAAAATACAATCCAGAAGCGACAACATGCATAAATTATGATCAAATACAATCTAGAAGCGACAACTTGCATGAGTTAAGATCAAAATACAATCCAGAAGCGACAACTTGCATGAATTATGATCAAATACAATCCAGAAGCGACAACCTGCATGAGTCATGATCAAAATACAGTCCAGAAGCGATAACTTGCATGAATTACGATCAAATACAATCCAGAAGCGACAACTTGCATGAGTTAATAAAGATTCTTCGTTAATTATTGGTATTTTTCTACTTTTATCGCTAAGAATTTTATTTCAACATTTTAGAAATTAGAAAAATTAAAAAACGGATAAAGCAATCTTAGATACCTCTAAAATGTATACAATACATTATTTTAGGAAAAATTACAAATCGTATATTTGTGCTATTTAGCTGGTTTTTTTTTCTTTTCAATCGAAATATGTGTTGCCAGAATAGTTTTCTGCATTGAAATTGTTTTTTTTTCATTTTTCATTGTTGCTTTGCATTTTTCTGCACGCAAACTGCATGCCTAACAGTAAATTATGGCGTCGCATATTTGTTGTTATTGTATGCCGTCAAATTCGCAAGAGATGCAAATCAAAGTAGTAAAAAACAAGGAAAAATTAGTAATTTACATGCATGATGCATTCATAATTTATTACGAGAGATTAGTTTATTTTTTTTTAAAGTCATCGCGTATACTTGCTGCTCATTTTTCGCGCAGGATTTAAAACATTTTTTATCACATTCTCCATAGATGCTTATTTTTTTATAAACGGAGTAAAAGAAAAAGCCAGCTAACTGCAAAGAGAAGGTTAAAAATAAAGACGTTATTAAGGTCAGTTCCAGTTGCCAACTTACGCATTGAAAGTCCTATGTTTTCCTTGAAAGCCGTTTAAAAATTTTAAAAGTATTCTCTTTTAATATATAACTTAAGGCAGCAGCGACTGTTGTGCAGTAGTTAAATACCATAGACCGTGTAAGCCCACATGATCTGGAAATCACTTTTAAAAGTTAATGTATTTATCGTATATTTTCCATCATTTTTATTTGCTTACCTATGAGCTTACGTTTTTTCCACTTTCCAAATTCATACTAAAATCTTTATATTTTTAAAAAAATATTTTACCCTTAATTTGATATAAGTAGATGAAGTAAATAGTTGAAATATCTATTTGATAAAGATAGCAATTAGTGATCAAAAAACTTTAAATATTCTATGCTTGATTGTGTATTATTGTTATTTAATAAGTGAACAAGTAGAAATACTCTTCTGGGGCATAGCCCACCATTAAATACACTACGCCACCCTATAATTATTCGTATATCAACTTTTCAACATAACGCGTTCTATGAGAAGCGGTCGAAAAAATAGTTCGATACGAATCATTTTCCTCCTTTCGTCCTTGAGCCAAAACCCGTCAATGTAGCAAATTTCGTCAAAATATCTCAAAAATTGCGGCCTGTAGGTTGAACACGAGAGAACAAGAGAGACAGACGAGCTGAGCTAGGCATAATAAAATATGGGTCATCTCAGGCTATCACAAACTTAATACAATAAGTGGTATAGGGAATAAAAATAGAGAAAATGCAGATGAGCTCAAATAGATTTAGAAAATGATTCTCCGTCGATTTGTATAGCAAAATGATGGGTCTATCCTAGGCCTTTATGCTCATCACCGACTTCCATTAGCACATTTCTGCACAAATTTTTCTGAAAAGTGTTTTGCGTGTGTAGTGTTTTTAAGCTTTCCTTGGCTTACCAAAGCCATTTCTCAAATTATGCATTTGCATTTTGCTTATGAGCCCTGAAAGTATGCTTTTACAAATTTGGTTTCATTGTATTATATTTTATACAATATTTTTAATGTAATATACAGCGTTGTAAGTTTCTGTGAATTTTGAGGTTAATTTGTTTCTTTAAATTAATAAATTGTAAATATGAATCAATTGAATACTTTCTGTTATAAAATCGGTTATAAAATCCAATTAAATTAGTAAAATAAACGACATTTCCCATTATATCACAAAAGATGTGCCGCTTTTAAAGGAATTCCTCTTGATGGGCATCAAAACAGTCTGGTTTCATTAGAAAGAAGACAATTCCTTTAATATGGATCAAGAAAATAAAAGAAGTCCAATTCTCACAAATTTTATAAACGACAAGAAAAAAAAACAAGTAAGAAAATCATATTCGGTCGTGACCGAATAATTTATAACGAATAGGCGTGTGAGCGAGATAGACGTGTTCTTTGAAAAGTTCACGTCACTTTCAAATTCTTTTGGAAATCTTTAGGCGCTATATTCACTTTCTCTAACGGAAGAATGTTTACCGCAAATATCACACAGTTGGGCAGGCGGACAAACGAAAAGATGATGCATTTGAAATTTAAAACTGGCCAAGAAATTGTTTCCTTTATGGTGTTTTTACTTTTTTCTGCGGCTTGTAAAGGTATTAAAAAAAAATTAAATTTTGATGCGCTACAATATTGGGTAGGGGTGTTTTTTTTTTTAATTTTATATAGCTGAAACAGCATGTCCCATAGAATATGCGTTCAAATTTTTATGCATTTATCTGCTATACTTTATGGGTAATGAACAGAAAACCAACTTTTTATTCCTTTTGAAAACCAGAGATATTCCCACGTGTAACCTACGTGGAAGAACTTCCAGTGTTTGTGCTACATTTGAAGTCGGGGGCTTTATTTTTGCGGTCAGGAGAATGTTTACAACAGACATTCCCTAGACGGACGGACACATAGATGCGCATCCTTAAATCGACTCTGAAGTTGATACTGATCAAAAATATATATACTTTGTGGGATCTCTGAAGCTTCCTTCTAAGTATTACAAATGTTTTGACAAAATGAATATACCCATCATCCTACGGTGGTGGGTACAAAAACGATAACACTCTTTTGTTTAAAATAAATGATATAATCTATTAATGATAAGCAAAGTATTTATTAATAATATTTTCAGTTTTGTCAAAATCGATCGGATCTTCTTATAGGTCTTATACGTGGCATTTGGTATCTATTGGAGAAGGAATATTGAAGAACGACGAACGTTATTGTCAAAATTTAATTATTTATTTGTTTACATCAACTAACTAATTCAATTGACTTAGAGTGTTGCCATATTGTTTTACAAAAAATTTGAACAAAAATCTATGATTTTAGAATCAAAAATAAAGAAATCAACGTAAACATGAGCAAAAAAAATTATAAAACAACAATTTTGTTAATCTTTGTTATCTGCTTTCATTTTATAACACCATCCAGCCCTTTTGTGGATTAACTGATCTATAGTTTGGAAATTACCATTTACGACTCTTTAATGGAGCAATTTAAACTTTAAAATGAAAGGTCTTTCTTTCTTGTTTTACGTTTCTTACAAACTAACACATTGTGTAAACCAACATGACTTCGTCTTGCGTTTTTTTTTTCTTTTTGACTTGTTTGTATGCATACATGCTAAACCATATGATCTGTCAATCCCCACAAAGTTTTGTAAAAAGTCGGCAAAGTAGGAGTCTCAGCCCGACAATAGCAATAACGGCTCATTGTGTCAGTCCCCTTAAAAATAAATCTTATGGTAAGTATAGTGAATAAAACATTACAAAATAAGTAAGGAAAAGTGGAGCAAAAATAATAAGCAAACGAAGTATCCATACATCTACCAAAGAGGCACATCCGCAATCCGTATGGATCCAACTTGGGAGTGAACTTCTTTCAGTTCTTTCAAATATACAAAAGAGTGGCAACCCGTAATAGTTAACGAACTGGATTCAATTTTCAAATCATACAAAGATATAGAGATTAAAAATTAACTTAAAGGCCCGCGTATTAAATCGAATAGATTTGATAGAATTTCAGGAATTCGATATAGATTTCTTTTAATAAGCTATAGATATAATTTAGGTAAGGACGCAAAGGATCCTAAATGTATTGAAAAAAGATACAGTTACGCGAGAAACGGCTAGCAACGCTCAAGTCTACCTCAACAAGCAACGCCAGGGAGTCATTGGTCAAAGGAAACATCATGAATAAATCTAATGACGGCAAGGCTAGCAAAATCAATCTATTTTTGTACGAAGGCAAAGAGACAAACATGTCCCAACTCGTATTCCAAGGAGCAGAGAGCACGAATGGCTTTTGAATGGTTTCTATTCAATCTACGTAGCAGTAATACAAAGGAGATCACGTACCAGAAGCGAACTCAAAAATTGATCTCACTACTCTTCGCACGACCGTCTAATAAAACCTAGTGACGAGCTAGCTTTATTTATGGACATTTCTATGTGCAGGTAAAAATGCAGTCTTTGGTCCAAATCCATTAATAAATATGCATACAATTTCTGTACATCGATAACATACTCGGTAGTGTATGATTTCTTTCTTGAGAATGGGAACTTCTCGCATTTGATCATACGAAATTTCATAAATTTAATGAGCGCCATTTAACTTAATTATCTATATCAGATTGAAGGAGATGCGAGCGCGATTCCAAGATAAAGGAAGTAAACAGTTTAACATCGTCAGGATATGTTGGGTTTTGGCTACACAGGGACAGAAAGCATCCTAAGTGGTTGTTTTGAGAGATCTGTCGTAGCGCGGAGTTCACGGGAGGAGGTGATAGAGGTAAAAACAACTCTGAACGATCTATTATGAAGACAAGAGCTTATTCATTTTAACAAGTATAAAGGAAAGCCAGAAGCCTGGCGTTCGAAGATCAACAATTTTTGGCTAACTAGATCAAAAACTACTACTAAAATCAGTCTAAAAAGAATGACAAGTGAACTCTAAACGGTTCACAACAGTTGGTATTTTTTGTAGAAATTGATGCTAAAACGGAGGAATACAAGATTTGATAGCGAAAGCTAATTGTTGAGGAACAATTCGTGCAAGCAATTTAGATAAATTACTCAACTTGACAATATCTCTATATTTCTTGATAAGGTGTCTGTTTCTATATGTGTGAAGCGGATTAAGAAAGCTTTTCCTCTAATGCGAAGGAAACATAGCTCCATTCAGAGAAAGATAAGCTAACACGACATAGTTTATGAGAAAATGATTGGACTATACACGATGGAATGCCAGTAGTGAACTTAAACTTTGTATTACGTAATTTTCTGGAATGATCAAATTAGAAAACCAAATTGAGTTTATGTTTTGTCATGGATATGGGACAATTAAATCCGCATAGCTATTCAGAATGATCAGATGTTTCATTGTCACCAAAAAAGTTCGGGGAAGTATGTATGAAAATTCACTTTTTGGAGATAACAAATTTTTAAAAATACTTACGACTTACGTCTCATAAGAAGTGAGAAGTAATAATTTTGCTGATTGGGATAATTGAAACTATGCCTTGCAGTAAAATAGATAGTATAGTCATACGCAGAACCACTTTTCATGTATTTTTTAAAAATTTTAAAATTTGTTTTTTCTACTTTTGTAGTATTTAACTGGTTTGTTGGACTACGGCGCGCAAACATCTTGAAAGGAAGGTCGTATAATTGGAACGGATGCAGAAATAGTTAAGTTTAATACTTTATAAGACGAGGAAATTAAGGTTTCCATGCTGCCAGCAAAAAATTCAAGCGTATTGTGCGCAAGATAAGCTTTAAGCAGTAATTTGTTGGAGTGGTTCAACGGGTCATCCTCGTTGCTCTGAAAGGATCAAGAAAGTGCAGAAATTGGATGATACGGATTTTAAGGTAAGCTAGAAAGTGGAGAGCAATGTTCAATAATTTTAAGAGAATTAGCAAAGCAAAGATCTACAAGTTTGTCATTATAATTAGGAGTATGATTGAAGTAGGCTTCGATTAAATATTGCATTGAAAATCGAAATCATTCCACCAGATGTTGAAGTGGAGACCATAGGGCGTGAATTACCACTGCAGCACTAAATGACTTGCGGTGAATTAAATACTCGCATCACTATGACCATACCAGTGAGCTTTTGACGTTTCAAAAGAGTCGCAAATAAGGGAAGCATTTTTTTTTAAGTATAAGTGGAAATATCTGCATTTGGAGGAATATAAGAACAGGTTAAATATATATATTTATTATCAATAGTGATACGAATGGCAATAAATTCAACGTCAGGAGAAGTTGGAAATTCAAAGGAGTAGACGGGAAGGCAATTGAAGCAGCAATTAAAGCACCACCACCAGTATCTTTCCTGAAAATATTGGGATGTTAATGAAGAAAGGAGCGAAGTCGTTACTTCTCAAACAAATATTAGAGTCATTGAGGAAGAAGGACAGAATAGCAAGAATAGTTGCCAGATTGTAGTCAGCGATATATCATATATATTAAGTGATTTTTTTCACAAGTGTGATCTTTTTTAACCTGTCAAAATGTTGCGATTCCTGTATTCCTTATATGGTTGCTGGTATAGCTATGACGGCAGCTATTAACGGTTTTGTTTGCTGCGCTTTGATTAGCATAATTCGTATATGTGAATTGTCTGGTGTTAAACTGTGCGGTGGTAATTTATCATTCGGATTTATTACAGCAACAACCTCAAAGTCAATTTTCAAAGGTATACCTGGTAAAATGCAAGGTAACTGAAACAATGAAATATAATTTATTATCAATATTATCTTTACCGGTACATTATTTGATACATTATATGATACCTTTGCTAGTGATTTTACTGTCGTATAATGATGACGATCGGAATGAATGAGTACAGTTAAATTCGATGCCATTTTATAAGTGGATAGATTTTGTATAGTTAAGTACACCCTAAATATGGAGCCTACACCGCATACTTCTGCTGACAATTTGACCGGTGCATGAGTGATATCAATGGATGTTGTCTGCTCTGAGGAATTTAAAGCACTAACTGTGGCTCGTGCAGCTGTATGTCGAAGTCGCCACAATTCCACTTGAAAGCTACCGTAAGTAATTTTGGCATTTTTCTTCTCACGAGCTATTTGCTCTACAAATATTGAACTTTTTTTGGGTTTTTCTAAGATCGAAGCATCGACCATATCATCTTCAATTCCCAATTCAAGTATGTTGCGAGTAGATAAATCTTGATGAGGCTCAAAAGTGGCGGTACGCTTTAATATTTTCACTATTAAATCACCTTCAATGGTTGTTAAGCAGAGTACATATTCTTCCCAGCCCATACGACCGAATAACATGGAACTAACCGTACCATTAGTTTCAAATTCATCTACTAAATATTTTTGCATATAAAATTGTACTAAACCACCTTCTAAGGCCACACATATTAAAGTTAAACCCAAGTGTTGTAAATTAATTGAGTTTAGACAAATGGGCTGTTTGCCTAAAGGTATCAAATACAGTTGTTTCCCCTTTTTCGAATAGCACAGTAAACGTTTATTCATAGCGGCGACCACTATTGTTTGATCGATGGGTAAAAGTACTAAGCCTGTCATCGGTTGAGATAATTTGAATATTTCTTGAGCCTCTGGACAAGCCTTGCGCAACAAATACACCGAACCATAGCGTGTAGCGATTATAATACAAAAATCAGTCTCAAATGTTCCATGCACCGCTAATACACTAGGTGGTGTGTCCGGACAAACTGTGGCTTTGTAGAGTATGCCAAAACTTTGAGGTTCTATGATTAAAACTTCTCCGTTGTCTGTGGCGACTACTAAATGTGAAGGTGGTTGGCTATGGCCTCTCGAAACGCGGGCTAAACATTTTAAAGCGATAACGTTCGCAAAACGATTAAGAGGTCCTTCGCCCTGATCGCGTATGAAATTCTGCAGTTTTTTATAAGGAAGTTTTTTTTGTAAGCAAAGCATTTTTTAATAAATAAAATGTTGTTCAATTTACTTACATATCTCTCTTCGGGTAAAAGTTGTAATAAACGTTGAGATTTCCTACACAACTTAGGACGTTCGTAAGCCTTTAGAGCTTCCACAAAACTTTCTTGATCTTCCTGCCGCACTATATTCAATTTACGCCATATTTCACGTTCGGCATCTAAAATTTCCAGTTCGGGTAACGTGTATTTGAAGTATGGTTTCATGTGTCGATAAAATAATATCGACTCCGCTATAGCAACTGCTAGAACTGATTTGTAAGGAATAGTTTTTATATACATAACTGAAAATGGTCTAATTTCAATTCTTACTCGGTGTTTTTGATTCGGTTTCATCGATATACAAACTTTCAATAGCCGCCGGTATTCCTCCCAGCTCATGCTCTGATTCTAAATCTAGGCCACGAAATACTTTTAATTTACCAGAGTATTGTTCCTTATCATCCACCGTTATATCGGCAGCTACTAAACGAACATAATTATCGCTTTTTATGTTACTTAAACTTACACATGACGGTAAAGTGTTTAATTTAGGCTGTTCCTCACTGGCGATGACTTGTAACCAATTGCTAGATGAAGGCATATTTTTGGCGTTCCTTGTTTATCAAAAAAAAAGGCAAACATATACAAAATAATTACAATGTTTTTTTAGTTTCATGTAAAGTCGGGTTTTGTCTTTGTTTGCCTTAGCAACCAATTTGTTTGCGTTCAAAAACTAGCAATATTCTTAGGGTAATGAATAGTGGAGGAGAATTTCCTTTTTTCATAGTAATAAGTGCTTTGAAATCAACCTACTTTGTGACTACCGTGGAAAAGAACTTAAATTTTCTTAACTACTTTTCTGTTCAAGTGATATGAATAAAATTGTTATGAAACTAAAGCGTACTGAGTATTTTTAATAAACTTAATCATATAAAGAGGAGCAATAGCTATGGCATTAATGATACTTAGTTTTGGAAGCAATTTTCGTTTCATTGACAACACAAATGCCATTAGAAAGTAAAAAAAAAAAAAAAAGAAAAGAAAGAGGAAATTAAAAATAAGACAAAGACGATATTAATCGAGGTCGAGACTTGGCCACGCATCACTATTTAAACACCTATCAATTTTATTTCATCCTTGATTTTTTCACGCAAGTTGGATATATCGCGTTTGAGGATCGAGTGAGAGCATTTTTACTTGGACCACTGACTGACTGACGTCACTATAATAGGAAGTTATGACGATATCTAGTACGATACGGTCTATAAATGATCGACGAACATATTTTAAATATTTCTTTTTACTTCCTTTACATATAATGTGTATTAAATGCTACAAATTCCTTTTCCTACATTACGACGCTTACAACCGATAAAATCGTAAAGCGTTGAACGTAGTACTATCCACACTGCTGATCAAAAATAAATACAATTTTTCGTTGCATATTTGTGCTTGTGCCAAAGGGCTTAATAAAATTAATATACTTAATATACTACGATGTTAAGTGTAAAAATGAAAATACCGATTTTGAAGTGCGCAATGAAAGAGAAAATGTCATCATCATAAATCTATGCCAAGTTTGTGGTAAAACTACAAATGTTACTCATTATTACCATTTAAGAATAATTTGAGTTTTCCTCAAATCGGGTAAGTGAAAATGCAATCTCGTTCGTTTCCTGCTTAAGCGAGGATAGTAAAGAACCGGTTTTTATATTAAAAGAAGAAAAATTCCGCAGATGATCAAAAGACTGAATGATCATCAACAATACAACTGCTATCGTCATTGACATTCGAAACGACCGTAATTTCAGAGTTTTAGTCAATGGAAAAAAAATAAATAAATAAAGAGAAAAACTAGATAAATAAACCGCAAGACAAATACCACAAACAGTGAGTCATTTCCATAAGCGATGTTTGGTTTTGGTTTAAGACCATTCGTAACTACAGTCAATATATAGTAGAGAGTGAACAACTGCTTCTCTAACGTATATTGCATTTAAAATCTAGAGACCAAAAATAATACGTAGTATGTTGTATGTATTGTACGGAGAGTTTTTCTAATCGTCTTACGATGTGTATGAAGTTTTTTACACTTTTACAGTGGATAATGATACTTAGTTTTGAAGCAACGGAGAGTGTAGAATCGATTTCACTACATTTTTCTGTTCCTTCGGGCGGTTGGCTGCCCGTTTTTCTGTTTAAATGAAAAATTGGCTTTCAATCTTAAAGTTGCCATTAAATTCTTTCTTTTCACTGTTGTCGGATTAATATTTAGTAAGCTCGATAGATAAAGGTGCCACTAGCATAAGTCTGTCCTTTAGTTTATCGGAAAATCTTGCTCTTGTGTTAGTTATTACATTCGATTTTCAGATGTACTGTGATGTGTCGAACATGTGTCAGAACTTTTCATAGATCTATATATAAAGGATAGCCATAAAATGTGAAGTTAATAACTTCTTATCTTCGCATTCTTGTCGTCCAATGCTGTATACGGTACGATTGTGTGTTTTCACTTCGGCAGGAGTTAGTCAGGAATATTTCGTTTGCTAGTTGGAGATCGAGTGTTCTCAAAATTTTTGGGAAGCTTTAGTAGATATACATGAACATTTTCATGCTGATATGTGCTACATATTACGGACTATTGATAAAAATATTTAGAAGCAGTCAGCCATCTGGGTTTCTGGGTTGTATCAATTGCCTTTGGGCACATTAGTGTCCTCTTTAAACTTTTATTAATAAGCGTCTAAGTTTTCTCAGCTTGATAGATTGATCGGTTCGTCTATCATTCGGTCGGTTGGGCACTCGGTTGGATAGTCGGTCGGTTAGGTAGTAGCAGCCGGTCTGTTGGTTAGTTGATTGTCGATTGGTCGTTTAAGTGGTTGGGGTGATGGGTCCGCTCGGTCATATATGTTAGCGGATGGTGTAAATGGTACGAGAATGTGAGGTGGGTAGAGAGCATAATAAAATAAACGTAACGGGTGTTAAAAAGTTTGATCCAACGCAAATGTAATTATTGCGTCGATCATTGAAAGGAGGGAGCATGCAAAATTTCTGTCATTGCTCTTATAAACGTCAATACAATTTTTCAGAGAGTTTTTCCGATAAATTTATTCCTGACCGAAGGAAGTCTATTAATGTCAAGTCAGTTCATGTCTGTTGTGCATTTGTTTGTCGCCTACGGCTACGTCATAAGAATATAAGTAACTGAGATTTGAAATAAACATTCGAGAACTCATTCTTCAGATCAAATTTAAAGTCAGATATGGTATGCTCGTAAAGAGCGTCTTTCATAGTTTAACTCTAAACCTGAAAAATAACAAGTAAGAAAATTAAATTCGGTCGTGACCGAATCTTTTACATCCGTCATCGTTATCTTAAAAGGGACGGAAAAGTAAAAGAATTAAATTTTTCATGCCCTATAATATGGAATGGGCGCGCCTGATTTTTTCTATTTGCAAAATAAAGGTTTTTGTCGAATCGACGTGTCGTTTGAAAAGTTTAGGTCGCTTTCAAATTCTTTTGCAAATTTGTAGGCGATATCTTCATTTTCGCTAATGGGACGATGTTTACCACAGATACTTCGCAGTTGAGCAGACGGGCAGATGAACAAATGAAAAGGGGGGCATGGTTAGGTGCATTCCAAATTTGAAACTGGCCAAGAATTTACATACTTTACGGGATTTTTGAAGCTTGTTTCTGCGCGTTATATGGGTATTAAAAAAAAAAAAATTTTGATACACTATAATATTGGGTAGGCGTGGTCAATTTTTTCCATGTTCGTACGGATACATCGTCAGCCATAGAATACGCGTTCAAATTTTTGTACATTTATCTGCTATAGTTTATGAGTAATGAGCAAAAAAACAAATTTTTAGTCTTTCTGAAAAGTAGAAGTGTTCCCTTTTTGCGTGGTACTGTGGGAGTGTCCCTTGACCGATTTGCCTCATTTTTAACATTAACCTGCGTGCACGAACTTCCAATGTTTCTGCCATATTTGAGGTTGATAGCTTGATTTTTGTGGCCAGGAGAATGTGTACAACAAGCAATATACCGACGGACAGACGGACATGCTCAAGGCAATTTAGAATTTGATGCTAATCAAGAATATATATACCTTGTGGGATCTCTTAACCTTCCTCCTGAGTGTTGCAAACATTTCGATAATATGAAGACACCACTCATCCTTCAGTGATGGGTACAAAAATATTAGAATATTTTGATCATTACCCTTGGTCGGTAGCATTTTTTAGAGCTGATTAAAAGCCTACAAGAAAAATTCTTTCAATCAGTCTTATAGCCAATAAGAAAAAATTTAAGCTAGTGGGTATCTAAAATTCACCATAAACTGAAAGAAGCCTTTTGTTTGGTTTGTTTTCCTTATATTGTTTTTTTTTTTCCTTTTTTAATATTTGGAAAATAGATTCAAATTGCGACCACTTTGCAAGTAATAACTTATCGAGAGTTGAAAAATAATTTTAATAATTTTATATATTGCCGTCAATGCGGTACATGTTCGATTTTATAGGCAGATCAATTTCGATGAAGCGTTGTTAACCTACTTTTTGGTAAAGTTTGTGTGATTTTGTTGTTTTGTTTTGCTTTTTATGAAAATGTTTGCTTTGCTATCATAAGTTTTTAATAGTAGTCTGTGATGAAATGCAATTTTGTTTTTTTTTTACACCCATCACCGAAGGATAGCGAATATATTCATTTTGTCAGAACGTTTGCAACGCCCAGAAAGAAGCATCAAAGACCCCACAAACATATATATACATATACATATTCTTGATAAGCATCAAATTCTAAATCGATTTAAGCATGTCCGCCTACACATCCGTCCTTCCGTGTAATGTCTATTATAAACATTCTCCTGGCCGCAAAAATAAAGCTATTGACTTCAACTGTGGCAGAAACTTTGAAAGTTCTTGGACGCAAGTTAGTATTGAAAATGGGCCAAACCGGTCAAAGGACACGTCCTCAGTACCACGTAAACGGAGAATTTCTCTGTTCTTCAAAAGGAGTTGGTTTTTTCTTCATTACTCATAACATGTATCCGTACAAAAATGGAAAAAATTGACCACGCCTATCCAATATTATAGTGTATCAAAATGTAGTTTTTTTTAATACCAACATAACGGGCAGAAACAAGCTTCGAAAACCTCATAAAGTATGTAAATTCCTGGCCAGTTTCAAATTTGGAATGCACCTATACATGTCAGCCTGTTCGTCTGTCCATCTGTGTGCGTGCGCACTTGCGTAGTATTTGTGATAAACATTATCCCGTTAGCGAAAAGGCTATCGGCTACAAATTTGCAAAAAAACTTGGAAGGGACTTAAGTTTTTCATAGGACAGGCCTACAACGCGGATTCGAAAAAAACTGTTATTTTGAAAATAGAGGAAATCAGCCGCGCCCACTCCATATTGTAGAGCATGAAAAATTTGTTCCTTTTAGTTTTTTTGTCTATTGTATGCTGGGTATAAAAGATTCGGTCACGACCGGGTATAACTTTGTTACTTGGCTTTTTTCTCTTTGTTAAATGTTAAAATCTCAGTAATTTACGCGTTCCATGCATTTGTAATTACATGATAGAAACGGATAGTGATGTTGACGATGATATTAACAATAATCATTTATAGTGAATGGCTTTCACTTGACCGAATTTGTAAATTGCTTTAACTAGTTTTAGGACTTAAGTCGACTTAATAGACGAATAGTACGATTTTTATTTTTATTGAATGAAAGCTCCTTTTATTCAACGTGTCTTTCTCTTTCTTCCTATTTCTCCTTATTTCTCCCTCTCTTTCCCTCTCTTTCCCTCTCTCTCTGTCTCTAGCTCTCTCTTATTATACTCTTCGTAGCAACCACAAAAAAAGCAAGTAAGAAAACTACATTCGGTCATGACCGAATCTTTTATACCCATCACCGTTACCCTAAGTGAGACTATGGAGTGGGTGCGGTTGATTTTTTCTATTTTCAATATAAAAATTTGTGCCATATTACCGTGTGGGCCCTATAGGCGTGGCCTATGGAAAGGTTACGTCACTTTCAAATTCTTTTGGAAATATGTAGGCGATATATTCATTTTCTCTAGCGGAAGAATGGTTACCACAAATAGTTGCGCAGACAGGAAAATGAACAGACGAACACACGGACATGTTTAGATGCATTCCAAATTTGAAACTAGCTAAGAATTTATATACTTTATTGGGATGTCTGAAACTTGTTTCCGCGCCTTATAAGGTTACTGGGTAGGCGTGATCAATTTTTTTCATTTTTGTACAAGCACTGTAGCATCGCCCATAGAATTTGCTTTCAAGTTTTTGCATATTTACCTGTTATAGATTACGAGTAAAGAGCAAAAACCCACTTTTTCTTTTCTGCCGAAAAGCAGTGGCGCTCCCAGTCAACCTATTTGACTCATCTTCAATACCACACTGCGTGCAAGACCCAATGCTTTTGCCACATTTTAGGTCGATAGCTTCATTTTTGCGGTCAGTAGAATGTTTACAACGGACATTACACAGACGGACAGACGGACATGCTTAAATCAATTTAGAATTTGATGCTGATAAAGAATATACGTACTTTGTAGGGTCTGTGATACTTCCCTCTGGGAGTTGCAAACGTTTTTACAAAATGAATATACCCCTTGCCCTTCGGTGATGGGAGCAGGAGAAGCAAATATAAAAGTAGTTCGGCCAAAGAACTTAAAAAGAAAGAGAAAGTGGGCGAAGCGGAATAATAAATCAGTCGAAAATGCAAAATATAATATGTTTGGAAACTTACGGTATCCTTACATTTTATGTGATCCTTTAAAATCAAAGAAAAATGATTGAGTATAGTCCTGTGAATGCCGTTGAATTGATAAGTAGAAAAGGCAGAAAGTACATCATCTTAGGTTGAATTTTATATTATCGGAGAGATAGAATGAGAATTTTGCGTATGAATTGTTTTCGGCAAACATGCCTTAAATGCGTCCAATCCAATGAAATGAAGTCGGTCAAGTAGTGCATACTAACAAAATTAAACAATAAATTCTTTTGAAGATACATAAAGACTCTTGTCTTGTTAATTAAGTAGGCAACAAACCTATCTTATTTCATAGTGTAGAAATGTAAGCGACACATTGTGCGGAGGTCGTTTATGATTGTACTCAAGATCTACGCTTATCTATGGAAAAATAATCACAAGCGATTAAAACTAAAAAAAAAAAAATTTCGACATAATCAAGCTACTGAGCTAAAAACGGCGCAGCATGCAAAGTCTTTGACTAGAAAAAGGATGATGAAATCGTCCAGAAATTAATAGACTCTAGTTGTTTAACTGATACTAAAGAACAGGTTCGATGCTCAAATATTTTCAGTGTGGTAAATAGTAAAACAGTAGAGAAAAAACTCACTTTAATTGTGAATTAAAATTCGCAACATTTTGAGCCGATCGGCGTATAGGCGTATAGTTACTCTATTACTACGCACTCGGATTGCAAACTCCATAAAAAGTGTGAAACGCAGTGCAGTGCGAAAGTTGATTTGATTTTACACATTTACTTCTCCGTACACCATTTGTATATATTTTTGAAAATCTCGAACGAAACAACTTGATTTCAAAAGCTAATATTTGGTATATATGCGCTTCGCGTAAATGCATTGGCTAGATTTGAAAATGATTGTCTCTTGCTTGCAAACGTAGGAAGCTTGAAAGTTCGAATTAGGAGCTATCCTGAACAGTCAATGGATTGTACTATAAATGAAGGGAAAAGCTTTTTAACTTTTTTCACAAACCGCTCCTTACTTGCTTTGATGGTGCGCTCGTGATTATGGGCGTGCGTTTGTTTATTAAGAAAATATTTTTGAAATTTGATTAGCGAGGAATATATGTTGCATTATGAAAAAATATTTAAATTAACTAACGTGTTGTGATTGCAAAAATATTTTATCAAAATCATTATCGGCTTGAGAAACGAGCTTGAAGAAAGGCGGGTGCCTTTTTACTCCTTCGCTGATAGGATTAGAACTCACAAATAGATTTAAAAAAACACGTTACTTTTTGATATGCTGTGCAAAGCTGTCTATCAACATCTGTTCGGAAAATTTAGATTTGAAGCGAGGGCTTTTCAGGAAATTATGTTTAAAGACTTGCATTCAATTAAGATTTAGAAGCCCACAACGTGCCATAATTTTATATTCAAACAATGCGGACATGTTTGTCATTTCGAATATTCATTTCACTTCATTTATAGCTCCCAGCGCAGTGTATATATTAATAATCTTCATGGCGCTAATCGCGCAAGAACGATTGTTTTGATAAAGAGAGTAATAGTGGACACCAACTTTCAGATTAAATGAGACGCAAGCTCTTAATATAGTTATTAAAGGTAGAAAAAGGCCATTAAGTGTATTAAATTTGTGCAGACGAGGACTAAAAATTATTTTTATAATGCTTTCAACGAAACCCTTAACATAGGCTCACAGCGATTGATGACTGACTATAATGCCAAACATCTAGCCAAGGGATCTCTGTACGATAACAAATAAAGGCAGCCAACTATAGCCGTAGAGAAGCTTTCACTAAATATTGCTTTGTCAGTTTCTTTCACCTACAAGTCGTTTGAGTTAAATAAGTTATTGAATCGCATCAACTTCAGCAGCCCAAAGGGTATAGTATTGGGTTCCTGCAGATGTTTCGTAAATCTGCATTTGCCCTTAAATCAATTTAACCGAATTTAAGCTACTTGATCGATTGTGAGGAGCGTCTTTGTAAATGGACGTAGCTTACTTGCACGGGTAAGATTGAATCAAAAGATCATAATTAAAATTCAGTATGAAATTGTTGTGCTAGATGAAGATTTCGCTAGCATCGCATAGCATACGTCTGGAGATTCATTACGAACCTGAAACCATTTTGATTGAACATGTAGATAAAGCCATTTTATCAAATGCCTGGGACAGTGAAGAAATTCAAGAAAACACTCATTAAACTCTTAGTTGAAAGGCATCAGCTGGATCTTCCCATTCTTACAGTCATTAACATGTTGACGTAATTGTCGTTTTTAGCACGAGCTTCTATTAAATTTATCGAATCGGCGTCAAATCCATCCTGACCGAACCCCTCACATATGAACCAAAAAACGGAAGAAACAAACATATGTTTATATTGTCTATCATCAATTACATGGGGCGCGTCAAAGTATTGAAGGGGGGATTGCGAGCACGATACATCACGTCAAATGAACTAATACCCCGTGTTGTGATTTAATGATAACGGTCGCTAGTTATAGGAAAATTAATGCGTATGGGCCCAGAAAGATATCGGGCTTTTCACCGTTCTTTCTGGAATATGACAAACACATTTAACCAAATTTAGCCATAAACCTTAATGTTAAGCTTAAGGAAATGCTTTTAATGAAACCTCCTCCTTATTCGAGTTTATCCAAAAAATCACTACTTTCAAGTGAAAAAATTTAATAAAAACAAAAATCTTTAAAAACCTTAATCTTAAGATACCGTAGGGTAGTATGACTTATCGTATCATATCTGCTGTCCGAGAAGACATTGCCAGGAACATTTGCTAATGACACTTCTACAATTGTCTATAAGGCCAATCTGAATATTGTTGGCTGCACTTCCCAGGAATACGGAGTTGATGCGGCCAGATGGTAAAAGAATTGTGAGAAGTGTACAACTTGGCTTTCTTTTTAGAGAAAGAACATGGCCGTCTGTCATGCGATATCTTTCGAAAGATTTATTTGTAAATTTTAGATAGGCATGATCATTGAATCACTATCGCTGCGTTATCCTTCATTACCAAATAATTGCACAAAATACTTAAACAATGATTTTCTTTTAAAATTTGATATGCAATTTTCTCATTAATTGGAGTAAACTTGGAGTAAGCCTTTAATGAGTCCAATATGTTTGCCCGAGGTGATAATTCCTCAAGATTTGCTTTAAGGTTAATATTATCTTTTTAGTCGCCCAGAATTAATTTCTCAAAATCAAATTTTTTGAAAAGGATCTTTCAGAAAATATCAGATGAATGTTCTTCGTAGTATTCGGATAATCGACTTTTTCGATTTATTTCGCAATTAGACCTCAAGTTACCCCATGGATGTGCTCTTCTTAAGAGGAGATGTAATCAATAAACTTAACATACCACCAGTACTCTAGCATACAAATGTAATATTGTGTTCCTTTCCTGCTTTTGGATATTTGATAGGTGAGGGGACGTTTTAAGATGTACACGACGACTCGAATTATCCAAATGATAGTAATGGTCGTGAATTGCACTGAGCGGACCTGCGGCGAATTTTGACATCAACTTTGCATAATTTGCGGTAACTTTTATTATTCGATTCGTAATTAATAAGCTTTGATTAGTTAGAATCGGAACAGCAAGCAGAACAAGTATTACGTGATATAACCTGAAAAAAGCAAGCGTAAAGCATTTTGCCAATTAAAACGTATAAAAGTTATAATGTTTTCGATGTTACGAAGCGAGGGAATGAATATAACTTTATCTTTCGACGGTGATTAGTTTAAGTACAAAATGAAAAAAGTAAAAAATGTATTGGAGAATGTAGCACATTCCTTATTACGTATCTTTTATTAGAATTTTTTTGCACAGGAGCAAATGTTGTTCATACACACGTATACACATACTATGTACACATACATACACAATGAAACATATGATTAGATTATTTAACGTATGCATGTGCTTTTGACATTCGTCGCTGCTGCTATCACGCCGGTGGTACTGGACTGGTTTATTACACGATCTATGTAAAACAAAAACCGCTTTTAAAATTTAACTGAAAACCGAAAACAATAACTTTAAAAAAAATCTCTAAAATTGCTTCAAGTGCCCCCTGCAATTTGGATTATTATTACATATTTTGGCTTTTAATGATACTCTTATGGTGTAACGGTGATTTGAGCGGCTGGGTGGAGAAGAGGATGGGGATGCTTTTGGTTGGGGGATTCCACGATGAGTGCTCTACATACTCGTAATGTTTCGTTGAGATGGGTTTGTACCGGGCTTATGTATAAGATTACAATAGAACGTGCAACATTTACTTTTGCCCAACCAAACACGAAACAATGCGATCATTCGTTTCATCTTCTGTTTACAATTTGTTTTCCTTTCTTATTTCAATTTTTATTATTAGTATTATTATTTATTCTTTTTTTTTTTTTTTTTTGTATTTAGCTCACTTAATGTGAATGTGTTGGAGTTGATTATTATTGTTGTTTTTGTTTTGTTTTATTTTATTTATTTTTTCTTCCACTTTATCGATTGTGTTTTGTAGTACTTGTGAGTTTTTTAACTTTAGTCTGCTAGTGAACGTGTTCGAGTTAAGTTACTCTCTAATGGCAAGGTTCTCTTGGGCGTAATGTCGCTGAAAACAATATACCAACAGTTGGAAAAGCTTTTACTACTGTTTTAAGATTTGTAATTAATTTCAAAGAAAAAGAGTTTTCGCTGGAAAGTGGTTTTCTCAGTGAAAACTGAAAAAACAAAAAAACGAAATATTTTTTTTAGTTTAAATGAAAAAGTTTTCAATTCAAAATGTGACAAAAGAGATTATTAAAATTCGCCCGTTCTTTAAAATATAATACAAATAATAATAATAATTAGATAAAAGTAATCATTCAATTTTAAATATTCAAAAGTCCAAGTAAATAGAAGAGATGATCCTCAAATACCTTTTAACGTAATTTTCGTAAACAACAAAGGGAACATTTTTTTTTATTAATTGTTTCGAAACGAATTAATATACATATTCTACTCTTAATATATACCGGTATGGGTTGTCGTTTCAAATGTAAATCATCAATAAAGACAAAAAGAAATCTTAGATTCTTAGATAAATGAAACTCAGATATTCTCTGTTAAGCTAAGGTTACGCAGATTAAGAGAATCATCCTTCTGAAGGCATAACTACATCTATGCATCCATTAGCATACGTGAAGTGAACATAATGTACGATAGGATTAAGGCACTATTCGATGGGTGAAATGGTTGATGTTTAACTCAACCAGTTCCACAAAGAATTCTATGAAAAGATTATAATTTTTTTTTCCTTTTTTTACAAAAATCTTAAGGGCAAAGAAAAGACCTTCATAACGTATCTTGTTTGCTATAGGTTTCTTCGTTACACAAAATCATATCGTATTATAGGTTAAGGTTTTCAAATGGTTTCAAACTCAAAGCAATGCGCTTAGAGAAGATTTAAATAACTTTTAAACTGGTACAGTTGGAGGACGTGTGTAGAAACCCAAGGGTGCTATCATAAGCTACAATTTCAATTCAGACGATGTAACACTATGATGATGTGACTTTTCTTTAATTCGTCCTTCGGCTCTTCTCTTTAGTCGGCTTAATAAGGTGAACAGGTAAATAAATGCATCAATAATATTTAGATTCCATCAGATATTGTTCCTAAATCAACATCTATATCAGACTTCTCTTAATGCACAATGGTAGCATTATTTCTATCGCTAATGATGTATGGCATACAAACGCGATTTTGCATACATCTGGCCGGGTTGGAAAGCTGTGCACTATTTGCTTATGGAGGTGCTTAAATACTTGCAATACTGCGAGCTAATAGACAAATTAAGATGAGATATTAAATTTTATTATGAAAATTTCTCTTGGTGTGGGGATGAAGTTATAGGAAAATTTTCCTTTGCTGTTAGGATTTGCTTAAGGCTGAGAATGAAATTTTATTTAAGAAGGGCGTTTTAACAAGAGATGTCACTTTGAATTTTCCAACTTTTTTTTCAATTCTCAACATACATTCAGCGTTGCGATAGCATTCGGCAAGTCAAAACCAGAGCGTTTTGAAATATGCATTGATGCACATTCGCACAATGGACTGAAGTATGCAGTAACAAGATCATGATTACTATGAGTGAGGGGAATAATTTTCATCTTTCTCAATATATAAACACGCAAATGTTCTATGTGGGATTCTGATAAGGCAATAGAAATAGTCGGACAATCTCTTGAACGGTAACGAGTCAGTACTTAGCGCGGTTTATAGACAGACAGATACTGATATAATTGTTGGCTTGATCGTTATAATGAATAGATTCTGTTATCAAACGATCTTGACTTCTCCTTTTGGTCGGAAACGAATGCTATGACTATGTTCACTTTCCGCAGAAATTTGCCGCCTAACAAATAGCAGATTGAATAATGGTTCCGCTGCGTGGTAATTTTAAAATCCCATCGGCTTTTTACAGACATTCTAGCTGTTTCTTATAAGAAAAAAGCTGCGTCATTTTTTAACCGATAATGCTTGTGATTAATACGACGTAAGTAAAATCTTCTTAATAAAGTCGTATTAGGCCTTAAAAGAAGAAGACTATTTTTTTTCTAGTACTTGATATTAATATCTATCTATTGGAAGATACTATGCACGTGACAGACATTTTGTAGAGGAGAGATATCTTGAAAAGTATAAGACCCTAAGTCCGCCCTTCCGTTCTTTCGTTCGCTATTCTGTTCACTGTAGTCTGAGTGCTTCTAGAAAAGGAAAATTTGCTATGATCATAAATCGAGTTTGACGGCACACTTGATTCGCCTATAGGAGAAACCAAAATCTTTACCTTACAACTTGCACAAGGTATTAACTTAAAGTAACTCAGAAGTTTAGTGCAAAAGTGACAACTACTCGGTGAACTGACATGCCATGCTTACATATTTGCTCTAGGCAATGAAGCAAATATTATTTATGTATTCTTTCAGTTATTCAAAATCGGACAATTTTCCCAGTTATTCTGACCGTATCAGTTTATCAATAAAACAAATAAAAATATTGTAATTGGCCAAGACCCTGCACCATCTCGCTTAATACAATTCGTCATTTACTTTGCTGTTAAAATATTAAAAGTTTTATTTTGTTTTCTTGTAAAAGCACATTTTTTATGAGAATCATTCTATGGAACTAGCGTGGTCCAAATTTAGTAAAATTAATTTTTCTGGTGAAAGATCTGCCTATTTTTCATCTATTTTCATCACAAACTATTCAAAATTAGTCTGTTGCATAAAAAAATTATGTTTCATAAGAACACTTTGATAAGGTGTGGCTCAACTTTGGTATATGTCTTTGTAAATCAAATTATACTATCGTTGGCTAGTTTTCATCACAAAATATTACAAGTTAGATCATTTTGCTATATGAAGGATTACTTTTCATGTCAGTTGGAAGGTATTCACAATGTTGGTCCATCCGATTCAAATATTTTAGGCCAATTAAGTATATCGAAATACTATTATTTTGCCATTTTCTTTCAAAAAATTTTGAAAATTAAAAGTTTTTTCGAAGGTTATATGACTTTTTCAAAATAAGTTTTCATATTGTGAGTGGTCGTAAAAACGATCCCGTCTAATCAATTTGCGAGTAGCTAAGTTCGTACGTGAAAACATGCCAATGCCCCATGTTTTGACAAAACATCTCCGAAATTGCGATGTTCAAGTTAAATACAGACATACATGAACAGACATCAGGCAGACGGACTGATAAGCAGACAGATAAACTTAAATCGATTTACAAAATGATTCTAAATCGATTGTTATAATAAACGGGGAGTAGGCCTATTTTGAGTTAATTATTAAGTGGGTGTCACATATATACATCTGCACAAACTTAATATATCCTGTACCATGTGGTGGTGTACGGCATAAAAAGAAATAGCTGAAGAGATTGAAAATATAGATAACTTGTAGAATTTCCGATTCGTGCTCTTGATATCAGAGACGAGAATTCACTCACTACCAATGATTATAAAAACACTCAACACTATAAGACATTTATGAATCAATTTTTAATCTACGTACAGATTATTCATTTAGTTATTATTAATCATGTCTCAATAATTGTTTCTTAAGGGAAATTCCATAAAAAACCGTATGAAATAGAGAGAAATTTTAGATAAATGAATAAATATTTCAACGAAAAGTTGAAAACAAAACAAACTTCAGAAAAACACTTCAAATTAATGGCAAAAAAAGATGAACAAAACAATGTGAAAGCTGCGAAAATACCTTAGGGCGAATCTTTTACAGTTATTAGATTAGCTTAACGTATAAAAAATATTGAGCCTCACAAGAAATATGTGTACAAGAATTTTGATCTACTGAACGCCTCTTATATGTTTTAAACGATCTAATATAAGCAAATTCGCAGATCGTCCCAGTTAAACCGACAGGGACTTCTTTTGCATAAAAAATTTAATTTATCCCTAATGAATTTTTTGCTTGTTTGCAGACGAATTCTCTACTTACAGTGGGTCGTAAGTTTTTAGGAGTAATCTGGTATACCGTCTTACTTTTTAAAGATTCCCGGGGATCGTTTTCATCCTTTCGACCACTTATGGTGCAGGTTATACGCGGACGTATGCAACACCCAGAAGGAATTGGGATAGACCCACCGGTTACTACCCTGCTCACACTTACTCAATCGATCTACGCTTGTCTCCTGACAAATGCCATCCGCCTGTCCGTCTAACATTTGGCCATCAATTACTTTGTTGAACCTACAGGTCGGAATTTTCGAGATATTTTGAATGATGAAATTTGGTGCACTGACTTGTTTTGACCCAAGTATGAACGCTATTCAAACTGGCTCAGACCGAATTACATCTTCAACCACTCCACATATAACATCTTAATTTGATAAGAAATTTCATAAGAAAAAATAATGTAATTTGCAGAATTTCGAGAGAAACATTGCTATAAAATAATATTTCAGTATGCTAAGTTCGTCTGAAAAGGCTGGAGCGGATGAGCCCCCCTGCCATAGAACCATCCCTACGAAAATTGAATCTTTATACACTAAAAAAGGGTAATTTTCAATATTTCCTGATGAAAATTCATTCATAATAGTCATTTAACACAAAAATTAACCTCACCAAGTTTGGACCATGTAGGTCTATTTTTGGAAAGCCACCGCATATAAGAGTTTTCATGAAAAATAAGCTTTTATATGGCAAAAATGTCCATTTTAAGAATAAGAGAATTCATTAACTTGACAAAAAAATTAATTATATACAATTTGGATAAGGGAGGTCTGTCTTTGAGACATCCGCGCATACAAGAATTCTCATGAATTATAAACCTTTCTAACATTGTTCCATAAAAGTAATTTGACATAGAAATTAACTGAAGTAAATTTAAACAAGGTGGATACATTTTTGGGCGCCGTTCCATGTAAGGAGCCCTAATAGCAATGCAGCATAAAAATTAACCCTAGGGAATTTGGATTATGTAAGTCTGTTTATAGGGACTCCCGTGACAGACAAACCCTTCTACAGCGACAAAGTCTAATTCGTAATTTTTATAACGGAAAATAATGAAATCTTTGACAAGTAATTTAAGTTTGCTAAATTTGGATTATAATGGTGGCATATGTTTTGAGCATCTGTCAATACAAACGCTTTTATTAGAAGCACGTATGGTTTTCTGTGTATTACAATCACGAAAATCAATGATTGACTACATTAGGCAAAGTGGTTTAAGGTTGGTATCTGTCGATCTTGCCTGACTATAGAGTTCTTGTTTTTGAATTTCATTTGTGGAGCTAAGAAAATATCTGTCGAGCGTTAGATATCCATTTGCTTGGTTGGTTCAATAACTTGACTAAGGTGATCCAAAATATCTAGGAAAGTCTAGGAAATCTGTGATCGGTATTTCTATTTACTGTCGACATATTTGTCTCTGCTGCTGCCTTTGAAGAGAGATGAATAAATGAAAAGGCAAACACGATTTATTATATACCTCAAGTGAATTAAGAATTGAGAATAATTGAGTTGATTACAAATGAAATGAAGGAACGAACGTTGTTCCTGTTATCGGTTGTGGCGATGATGGCGATGCCATAAATATGTATATATATGAAAATGTGAGAAATTTTGCTATTGAATTGCAATGAAAGTTTTATTTTTTTGTTTGCAAAGAGTTTTTTAAATAACCAGCAACAATGACACTAATAACGAAAAATTGAAAAAACCAAAAAAATTCCTTTTAAAACGTTAAAGGTGTGTCTCTGCAAAATGAAAGAGAAGAGAAAAAAAGAATTCATTAAATGTATTAATAAATAAAAAAGTAAATAAATATATAAGCAGATGAAAGTCGTGACACAAATATGATTTGCTGAACAAAGTGAAAGAAATTGAAATTTAAAAATTAGTAAAATCGAAAAAAAAAGAAAAAAAAGTAACCCGCGTGCATCTAATGATTTATCGAATTGTGGATTAAACTTGAGCCAAGAAGCAGCGTGATAAATAAAATGTAAGTCCTATTCATAACCTCATTTCCTTTTTTCATATTTTCTTAAATTTGCATTAAAACTATTTAAAGAAATTTAATCTCACTGTACACACATACGTAAAACAAACAGTAATTTCCTCCAAGTGACAATAACAAAATGCGATATTAAATGGTAATTTTAAACTTTAATGAATTTTATGAATCATTTCTACACACTTTCATTTCGTATGTATGTAATACACCATAGAATTGTATACGTCAATTGATAAAACGAATCTTTTTCTTTTGTTTTTTTGTAAGTTTTGTTTTTGCTATCGGCTCTCGTTTATTAAATGAAAGTCGATAATGACCGGCTAATTAATTTTACTGTCGTTTTACAATCCAAAATGGAGTGTTAACAAGTTGAGCGGCGATTGAGTGGCGAACAAGTTGTATATAAGATTATCAAATATAAGAAATTAAAGAATCAGTTTCTAAAGAAAAGTTTCTAAAAAAAAAGTCAAAAGCAAAGTTTTTATACATTAGTTGCAGTATATTGTAACGAAAATGCCATATGTGACAATTTGAGTTTTCATGAAAATTAGTCGATTGTCTAGCAAACACAATTCTAAAGAAAGGGTACAAATGGCCAAGTACATATTCATGGCGCATTACCTGATACATGCAGCTGGCGAGTAGATTAACAATAATTGACAGAAATTTAGTGGAAAACCAGATTAACGATAGATTTAGGTAATGATTACTTGTTTGTGAAAGGACATTTAAGCAGAATATTTGCGGAAGGCAAAAACCAAAAAAAGGGGTCGAAAAGAACGAGAAATAAAGTGTTGTGGATATAAGTTCCGATAAATTATTTGGAAATAGATGTCCTAGTTTTGTAAATAAAACCTTATACTATCATAAAAATCACAACTCAGTGGTACTGATTACACACACCCATTTGGTAGCCCTTTTTTGTTTTTTTGGTAAAACTGATCATGCGGCTTTAACATGATGATCCGGAAAATTTGTTACCTAGCAAGACAATCTGATCAACGTGACCAATAAAGCAATGAGTTTGACGTATTGTGCAACGCTAATTGGCAAAATGGTCGTAAACAACGTTCGCAAAGATTAGCCATTTGCCATGCAATGTCCCAAACATGCTTAAACATGCATGTGATGAAACTGCTGGTTAATTTTTATTGTTAATAAAACGAAAAACTTCACTTTTTTATATTGGTTTTACTCTCTCCATAACTGGGCACATGGTATCTGACATTCACTTACGTTTGTGGCAGCGTATATCAATCCTTTTTTTTGTTTTGTTTTTTAAATGCATAAAAAATTGGTTTGCTATTATTTGTCGTGGCAAGACTGTGATGTGAGCAACACTAAAGGCATAAATAAAGTTTGACACGGTGAGTATTTTCAGATGCCGATACAAACTTAAACGTGTATGACGTGTGGCTTTTGAAATACATTGCAGATGCTGACAATAAGACTCATTAAATTATATTTTTTCTTATGGCCAACATAAGTGCCCTGTCTAGTCCTGACAAACATAAATCGCGGATTCTATCCAGTCATGTCTGTTTATTTGTTTGTTCGCCACAAAATATAACAATTATGACTTCGTAATTTGGTCTAGAACAACATCTTGGTCTGAAATGTTTTCTACCTCGGTGGTATCTGATTAGGTCCGGTTATCAGCAAAGTCGATCGAAAGCTCAACCCACAATCACCAAAAAACTTATGATATTCCATTGTTTCGAAATTCTGCTTTTAAAATTGGGGAGTTTTCAGGTTAGAGCTCTAAAGTCGATTTTCAATTTTTTCTAAACACAATCTTCGTATCAACTTCGAAAATCACCGCCAGCGCACTATAAAGTATATTATTACGGCACTTATGAAAGTAACTTGAAAGTGCGGCCAAATGGTATAAAAACTTGATTCAAAATATTAGTGGTGCTGGTCGACATGTTATCTAAACGATATATTTAGAGGGTTTTCGTTTTACCTTGCAATCAAATATCTTATGAAGCTAATGACAGATATATGTACGTTCGGGCCAATCCGTCGATGCATTTAGTATGAATTAGAAATAAGAATGGCTTCCTTGCGATATATTGAATGAGATATAAAATATATTGTTTTCCGAAAGTGCATTAAGCATTCCATCCTAACTTTCTAAATAAACATCTATTGGAATAATGATTTCGTCTGGCAAAAAAAGATGTTTTGTTTATGCATTTCATCTTAACTGTTGATAATTTTATGCGAATTTAATGCCATCGCGTCTCAATACCGTAACATGGTTTGTTACGTTGCAATTTTTTCGCGATCTTTTTTATTTTCTTTGTTTTTCTATAGATTAAGATTATAAGAGCGATAAGAGATCTCCTTTGAATCATGATCACTCAAAGGACAGAATGACAGATTGAATTTTATTAATATGGGAAATGGTTTTTATTAAGTGAAAATAAAGTAAAAATATCTTGCAAAGAATTTTTCTTCTTCTTCTCAGGATGCTTAATAATATTAGAAAGAATGTTACTTATATTGGAAAGAGTTTTTTTCAAATATTTAACAAAGTGTTTTTATACCATTGCGAAGATAGACGTATGAAATATTTTTAACGATGAGCCATTCTATCCTGAGCATCAAATGTGCACACATGTATGGGCTTGTCCTCCCCTATGAAACGTCTCCATTTTTATTCTTTCCCTGATTCGGATAACCACGTGCAAAAGACTTTGGATAAATTCCACTCATGTGCTCCATACAATCTCATACTGCTGGTTTGTCTCTCTCCCTCTCTTTCTCTCTCTTTCTCTCTCCAAATAACTGAGAAGAAGATATTGACAGAACATACGCCTTTCTCTCCACCATAATCAATATTCGTTTAGTGCGCAATTTTTCATAATACCATGACTACAGAGAAAAATGGACCCCATTTTGAAGAGAAAGAATTACTCTTTTCGACCTTTTTTTTGTATATATCACTGGAGGATGAAGGGTATATTCATTTTGTCAAAAGCTTTACAAGGTCCAGAAAAAAGCATCACAATTTGTTCGTGTAATTTCGGTTGTAAACATTCTCCTGGCTACAAAAATGAAGCTATCGACTTCAAATTGAACCGAATTTTGTGACTTCGGACTATCAAAATTTATGAAAAAAAACTAGAAAACCGTAATAAGAAAGAAGCAGTGTTTTCTTTTGCGACTAGTTATCGGCCACACCGCCAGATATATGTCCCTAAGTGCAAAAATCAGTGCACTGGTGCACTCATGATAACCAAAACATTGTATAAATAAAACCAATGGTCTAGATATGGTGTATGGATCGTACAATTATCTACAAAGTTGCAACTGTAAATATACAGTGCATGGTAGTTGTGTGAACTAAAAGGATCTTCGCTCTATGCTGCGATCAAAGATGGTAGTTGCTATTAAAAGATTCGGCCAAAGTGGAATAAAACTCTTATTCTGTCAATATATCCGCTTGCTTAAATGTTCGCAGTTTTTATATAAATAAATGACAATAAGGGCTTCCACGGTATTTCCGTGGATCCGTTACATCAATTTTACCTTACTAGTCAAGTAGATATTTATAGGCTTCATAGCGTTAATAAAAGATCGAAGTGTGCTGAAAGCCTTGCCTCTACACGGTATTTTTAAAAACGGTATGGGTTATGATAAAATTTGCACATGGGCAAGTATAGGATGGGTTTGATTCCATTTAGAGACTGAGATCATGCGACTTTTTTTTTCGCAAAAGCGATTCAAAATATGACACAATGGGTGTCATTATTGTTCATAAAACTTCCGCATCCTAGCAAATTTGTGCCCTATAGGAACGATAAATAAACTCTGCAAAATTTAATATTTAGTCCGTAACATAATGGATGAGGTAAAGCGACGAAGTATTGAAGTAAAGCGGCGAAAAGAAACGCATCCTCAATGAACAACGTCATGTACATCTCATAAAAGCAAAAAAGGTAAAAAAATAGTTTAGAGATACAATCTACGAATCTCTTTTTGGAATTACTAAAAAACTTCCCTTCGCTTCGGCTTTTGATTCAGGAGAAATTGTGTGCGAACTCCTACACATGCATAGTTAGCCAGTTGTAAAAAAATCCTTGATTTCGTAGAGAATGTTCTTTTTCGAGAATTTCCTCGAAAGTGTCTTAATATAAGTAAACCAAGTACTTTACTGCTTAGAAATTGTGACGCGTATTAAGGTTTTTGTATTTTATAAAACAAATAATATCGATATAAACTATAACCATACAGTCATGTATGTATACATGAAACAATCGATATTCCAAGGCAAACTATTTTGAGATTCCATCACAAATAAAGTGATAGAGACATAGAGATAGTTTGCAGCGAATAATCTTGCTATCGTTCTGATGAAGTGAACAATTTTCTGTTAGCGAGACTGCAATGCTTTTGAGCATTAGCATGTTTCTAGACAAGTGGTGGTGGAGTGGTTTACCTAAGTTTTGGAGATTTTATCACAGAATTAAGCGGCACAACAATTACAATTGAATTTTTTGTGGCATTTTTCTGTTTTAATTCAGTTTATGCAAAATTGCTTAAAGGTGATGGCATCACCTACGAGAATTTATGAATAAAGTCCATGCCAGTAGTTTTGATTGAAATGAAATCGTATTGACAAGGAAATCAAGATCTTAATCGAGTAAAAAATTTAAAACAGTTCGCTATAATTTATATTAGGAATGTATGAAGTTTTCCCCCTATAAGTATTTAATGGTATTTCATACAAATTATATCGTAGGAAAGTACACACATAATTAATGTTCATGGATATTGACTAAATGACATGGATATTTTACGATAAAATTTTTAACCTCTACCCGCTGTTGATTCAAAGCAGGCAGAAAAATGTTTTGGGAAAAGTAAAGCCTTTTCGCTCTATACGTAAATTCAATTTGATGTGGGCGTAGGCGTCAAAACATTTTTGTTGATAAATCTTAAAGTTATTTTATGAGTTCGAAAGTTAAATTTCGGAACGAAGGCATTAAGAACACTGAAGAAACGTACATAAAACTGCCGGCAAACAAAAACATGAAATAATATATATTTCTTTTTTAAACAAAATGTTTGTTTCCAAGCTCGGTTAATAAATTAAATCTACTGTTGCTCCAGCTCCTCTTTGTTCTGTTATAAGTATGTAATAGGAATATTCACACTATATATGCCGTAAATTATACCTTTTAATACAGATAAGCAAATGTCGTGGCCTTTGGAGCATACCTTGAGGCGTTACATTCGCAATGACATACATAACATATACTCTGATGATGTACGTTTTATAAAGCAACAAGTTTCTACATAAGCTGTTATTCTTACCTTTTCCAAATTAACAAAACTAAAAAAAAAAAAAAAAAAAATTCACACAAGTTAGCAAAGCTATGCACCAAGGCAAACAACAAATAAAAACAAGACGTTTTGCATGCATATTTTAACTTCGTAGCCAACGAAAAAAAAAGAACCTGAAACACAAACAAAGATGCTCTACTCAGCTATGTGTACAAATGTTATGAATGAATGCTTATGTTGCAATGTAACCACTTGGTTGTTATGGCAGGAAGGCAGAACGAAACGCATAAAATTCCAAAATCTAAACTCATAAATTAGTTTATGTGAATCAGTGAATGGATGAATGAATGAATGAATGAATGAATGGATATACATTGTTTTGCAATAGAATTGTACTATGTCGTAAATTTCAAAACACAAAAAGAAAAAAAAATTACAAAAACTAATAATAAAAGCAAAAAAATCATGTTATCAAAAATGTTCAAATGTTGTAACTCTAACCATTATTTTACGTAACACTAACATTAAATGAAATGTAAAACGGGAAGCGTAAATATATGCACGTATGCGAAGGTAAGTCAAGAAAGTACAAGAAGAAAGTTTTAATCAACATGGAATGAATCACAGGTGTCTTTAGTTTAATGGTCGTATCAAGTAATATTTTAGTTAATCAATCCAAATAATTATTGAAATCAATATTTGCTATAGATTGGCAACAGTTTTTTAAAATAAATTTAAATATTTATCCAATGAGTTTCCCATATGTCGGAATCAAATGCGTCTTTAAAAGATGAACTTATTTCAGAACGTTACCAATGACTTGACAAACATAACATATCTCCACTGATCGCCACTGCAAATTTGTTATATTTCGTTCAAGTTTTCTTTTCGCTTAGTAAGCAAAAAAAAGTCAAGGTTTTCAAAAATTTTCAAACTTTATTTCAGGTCGAGTCAAGCAATACGCCTGATGGATGTTAAGTGACTTAATGTTACCAAATCCAATGGAATTTCCTTTAATATGTCTTGAAAATTAAGAAACCGTGTACCTATGCGCCGAAGAATATTAACTTTGCAATGGCGCAAGTAACACTTAAAGCTCTTCCAGAAGATTCGAAACATACATATGTATATATGTCAAACTGTGCGGCAGCAGATATTTATTGCTGCTTGGACAAATCCCTTCCGTGAAATGTAAGAATTTATTTTTGACGTGCGGCGATTTGCAAAGGGAATATTAAGAGCTTTAGCTGCGCATCTTTTTCTTCTCATTCTACTTACTCAGTCGAGCAACAGCACATCAGTCGCTTTATTCTCGCGAAAAAGGCTCAGTGTGAACGCGAAGTTCTCCCTCGCCTGAACGTTAAGGGGTTACGCCATCGTATATTTTTCAAAAAATCAATTTTTTTTTTTTTTTTTGGCAATAAACAATCCCTTAAACAGTCAAGAATGAAATAATATAATCATATGTGGGCGTGCCAAAATTTTAAACGCCGAAAATACTTTATTTTTCGAACTTAATTATAGGGCTCAAAACTTTCACGCATTGTCACTAAAATTTTATATAGATAAATAGATAAAATTGACATTAAAATCCGCCTGAGTTTTTCAAGAGGTACACTTGCTCATACGTAAATCAGAAGAATCTTATATATATAAACAACAACGATGAATTTGAGTTCGAGTCACTTTCGATTCATGCTAGCAAGCTCCGAACTGTTCAGGATCGTAGATCTCTCAAGTCTAAATCGTGTAATACTTTCATTTATGGTTGATAGTGTAGATAATGCCTATACGTTATATATTTTAAGTGGTCCGGAAATTTCTCACAGTTTTTCACTATTTTTTTTTTTTTATATACGGAATATCGTTCCTGGTTTGGATGAACTAAGTTTTTCTGCAATCTCACGAGTCGTAATGTGTCGATCGACTTCAATCATAACATTTAGTTGGGTGTCATCAATGGTATTCGGCCTACCAGAACACGGTAAAGCTTTCACTGAAAATTTCCAGAACGAAATGTCGCAATCTACTTTGGGCAGGGGCCTTCTGCTTTCTCTTTTACCTTTTTTGAAATAGAAAAGTAAAATATGTCTTATATGCTCTCATTGATCTTCCACGTCGTACTTACTTACGTCTTACTACTGCTATAACACAACCGATCGATCGAAACGAAAGTTGTTTACAAAATAAACAGAAGCCTACCCTACATAACTAAATGTATCTTTAAACTTACTTATCTGTCTACCTGTCTACCTGAAAAGGCTTATTTGAAACTATTGTCGGGAAACACTGCACGAAATTTCCGGACTACCTAATATTTTGGTGTAGAAAATTTTCAATATTACTCGAAAGATTGAGTATGGACTTGTCTACTGTACGTTGAAAATCGTTCAATCTTTACATTTTGCGCTATGACATCTTTGTACCCAATCGTAAAGCACCTTACAGAATTAGTGGGAGCATAAAGCCTGAATTAAATTTTAAATCCACTTAGTCTTATTACAAGTTTCAAAGTTTTCAAAAGTACTTCTGCATAAATTTTGTAAAATATGTCCACAATTAAAATAAATATTTAATAACTTCGAAAAAACATACATACATTTCTACATATTTTCAAATATATAATATAATATATATCAATGGGAATCATTAAAAATCTCAGTTGAGATATGCTCTGGATCCGTCGTTTGATGCACCTACAAACTGATTCATGGTTGTATTGGATCGGAAACACACAAAGATAGGATGAAGCCTAGTTTTTTGGTGGGTTCGTTCTTGGATAACGCTAATAAGACTATACAGACTTATTTATCCATGCGCGTTACAATACAGAGCAGACAGGCCTGATTACCGTAAATCAAAATTTCATCCTAATCAAGTAAGTATATGCTCCATATTGCCTCTAATCCCTATGTGTGGGTGTAATGAATCATCGAACGGCTGCAGCTGGTGAACCCGCCCCTGGTTAGTGGTACGTTTAGAAAAACTATAGGAACTGCAATCCTCTTGAGTCGACCTCTGACTAGTTATTCGTTCTTCAACCGGCTTAATATATAGTAAATTTCTTATTTATATTTCAGTTAGTCAGATTGTAAGGAGTATTTTCAATAATTACAAGTCCTTTGAGACAATTTGATATAGCAAATAAATTTTCATTTTCTTTGCACGATTTCATAACATGATTTTCAAATTTAAATATTTCAATATTAGAAATGAAAGCGTTTTAAAAATAAGCAATAAATAAACATGAATCGAAATTAAGCTAACGTGCTGGAGTAGCCAAACTAGTTTGCTTGTAGCTTAACTCAGACGTGCTTGATGGTATTATCATACAAGTACAGTTTAAAAAGTATAGAAACTAGTATTTATTAACTGTTTTTAAAGTTTTTCTTTATATACATATTTTCGTTCGCATGCCTCAACCATTTGAAAGATAATGATAAGAAAAGGTATTTAAGTAAATAAATAAAAAAGAAATGCTTTTGAAAATAAATTCGATCTCCCTTTGACCCTCTCTGAAAAAACAAACATTTCTCATAAATTACATCTCACTGTATTTTAGCTATTTTCAGCGTGAACAATGGAACTTTGAAATCATAACTACACTTGCAAGCATCATACCAGAGTAGAGAAAAAAACCCCAAGTAAATTAAAAAAATAATTAAACAATAGACACAAACAACATTGCAGCCATAAAAGCAACAAAAGAATGCTTGGAATGTAAGCAAATATAAAATCAAAACTCTTACCACTGTCACGGGGGTTAAAAAGATTTCAAGTCAAGATAACTTATGGTTAAGAAATTTTTTAGTTTGCGTATCTCAGGCAATTCTGATGGTCGTTATAGTTTGGATACATCTTAAGCGGTTTGATTCACTCATAATTCACGAAGTGGAGATTTTCTAAACTTCCCGCGATGATTCCAATATGCTAATTATGCATTAGCCTGCAACAGTAAATTGTGGGCAAATTTTTTCAGTTTAGATTTTTGATTTAAATGTAAATTCAGTTCTAAACTCATGCATATTTCGCCATTTATTAAATAATACTAACTGAAAGTATTGTCGTCCTGGGCCTAGGCAGAGAACTGACGCTTTTTTTTGTTAAAATCTGCACAAGATTTCTCCAACAATCCAATAAGACTCTTATCTATAAAATTTAAATTACTATATGTATCGTGTGTGCTTATAAAATGGCAATAATATCTCGTATCATAAATATACGGATCTAGAAACAAGAGATAAACTGGAGAAAAGTTGTAAAAACGGTTTTGTTCATGTATGCTCACTTCCTTGTTTCTATACATAGATACGTAGCTACATATGTAGATCAACTGTTACATTCATTATACAAAATAAAACTCTAAAAACAAGAAAAGTTATTTATCTGCTTAGGTCTGTATGTCTGTATCCTCATGCCGCTGAGTATGCATCTCTTAATAAAGCCTCTGTTGTTCATCATTTAATGTATGTTTGCGTTGAAAATGTTTTCTTATTTTTAGTTTTCAATTTACTATTAAAGTGATTTTGATCTCCTCTCCCCGCGGTCGTCTATTAAAAAATTCTTCTTTTCTTCTACTGGAATTCCCCACTCAGATGTATTTGGGTTTTTCTTTATTTTTTCTTAATTCATAGACTCGTACATATTCTTATATGCATTTATGCTTAAGTGCATATTGCATTATGAAGTCGTAGGCCTGCATCCATGCATCCGCGAATATGCTCTTATTATTATATAGCGTATACATACGCCATATACGTTATATTATTATATAGCGTATATTACGTATAAGCCATGATCGACGAACAGCAATACTATGCAATACAATATGCGAGTTTAGACGAATTTTAAAAACCCACCATTCAAAACAAATACGAGTAAATGACAATCGTTTCAAGTTTTATTAGATTACGGTCCCTTTTTATCAAACGTTTCTGATAAATTATGTGCAGCATATTACGTTTAGGTGACACGCTGACGTTCATCTTAAAATCAGTAAGTGCTGCCAAAAACACACTTTTCTTTTATTTTATAATACTAAGAATACAGGACTGCTATAGACGTCGTGTGCATCTACAAGCACTCGCAATGGAAGTCTATGGACGTCTATGGACGTCATTTTAGTCAACGCGTTAACAATTTTCTTTTACTAATCTAGTCTATGAAAACTCTTCATATCACTTAATAGCAAAGGAGTTTATGTGTAAACTTAGATTGATTTCAAACTCGATTTGTGTAAATAAATTAAGAAAGCAAAGCTTAATTAGCATTACCATGTGTTTTTTTGCGAACGTTACAAATTGAATGATAAACTCGGTATATTTTCATGCATCTGTATGGATTATAGAGCATTTTTAATTGTTACCACAACATGTTTACTTATTAATTGTAAATGTTATGCAGAAAATACTTTAAAAATTGGACTATAAATATTTTTCCCATAAACTTTAATATCGATATCGTTCGCTCTCGACTTTTTTTTTTTATCACACATCAAAGAAAGTATTTAAAAATTTTCCAAATGTTTGCAACATATAGAAAAGGAGCATATAGGGAGCATATACCTCTTTCAAGGGTATATATGTACATATATATTATATTATATGTAACGCAAAATTTAATGAATCAGTACACCCCTGTCCGTCTGTCGTCTGAAATGGTGATTATGATATCAAAAATTTTTAAATTTCTTCTGTTATTTAAAATAAAGAACAAAAATTCTTTAATCTCACAATTCTTAAAATAAAAAAAAAAATTGATATAAAAAATTGATATATACATATATTGCTTTTGTCGAGTAAAAATTGCAGAAATTTATTGAGATTATTAAGATTATTACCTATGGGCCATTGCCATCTACTCGGAAGCCTGTAAAAAATATGTTTAGAAATGTCCCATGTACGATCTTCGCTTTATTTCATAGACAAATATCGTATCAGAAAGTTGCAGAACTCTACACGCTCGATAAAGCAAAGCGGAGAAAGACCTAACCACTTAATGCTTCGAATTAAAGCGAGTCAATATATTTCTCAAAACAAAAAAATATATATATATTTAAACGAACGTAGTCCGTGAATTTCAAACATGACCCAATGTCGACTTCAGATTTCTTGCCTTTAGCTGGACGTTACAAAGGCGACAAAAGCTTTAACATATCCTCATTTTTATGATTGATTGTGTGATTACATGCAATGCAAAGTTTCTTTAAGTTTAATTTTTCCCACTACATTCATACGCCTTTATGGGAATTGGTACGTAAATACTCTTCAAATGTATTATTTCCGCTTACAAGCTCCAATTAAAATATTATTTGAATAAAAAGAATTCAAATAATTCAATAAAAGAGTTAAAGAAGACAATTTATTCATTTGCCACACTCTGCTCATCATAAGAATTTTTTTTTGCTTCTCATGTTTTCCCAGTTAACATAATTTTTCCTGCATATCTAACAGATTTTTGGCCAAATATGATTTAAATTTAAAATTTGATTTACCATTAGATATGAATTAGTAAAAGTTGGTCTAATTGCAAATAAAACAAAAGTGAAAAATAGTATTTTATAAGAAGAAGATGTGCGCAGAAAAGTATAGTGACTCTTGCATGGGTTGCCGTATGGCCGTATTCCTGCTTTAGAAAATTTAAAAAAAAAACTTGGAACATCAGGAAAGTCGAAAATGAGTCTCATCATTGAAGATAATTTGATCATGAGAAGATTTCGGCCATATGAAGCATTAAATTAGTCAACTCTTACGATTTGTTCTGGCAAATCGTTAATTGCCTTTAATTTGTCGTACAATTTGGTTTTTGTTCGCATAGGCATATGCGATAAACAACAATTAATATGTGGTATAAAGTCTGTTTTCGACTTGTTTGTTTAAGTACATTATCAGGCAATTGGTATGCTTTAAGATATATCATCCAATTAATCTTTCCAAAAGGCTATTAAATTTGCAAATTCCTGGTCCAGTAGAGCGACTACGCCGATCTAGGTAATCGAAGGTATATTTCTTAATAATTTTATGTTATCGAAGTGGTGGGCGTAAATGTAAAAATGTTTTGAGCGTTTTTCAGCTAAAACGTACAAACTCGCCATTCGCGTGACTTCTTTTTTGTTACAGAGTGGGTGATCCCGTTGTAGTCTACATAATATAGTGCAACGGAAAACTATCTCTCATTCAGGTGCATCTATAATGTGTCATAAATTAAGTTCGCATTTCATTTATATCTCTTTAAAGAAACTTATCTGCAGCAATCAGATATGTATCATTTTACAACAACTCTACAACAGTGCTTGGAGCATTAACACATTTTTTCTTCAGAAAATGTATTTACAGAAAAGTTAGTAGCGTACGGTGGGCATTATTTTCAATAAAATATCTTTTAGTGTTTTTATACCCTGCGCCATTGTGATGTTAAGTCTGTGCCAATGTATACAACACTCAAAAGCACTTGACGTAGACCCACCTTTTATTATACCGATGGATTCAAAATCGTTTTTTGTCTCTTCATGTATATCTGCGCTCAGCCTATATGTCGCAATTTTTGAAATAATTTGATGAATATTTTGACGTGTTTTGGCCCAAGGACAAGCGCTATTGGCTCGAATCGGATCATTTTTTCTACGACTTCCCATGTAACGCCTTATTTTGAATATTGTATCAAGCGAAGTGTAGGACGTTTAATAGTGGCCCATGGCCCACTATAGTGTTTTTAATTTTTTTTTTTAACCTTTAAACCTTAAATCTTAACACTTATAATATACTTCAGTGTTGTTAAGAAAGACTTCGCGCAAAGGGGCAGGTAAAAAAATATATTACATTTGTCTTAAGAGAAGTATTGCTATTAGAAAGAAGCTGTAACTCAGAAAGTCCCAAGCTCTGTACCTAACTTTTAAGTTTTAAGCAAAATTGCGATCGCAAACATATTAAAGTAATCTACACTTGTTTGTAATCATACCCTGTTTATGTAAATTTCAAATTTCACGTTTGTCTCTCTAGCCAGAGACGTTCTATGAAATGCAGCAAGTAAATGAGATGAAATGATGAGTGTTGGTTTTTGAGAAAATCATTCTTTTTCTCGTAAAAGGGAGAAACTCACCTTAACCTGCTGCAAGGGTCGATCGACGCTCCAATAATTGAATTAATTCTTAGAATTAAGTCTCTTAATCATAGATGCTAGGACTTCTTTAGGACCAGAGTAGAACAACTTTGCGTAATAAATATAGAGAACAAAACTAACTTAGAAGATTGCATGTGGTATAGATAGTTGCTAATGACGCATATTAGCGAAACGGAAAAAAAAAATCACCTCACCTTGTCTGCTAAATCAAATTCTCGAACGAGCATAGCAGAAGACAAGCTGGCAAATCGAACTAAACTTCACACCAATCTTGACAGTCATTGTTTCCGAAAGATTTCTCTGGGAAGACTTCTTGCTTAAGGGAAACGAAGTAGTAGAAATTTTGGAACTATTTTCACCGCAACTTTGGTAAGACAAGTTAACTTTAGTGGTAAAAAAAAAGGTTTTGCTATTTTAACAGAAAATAAGGAATAAACGGAAATAAGTTTAAGATCACTTTCCAAACTTTTCTTAGAAACCTGTAAAAACATTTCTGACTGCGCGTCATGCTAAAGGTCTTTATAAATATTAATTAAAATTAGTTGAAGCTACACAAGGAATACGTATCTTAACGCTTATGCATATATGTCATGTTTGTAACATTAGAAAGCAGAGCACAAACAGAAATCTGTATATATGTGTGTAAAACTTTACTAAAGCTAATTAATAACTAAATGCAGCACAATGCAGTGTAGTGCAGCGTAGCGTAATGTTTACGCTGTGTAATGTAATGCAATAGAATCAAGTGTTGATTGAAATAAAATACCAGTAGTAGTAAAGTTGCGAGAGTGGCGTTCATGTGGTGAATGAAGCCGCAACACCAACAACAACAACAAAATAATAATCGTAATCATGGAAAAGCCAATGATCCGTGATCCGTTTCTTAAATGGGCTTCAAACTCCCTCCGGTTAAAAATGAGTAAAGAAGAAAAGAAGTAAAATAAAATAAAGTCAACAACACAAACTTGTGTCTTCGTGTGGTAATCGTAAGCCATAAAAGAAAATAAATAAGAAATGATTTTCTTTCAGAGAGTTCGGGAAAGAAGTATAACTTCATACCATCATTATTATGAAAATCATCATCACATCATCATCGTTACCATCATCATTATCATCATCATCATCATCATCATCGTGTACGTGTTTATAGGGAGCCTTCGATATTGTGTATTGTGGAAAGCCAAAGCTAAGCATAACAACGGGTTTTGCTTGCTTTCCTTCTTATGGAGCTGGATACTTAACATTCGTTCGGTGTCCGATGAATTGTTGTGTTTGGTGCTAAGCGCACTGCTTTATTTTGTTTTGCTTTATGTGTTTGAGCTACATTTGTACAACTATTGAGATGTGTTATGGTGCTCTTGGAATTTTTTCAGTTTTCTTTCAGACGTTCCGTAAATGAGACGCGTATTTACCAGCACACGCTTATTATACTAAAAAGAAAAAATATGGCCATAATAGTCAGTGGCTAGAGTGGCTGATGTTTCTGTAAATATAAAATAATGTTAACAAGTATATCAATCCATACAAGCACGAATTTAAACAAAAAAGATTTAAAAAAACATTCCATCGTTTAAAGCCAAGAGTTTTAATTTAAATGACAAAATTAAATTACAACAAAGGCGTGCGTTTGAAAAGCAACAACAACAACGACAACAAGAATTAGTAATAATAAAGAAAAAAGTTAGGATTTACGCCCGTTAAATGCGTACGCACGGTATCTTCTTTATGGCTTTCTTTACTGAAGTAGCATTTTCGCCCATGAAAAACAAAAAAAAGAAGAAAAAAATATGAACAAAAAAGAATACTCTGCCATATAATGTCAATTGGTTTGTGAACACGAAATGCTTTTTGCTGATATGCAAGTGTATGTGTTTATTTATTTGTGTTTGTACGTGCTTTTAACTTGTTTTAAGAAAATTTCTCCAACAACCGTCATTAGAGAAAAAGCATAAATTTTGAACTACAAAGGTATATTTGTAAGCGCAAACGTATTATTATTGGCATCGAGAGTAGAAGCAACAGCAACAGCAACAGCAACATCAACAGTCACAGCAATAGCAACACCAACGGCAACGACAACCGCAACATCAACAACTTTATCATCACCATTTTCACCATTCAACGCTAATTTAGAAAAGAAGTTCAACTTCTTTTCATTTTTAGTTGGGATTCTTAAGAATCTTATGGTAAATGACGGCTAAATTCAAACCAATAAATTTAAAATAATTAACTCATTTAATTTATCTTCATTTTCAATTAAAGTAAAAAATTCTATTTTATCATATGCATAAGTCTACACAAATCGTATCTCAGAATGTATCGAGCTTCCCCAATAGCTTACTTACTTATTGGTAAATATTGAGTCGAACATAGACGTTTAGCCATTTATTTTAAATGAAACTGTTTTCGAACATTCTCTGTGGCTTGTAAGCATGAAAAGTTACGAATTATGTACGATTCACTATTGAAAAAGATACAGTCACAGAGTACATCTGCATCCTGTCAATAATAGGCATAGTATAATGGAAATAGTAGTAGTCTTGCTTTTAAAGCACTAAGCAACACAGAGAGGTTCTATTTCAAAATAATAAAAGTGAAAGATCACGGGTTAACTTGATTTGACCAGCATTGAAAATGAGCGTTAAGAGCAGAAAACGATGACAGTAAAAAACTGCAATTATGTTCAACAATCTTTAGAAGATTTTGGTCCAAAGTTTACTACAAATATTTTTCAAATTCTGAATGACTTCACTTGACTTCACTAAATTCACTCAATCGTAGTGAAATGCTTCTAAAATGATTGATTGATGAGTACAAATACCCTAAAGGGAATGACACTTTTTTAGTTCTCCATTAACGCAAGCGCTTTCAAGTGTCGGAAACATTTAATTTTTCAAATCGATATCAAATATAGCCAATCAACATAATACCAAGCTTTTGAAAACCATATTTTATCAATAAATTCGTATCATTATTAACACTTGCGTAATACTCCTTTCCCCGCATCCTTCGTCACATAATAATTTCTAAGATCATATAATGCTTTGCCTTGACAAATTGTCGCAATTTATAACACTTTTCGATAAAACCAATGAAAAATAGCATATTAAAGATTTGAATGAACTTTCTGTACCTCTGTACGATCAATAGATTTCTAAAAGGAATATGGCGGTATGTAGATGGCCTTATGTGATGGTGGCGCAATTTTGTTTCATATTTTGTAACGAAATTGGGTTGAATTTATACATATATTTATTGTGGTAAGTTTTAACTATATAGGACTATTTAGCGGTCTTTTTCTCTTGAAAAGGCTTTCATGGAAAATAAATCTTGATGCGGCAATAAAATATAATATAAGATGGTTTATGACAAAGGTACATGAACGACATATACTAACAAGTGGTGTAAGGCGTGTAATAGTAGGTCTCGCTTAACTGTAACGTTTTCATTCGCCTTTACTGAAGTTTTAAAAGTGTCACGTAACTATTTGTAGCAAGTAGGTTACACTTTTTTATCTATTACGTGCATTCTTTCAAGCTTTTTGCATTCACTTTCGAAGTTTATCTTTGAATATTTGGAAGGTTTTTAATCTCTTTATATTTCAAGTAGTGCGACCATGAGCGTTTTTATAGTTCACGACAGAGAGACGACACCTCATACTCAGCCGTTCAAAATTTTTAGGCGGATTGAGAGGGGCCTTTAAAGTTTATATCCGAATATAATCTACAGAATAACTATTCTAACATATACTCGCTTCATTTTGTGACAGTGAGTATAAAGCATTGCCATTTTTTCTACGGTGCACCGCTCTTGGTACACGAGTAAAATAATATTTGTGGATGTTTATAACATCCAAAGGTCTTAAGATAGACCCATCTTTTGTTATACCGATCGATTTAGAAAGTGATCCTGAATCGATCCAATCTTCCATATATATATATATATATATATATATATGTATGTATATATATTATACGTATAAATATATTTAATAACAGCATAATAGCATTTTTTCTCTTTTTCTTTTGCAACAAAAACTGATTTTTTTACTTATTTATCTTTTGCTTAAGCACTCTACAGAGGTTAATCGTTTTTATTGATGTATGTATGCAAGTCTTTACAGAATTTATATATATATCTGTGTAAAATTAAATATATAAAGAATGGTTTATACGTATAAATATAGGAAAAGTGCATTACGTGCCGTCTCGCATTTAAACCACTTAAGAATACGACAACAATAATAAATAAAATCCAGAACAAGCATTAGCAAGTAGGCATTGTTAAGTGAAATGAACTCGCGGACGACATTACACTTTCAACCATCTCTCAATTCAATCATAATTCAGTTGTTAATGATAGGGCCAGAGTAGTTCGATAGCCATTGAGGCTAACTGATTGACTGCTAAGGGCATGAAACTGTTAAAACCTGAAAACGAAGAAAAAACAAAAATAGAGTTAATTTGCGTTAGCAATAAAACTGGAACCGGTTGCTATGGTTAAAGAAAATTTTTTAACCAAACAATTGAAACTTTTTAATGAAAACAAAAAAGTAGGTGCATAGAGAATAGATATCGACAACTTTTACACGGAACCAATACTCAGGTGAACGAATTTTAATTATTCATAATTTTTAGCACACTTTACGCACAACATTACGTAAAAAAAGAACACCTCCCCACCCATAAAAAAAAAAAATGTATTCAATGCTTATGTTCATGCTAATAAGCGGAAATTGTGATACCTTTTATAAAACTTCCCTGTCGTAAAATAAAAATTCATTGAAAATGTATTTTAATAAATGCGTTTCTCATTGAAAATAATTAATGAAATTGATTGAAAATAAAAGAAGAAATAAAACTAAAATTCAAAATAAAAATAAAAAATAAAAAACAATAAGAGGAATTGTATGGTAACTTTATAAAATAGTCCATCATGTCGATGCCCGAGGGTTACAGTGCTCGCGATGTAATTTTCAAGTGTCCGCCCATTCAACATGCAATCATTGAAAGGGTGTGAAGATAAATGCGAACTTGATTAGCAAAGACACTTACCGTCTCCCTTAACCGAGCTCTGCAAACGTTCTAAAAGCAGAGCTCTTTTAATTAGTTAGGATTAAGATATGGTTCAACTTAGAAGCCTCCTCTATCCAAATTATTTTGGTGCACACCTCATGAACCTATATATAAATGTACCTTTCGAACAAGGTAAACAAATTTAAGTTCGGCTTGACGGAATTATGTTTAGCAAATTTTCGAAATTTGGTATGCTAGCAAACACGGCTATGGAAACCACCATTATTTTAATTAGAAAATACGTAATGAAAATGAGTTTACTACTCAAAATTACTGAGTGAATTTTGACTTAAATTTCGAAAGAAAATTTTTATCTTCACACCATTTTATTGCTATTTGCACAGAAGTGAAAAAAAAAATTGAAATAGAGTGTCGTCCATTCGACATACACTTCAAAGTCTCAGAGGAACAGCGCATAAAAATTTATTCTCGTTCAAACAACGAACAGCTTTTCAATAAAAATGACAAAGTCTCCACTATTATTATTTAGTTTCAATTGGTCCGTCGAGCGATTGCTCTTGGTAAAAAGTTTTGAATCGGTTTATTCACTTAATAACACTCGACGGCTTGTAAAGCCTTATACAGGAACTAATGAAGATGTCTGTATGTCATTTTTAAAAATTGATGTCCGAGTTCAGCCATCTGGGAAGTTTTTAGCGTAGTTTTCCGGCAACTTAACCATTACATGGCCAACCGCAACACGATTAAGTTATTGCATAATAAGTTCAATGAGGAGCGACCTCAATGAGCGTCGCAAAGTTGTATATACAAGTATTGCGATCACTAAGCCGCTGTCCATGGGCTCAAATCTGAATGCGGTTTGGCCATAGTTGATCGTAGGTATAGCGAATGAGTAAGTGAGGATACCACTGCTAAAAACATAATATTTGTTTGCTTGGGCACACATCCACTAGGGTTACAACCATTCCCTATCCCTTGTTCTCTTTCTCCACTTCTTTCTGACCATCACCGTGTAACACGTGACGGAGGCACCTCCAGAGCTCGCAGATATACCAATTTTATTTTTTGTTCGCAGAACGATTTCTTGTTAAAATTATGAATCCCTACAATCGAATACATTCCTCATTTTGTAATGCAAACTTTACAGCTCGTTATAATCTGTTTACATATATACTTACACTGGGTAAAAACTTAAAGAATCTTGAAAAGAGAACAAATTGAATATTTTCAATACAGATCTCATCATCAATAGGTTACGATTTATATCCCATAAGGATGAACAACTTTGCAATAATAAAAATGAGGATCATATGATATTCTTTATAACACTTGCGCTGATATCGTCCCTGACACTTACAAATAGCTGATTTTCGCAAGATTAGTATATATTCACTTGGGATGCTGAACGTTCAACATAGGCGAATATATAATACAACTTTTCAAATAGTTACCACAAATAAAAATGTTATCATAGACCGTACAAAATATCAATAGAACTTTGGTCTAAGTCTTCTCAACGCAGCCATGTATTGTATGGTTTCAGCTTTATTGTCTTCTATTTTGTCAGTTTAAGTTATGAACAAGTAAAAGCACTATAGCGGCCCATCGCCCACCGTTAAATATCTTACATCACTTCGGCTAATGCACACATAACGACTTTTTAAAATAAGTTGCTTTATGAAAATGGCCCGATCCATATGATTTTCAATAGTGTTGAACCTTGGGCCAAAACAAATTTCATCAAAACATCTCAACCATGGCGGCCAGGGTGAACAGGGTTAACTACAAGAAAACAAGACGGACAGACGAACAGACAAGCTTAAATCGATTCACAATGACTTTCTGAATTAATCGGTATAATAAAAGATGTGTCTTACTAAAGTCCTTCTGGGTGTTGTATATATCCGCACCAACTTTATATATCCTTGTACCACAAGGTGTGGTAAGGATATAAAATTTTTAATAAATATTTTATCAAAGCTATTGCAATAACTAATAGATTCATCATTGAATCAAACAGATTGCGGCTGACTGACCAGGCTAAATTAATTTGGGCATTATATGCGTGTTCGGAGTGTAACAATAAATAATATTTTACGTCAAATAGCTAAAAATTCCTTTACAACTATAGTGAAGACAATGGAACTTTAAAAGATAAAAAATAAAAATGTATTTAAAAAAAATACAAAGAGGCTTGTACACGCAAATATTCTCCGATATAAAATATATACTAACACTGATATATTAAATGATGAATGTGCGCTATCGTCATTCAATTTCGTACATTTACACTTTTATATAAATTCTCTGTAACGATACTCGACAACCTATTACAAATCCTTATCAAGGTATTCGGCTTCGCACGTTCACGTTTTCAGCTGTTTTCGTATTCATGCCAACAGTCTTTGTGCGTTTGTTTTCATTGCCTTCAGTTGCAACAATAGAAATAATAAAACTTTTTTGTTTTATTTTGATATTAAGGTTATTTTACGAACCACTTATTGTTTCCCTCTTTAAGTTGATTATTGACATTTTTAGGGTTTCACCGTAAAAAATAAAATTAAGCAAAAAAAAAAAAAAATAATAAACACAAGAAGAACAAGTCAATGGTTCGATTTATGCTTAAGCATTATTGTCTCAAATTAACACAACTTTCCAGAATGTTAAGCTGTCTGCAATGAAAATATGTTAACCTGAAATTGGAGAATTGTGTTTTCTCTTTCTTTACATCCATCACCGAAGGATGAAAATTGTAACCACTTTGTAAAAACGTTTGCCCCCAGAGACCCTACATACTTGACCAGCATCATATTTGGAATCTATTTAAGCATATCTGTCTGTCCGTTTGTTTTATGTTTGTTCTAAATATTCTCCTGGCCGCAAAAGTAGAGGTATCGATAGAAATATTGGGAGTTCTTGCACGCAGATTGATATAGAATATGGGCCAAATCGATCGAAAGATACGTCTACAGTACCACGTGAACTGAAAACACGTCTGTTCAAAAGGAATAAGAGATTGGTTTTTTGCTCACTACTCATAAGCTACACCAGATAAATCTACAAGAATTTCAACGCATATTTTGTGGGCTGTAGCACCTGTACAAAAAGGCGAAAATTAGACCACGCCTACCCTTTATTACAGCGTATAAAAGTGTAATTTTTTTTCAATATCTTTATAATGTGGAGAAGCAAGCTTCAAAAACACCATAAAGTACATAAATTCAAGATCAGTTTCAAATTTCGAACGCACCTGAGCCTGATCGTCTGCCCAATTGCATAGTATCTGTGGTAAGCATTCTCCCGTTCGCAAAAACGAAAATGTCACCTACAAAATTGCAAAAGAATTTGAAAATGACGCAAGAGAATCACAGGACATGCCTACAACGCCCACACGCCTATGAAAAAAAAACTTTTGGTCGTTGTTCATAAATTACAACATGATGTGAATTTCCACAAAGTTATTCTACAAAAGTAGAAAAAATCAGCCAAGCTCAACCAATATTGAGTGTAAAAGATGTATTCGCAACCAAATACAATTTTCTTACTTGTTTTTTAATATCCTTATAACGATCAGCAGCAAACTGTAAAAACCCCATTAAGTATATAAATTGTAGGTCAGTTTCAAATTCGGATTGCACCAAAGCATGTCCGACTGGTCGTCTGTCCATACGTCTATCTTACTACCTTACTAGTTTCTTTTAATTTTAACTTTAAAAGGATAATTAGTAAAATTGTTTGTTACATGAATTATTATTCTCTTCCACTTACGAGTAAACTATATAACAAACGTAAGCCTTAAAGGGAATCTATGAAAAGTTGAATGCCTTTCTCAAGCGTTGTTGAGAACAAGCAATAATTGATGTCATTACGTGACCTTTCATAATACACCATGAGATATCACCGTTATGTTTTATTTACGGTTTATGTTCTTCTTAAATTTTATGAATTATTTTCCACAAAAAAAGAACGTTTTTTTTGTTTTAGTTAACCAAAAAAGAAAAGCGACTACAGAAATAAACAAAAAGCAATGAAACGAATATTCAACCTACCAACGAAAATACTTGGTAGCTATAAAGATTAAAGCAAAACTTGGTTTTATAATTTTGCTTTTGTGTTTTTTTAAACATTTCAATGCCAACACGTGGTCTGTGCCAAGTTTTCCTCGTTTGGTATAAGCTAAAGTAAATGATTGAATGTGCATGTTCATGTCTGGCACTTTTGGCTCTAAAGTACGTAAACATTATGCAATGTGAAAATATTTCATATGCATATAGACGTGGTCAAACAGACAAACACACACAAACATATATATATATATATATACATATGTATCTATACATATATTTATTTATGTATGTGTGTATATATATGCATATATAGGAACAATTCTTATTAAAATGAAAACCAACAAAAGCATCAAAAATGTCCCTATGTGCGATGCTACCTTTATTAAATTTTATACATTATTTAAACACTCGCTAACTATTTAATACCTATACTTGAATAGATGATTGTAGGCACACAATTATTGAGGAATTTTTGCAAATGAAACGTTCGTAAAGCTCACGCATAAGACAACTAACTAGCTAACTAACTTAACTGTTCGTATTGAAATTACTGGCTCTCAACCATGAATTTACATTATGAAATGTATATTTGTTGTAATTGCAATGTAAAATGTTGTTTGCTATATATATGTATGCATATATAAATTATGCATTATTATATTATTATGTAATACATATACCGCAACCAAAATTTCACATATATATGATGTACAGTCAACAGATTCGTTGTAAAGGAAATATATTATCTTTCTGACTCTTTTATTTTAAAAATTAGCTTAATTTCTTAATAATGACAATAAAATAATAAAAATTAGTAACATAAACGTAATATATGCGAACTAATAAAAATATACGCAAAGCGTATGCAGGGCGCAATCAAGGCGCATATGCAAGGCTTAACCAAAGTGTATGCAAGGCGTGGCAACGCATAGTATTTAATTGTTTGCCGTGAGCAATAATAATATTTTTACTTGCTTGGTTATAAACCCCTTTCTTGGGAGACACAGCTAACCATGAAATACTTTCCACTAATTCGTTTAATACCGTTATTTATGTAACGACTTTTCAAAACAAGGCGTTGTATGGAAAGCGACTGAAAAAGTGCTCCGATCCGAACAATTTTCAATAGCGCTCGTCCTTTTGCTGAACAAAAGAATACGTAGACTGATATCAGATAAATAGAGAGACAGGCGGAGAAGCAGATGAGCTTCGATTAGATCGATTAAGAAAGGGATTCTAAGACTGATTCTGAATCGATCAGTATAATCAAAGTTGAATCGATCTCAAGTCTTTCTGGATTTTACATACATTCACACAAACTTAATATGCCCTTGTACCACAAATGATGTACGATATAAAGAGTAACCGTTTTTAGTCGAACATTGCACTTTCTTACCCAAACACTAGTTTTAAGAATGTATATTAAGTGATTTTTCTTTATTTCAAAGTGACACCAGCCCCGAGCCGCAGAGCCGCTTAAATTGATAATGCCTCTATTATTATATAATTTTTTCTATTGCTTAAATCCTCATGGAGTATTATTTTTTCTATTATTTTTCCCTCCAATCATAAAAAATTTTCGAAAAACCTCTTTTCTTTTTGACTGTTAGAAGTCCTCTATCCCTTAAAATAATCCATATAAGAAGGATATATAGTAGCAGAAAGCAAAGTATTTATCGAAAACTTTGCTTTTAATGAACTAAGTTGACAATCGCTGCAATAACGTAAAAGAAAGGATGAAAGGCAAGATAATAGAATAATAATATTTTTCATTCTCTTTCCTGTTTACCGCGCCGCTTTTACCCCATCAGTTAAAGGTGGAATTTGCACGTTTCGAATTTTACGACTTGCGAAATTGCAGAGAGAACGGCAAAAAAATTGAAATCAAAAATCATCATCCAAAACCTGTAATTCCTTAATAAAAGCACTGAATCCTTGCAAATCGGTCAATGGTCGTCTCGATGAAACTACGCTAACGGATTTTTGAGTGGAAATTGCCGGTGGATTAAAAAAGTCCGCAATCGCCAGGCAGAAGACATCTGGCTGTAGCTTTCTAGCGAGGTTTTTTTGATATAGGCGCTCTTCTCGGAGAGCTTAGGGAAAAGTCCAAAATTTCAAAGGAGAAATTTCTTTCACTTTAGAAGGTTTAAATCATTCACTAAGGCAAGAAAAAAAATTTTTGAAAAAAATTTATAAAAACCTTACTTTTTAACTGCTTTTAATATTGAAATCAAACAAGTTTTTCAAACAGTTGAAATAAATGCAAAGTGCATTCTAAAGTAAGGAGTGGTTTTTCAAAATAGTAACAATAATTTAATGACACAATCCATTCAGAGCGATTCCTCAAGAAGACTATATTTCGAATTCTGCACGTCCGACGTTAATACCTCGATAGAATGTGGGTGATAGATGTCTCCTCCCAACTCAGGCAGCGGTCTGCAATCTAAGCGGGCTGAGTGCTATTAGGTTGTAGTATTGTGAGCAAGATCTCTTTGTGCTTTAGCATGCAAAAGTTAGATTTTATTTGGCAAACTAAAAACGAACAAAAAGCTGCGTTGGGTGTACATTGAATAGTTGGGTTTTTGTGGTCTAGACTGCAAACGGTCATGAGGGTATATCGCATGAAATTTCAAACTAACATCAACGAAATTATTGTTAATTTAAACGGTTGTTTTTTTTGTTGCAATTTTGAGCAGCTCCTACCAAGACATGAAAATATACTTTAAGTGAATAAAATTCAAGAAAATTTTAGGAAGGAATACAGCCTCCAAATATGTATTTTTGGCTGTTGCAAACCGAACTAATTACTTTCCGTACCGGCTAAGAAAATAGTGCAGAATGAGAATAGATATATGTCTTAAAGAGGTTATAGTTTTCGCAGTTATATAACGGGTGATTGCATTTGATCAGTGATTTGATTCTATTTATGACAGTGATAAAGTAAAGCGAAGTATCAATGTAGACAACAGTTAAATTCGACGATTTCGACTTTTCTCGACTTTCTTCTATAGTAAAAAAAGTTTTAGCAAGTTATAGCATTATTGAGTTATTCCATGTATACAGATACTAATCATGGAGCGTTCAAAATTGCATTTTCGACATACATTGCCTTTTTTGTTTAGATTAAGGAAATCTGTTTTGCCTTTTTTGTTTAGATTAAAGAAATCTGCTGCCGAAGCCCACCAAATACTTTTATTAGTTTATGAAGATGCTGCTTCATCACATTCCAGTTGTCGGTTTTTATGACAAGTGTGTAAACGATGTGATTTTGACGTCAATGACAAAGAACGCCCTAAAAGACCAAAAAAGTTCGAAGACAATCAGTTGCAAGACTTATTGGGCGAAAACCCAATTCAAGCTCAAACTCTCAAAGAACTTTCGAACATACGACGGGAAAACTCCAAAAGGCGGGAACACGGCTCCCATGCGAACTGACTTAAAATGCCATTTCGGACTGTTTCAACATCAAGTTTTCATTGCTTCGCAAAAAAAAAGTTTTCTGTGGCGTATGCTGTAGGTGTTACAGCAGATGTCTATCGACATCAAATGAACAAACTGAACAATGCGAAATGTTGCAAAAAAGATTAGCAGTTGCGGCTAAGAGATGCAAAGTCAGCTTGAATGAGAAATGCTGCCAATCCCAGTGTAGTCATCAGACATCGAGCTTTCTGAACACCACATGTTCAAATCGATACAGCATGGCTTGGCCGGCCCGTGATTTCCAAATGCTGAAGAAGAGCAAAACTGGGTCGGTGATTGGATCGCTGCAAACCAATATCGTTCTTTCGACACGGCATGATCTAAATTCATGCACGCACCTAATATATTAAGTGTGTGAATGAATTCTATCCGTTCTTTGATAAAATTCAACTTTATTTAAAATATACTTTCCACAAAGTCCGTGGTCTATTGCTACCTATCGGGTACTTTGCTGACGCTCTCACGGTAGAAACTTCAACTCTCATCTGTTAAATATGACTGAATTACTCTGAGTCAATATTAATCAGAAGGAGACAGACACGGAAAATAATTCGTAACAAGGAAAGTTCCCAGCCGAAGTTGAAGATCACTTCTTGAATTGCTTTTTCTGGAGACATCTAATATATATATTAACCACAGCACTATTTTAGAGAGTTTTTGCTCACTATATTATTTTATTCTAGGCTTTGGAATTGTGCAAATTAGGCGGAAAATGGGCGTACCGTTCGCCTTTAAATTTTCGTCAAAACTCTTTTTTATTTCCTCAGAAAAGTGGTGTGAATATTATTAAAGAGAGCAGTCAAAGAGCGAATGTTCTACATCATCACCCATTTTCCTTATTCTCTGTTATTAGAGGGGGTGGCCGGCGTTTTGGTTTTCTAAACAGGTATTATAGGGTCGTCGATAGAATATACGCGCAAAGTTGTATATCTTTATATACAAATACCACTTATCTAGGCAATCCTCTTTCAAAAAATATCACAAAACACTTTACTGTTCGCAATTTTAAAGAGAATGTACCTATTTCCCTGACCAGATGACAAAGCTACTAAGCTAATATAAAAGCCTCCAAATTCTTACTGCAAGTTGGCGTGCGATTTCCAAAAGTAATTTCAACCAGTGTCGTCACATGTAAAACCGTTTTCTGGAATTTGTACAAGCAATCTGTAGTATAGAACCAAAACACCTCGCATCTAGTTTTCTGTCCATCTATAAGGCAATGGGCAATAAATTGAATTGAATGTTCTTAGTGCATGTTGTAGTAAAGGCGGCTACTTTGACCGATCCGTCTTATTTTCAATACTAATCTGCATGGAAGAATTTCCAACACTTTTGCCAAATTTGAACACAATATCCTCATAGTCGCGGTCAAGAGGATGCTTATCACAGACATTACACGCACTTACATACGGGCGGACATACATGTCTAGATCAAAATCTAAATGTTAAAGCTGATCAAGAACAATCCTATTTCATAGGGTGTCTTCTGAGCGCTGCAAACCTTTTGACCTCCTTTGTTGGTGGGTAATAAAAAACTGCTGTGACACTAGAAAATATATTTATGCTCAATCAGTCTTGTGATTTGGAAAGTGTTACCATAAAAGCTTTCAAATGTTCTTGAATCAAATTTCTTTTCTTAAGTTTTAGAATTTAGGTTAAGCACATAAAAGACATTAGATATTTTTGTATTATAAAAACGACGAACGAACGATCAACCCGTGATCCCGTACTTCCAAATTGATGTAGTTGTAGTAAAAGTTTATCTGTCAAAAGTTTCAGAATCAGTTCAAAACGAACGCAACATTCTTGCCTGTTTGTTTTTAATTTTTATTTAAAAAAATATTTAAAATAATTTTTATAAAAAACTTTCACTTATTTTTTCTTACTTTCTTCAATTAAAGGTCTCCGAAAAGTTGCCAAAACGTACATCAGGGGCGAAGTGACCCCGTTGCGTTTATGAAACGTATTAACAAGTCTAACTATGCCAACTGCGAAATTATCATCGTTGTTACTACGAAAGAAGAACGTGATCTGTTAACGAATCCACATTTGAGTGACAATAATAAAAATATTATACAGAATGCATACCACAGTAATATCAACAGAAGCCATGACGGTTATGGCTATAACGGAATTGCTCGACACGGCTATGCCGACATCTGAAGATAAACAAGTAAAAAAAAACGTAAAGCCTTTTACTACAAATACAAACGCAACGACACCTGCGACGAAAGCGAAAACTATATTCAATTGGTTAAAAAATAATACAACAACAAGCGTAACAAAAAGCGTTGATAACTCCGTTACCATTACTGCAACGCCAACAACAAATAATCATAATCGATTTGACACGTTAGAAAAGCAACAAAAACAACAAAGCAGTTCAACTGATAAGTGTACGTGCTTAACATTAAAAACGTTAAATAACACTCTCGCCAACAACAATAACAACAATAACAACAATAACAATGATAATAGCAATAACAAAAACAACAAATCGTTAACATCGTTTTTAAATTATAACGCAGACGAAGCTTTCCGCGATTTTCGTGGTGTGCAAACATTACGGCGCTTGTGGAATAAACGCATCACTGCCAACAAAGAATCATCGTCAGCTTTACGCATCAAAGCGGGAAAAGACAGCGATCATAATTTCACGAAATCTGTTAATTGTTTAACGAACACTGCTAATGCAGGAAAACTGCCACCAGTGTCGTCAACAGAAGAAAAGTTAACGTGCGGTTTAGGCACCAGCACACATCGAAAACGAGCTCAAAGTTTACACGATTGTTCGCTTTTAGATTCCCGAGAGTCTATAGACCATAGTCTGTTAACTGATTTGGAATTTCAAATCCATTTAGAGAAGGATAACTTCTACAAGTACAAGACAGCTGAGCAGGCCACTAAATTAAGGGAATTGTCTGAGAATACAAAGCCGCGGCGCAAATCGAGCGTTGGTATTGTTACAAACGAAGGTGTTTTCTATCCCAGCACTAAACAAGAATACCTATCAAGTTTGCAAAAGCACGGCAGTTGTGCAAAAACTTCAATTGCAATCAGTCAGTCAACCATGGCGATAAGAGATTGCAATCGCGATAATGCGAACATCTGTTTCGACGATAACGTCAATCTTATCGTAGTGACTGCGGCCAGAAAAACCGAACGAGACAAGGTTGGCAGCAATAAAATGAAGCAAACGTCAACAACAACAACGCAATTGCCAACGACAGAGGGCCAAAATGATACGGTCAGCAATTACTCACCAACTGCAAGCACATTGGAAATTATAAACTCAACAGCACGCGTTAGTCAATGCCGAGTTACCAACAAAGAATCAGCAAAAGCGTTATGCGCGGTAAGCAATTGTCGAGATTCAAATTCATTGCCTGCCGCTTCTCCAGTATCGCGCTCTAACACAAAACGTTCGTCGTCAGTCGCAACACGTAAATATAGCTTTAGAACTCATTCCCGTTCCTATCATCACAATACATCTCGTAAAATGTACCCTTCTAAGGATACCATGCCTTCCTCAATCTCCAATCAATTTAGTTTGGTCGCAAAGCTAACGCAACAATTTAATGAAATCATACAAAAAGATCATACATTGCTAACAGAAGTTAAACGTAAAAACGGTATCTTAATGACCCGCGGCGGCCACATCTACAAAGTGGTAGAATCACCTGCACTTGCCGGTAAAACATCTTCACCTAATATTAGTTGCTCGAGTTCGCGATCTCGCGACAAATCGCTTGAGCGCGTAAATAGCAAATCTTCTACTGTTCAGAAAACTATTAAAAAATTTGAAAACGGCCGACTTTCCAATGCAGATAATACGAAGCCTAAAGTTCCCACCAAAAGTTTACAAGTGCTCAAGAAGAGCAACGAGATTGTTTTAAGTAGACGAGGGGCAGTAGCACATCGCATGCCTGTTACTAGGACTCTGCTATTATCAAAAGAGCCTGAAACTAAAATAGATGCGAGAAATACTTCACCACTAGAAATAGTGAAAGAAGAAGCCAAAGTTCTGCTAGAAAATTCCGGGCAGACATCCGAGCTTAAGGGCGAAGTAAACGAATTAATCAGCGAAAAGACCGAGGATATGGTTAATCAAAAGCAAAACGACGGATGTATTTATATTGACAATGAAAGAAACCGAAAACAAGGTAAATATGATAACGTGTTGAAAGCAGATAAAGAAGATGAACAATGTGAAGAAGAATATACTTTACATAGAGAGAGAGAGGGGAAGCAAGTTCAAGGAGAGCTACTTTACGAATTAACGCGAACGTTATCAGTTGGTGATAGTAAGATGAAAAACGAAATCGAAAAGCATCTTGCGGAAAATGCAATAACGCTATCTGCCGCCATTGCTCCAAAAAACGACGTCAGTCAAACAGAGACGGCTGCTCTGGAAGACGGGAGGGAACTCAAGATTGAAGAGCGAGACCAACAAAAACAAGCGGAAACAGTAAAGAGCGAAAGAACAGATGCAAATTATAATATAATACAAAGGGATGAAACAAAACATTGTGAAATATTAACAGACTGTAAAGGCGAAGAAGGCTCTTTATCAGAAGAAAAGCTAAAGCAGCGCAAACATAAGTACGCGAAAATTTATGAAAAATTTCGTTTTCGTTCACCTTTCTCCAACAAAAAAACAACATCAGCAGAGAAAAACAAACTGGAAATAAACGAATCTCCCAAAATGCTAGGAAATGTGAACGATGAGAATCTAAATGAAACCTTCTCCGATGATGTGAAAAATTCTGATTCAAAGAGTTTGCATGCACTAGAGATGGTAGACCAAAAATTGGATAATAGTGTTCAACACCCAGAGACGATATTGGATGAAAACAATGAATTTCAACAAGTTTTGCTGCCGAATCAATCGTTCGTATTTCAAACCTGCACCAAGGAAGCGAATGATAAGTTGCTAGTGACGCAAGCAGTTAATGTGACTTTGGTCAACAGTTTGCAAGAATGTTTGGTATTAAAAGATAAGCAATTAAAGGAAAATGTGCAAGAAGAATCTTTATATGAATTTATTGGTCCTCAGCCTAAGCAAGACTCAAAAAGTGAAGAAAAAGAAGAAAAGGAAGAAAATGTATATTCGAAGCGACCATCGTTTCTGTATAAAACTTGTAATGTCTTAGCGATGAGCGAATGCAGGCCCTTAATCGCAGAGGACGACGCTGAGCTTGCAGAGGAAGAGGAAGATATTTATCAATCTCTAGAGGATGTTGAAGTACAAAAAACTATTGGAGAAATTTTAGTGGAAGAAACTAGTCAAACGGTAAATTCTCAAAATGTAGACGATTATGAAATTATTGAAAACTTGAATATAGCAAAAAGTGATGATAAAGAAAAATCTCAACAATTTTTTGTCTTTGATGGCTACGAAGAATGTTTTCCTCCACCAGCAGAAGACAATAATAAAAGCATTGTAACCAATCCCGGAGTGCGTAATACGAACGACGAATTACCTGAATTACCAAAGCCTAAAAAACGTTATATTAAATCTCCTCTGCCTTGTAAAAGAATAGCGAAAACGTCGGGTCTTCCATCTACCGATGATCATTCTCATTATACAGATGATGAGAATATTTATGATACTATAAAAGGATCCGACTGTTACGAGTCATTGCACTCAATTAATAACAAATTACATTCGAAAACACACGACCCTAAAGGACCCGATACAATATCCCTAACGTCGAATTGTTACGAAAGTATCACTCAGTATCGTCGAAATCCCAATATCACAACTGCTACGAGCAGTAGCAGTAATAGTTCTACTTTGACTATATCCTCCGAGCATAAAACGAATAGTTTATATGAGGATTCTGCAACATCAGGAACAGTGTTGGGTTATACCGGAATGAGCAGTAAACGCATTTATAGATTAGGTACGCGCTCTGACTTTGGTGAAATTGGTAAAATGTCAACATGCGGCAGTGTCGCATATGCCGCTACGCAGAGCGTAGGGAGTGATAATAGCGACGACTGGATTGATGTAACTGATAACGAAAACGCTGATGGTGAGCAAAAATTCTCCCAAAACAAGCTGCAATATATTGTGTAAGTATTATTATATTAACAATCCATAGGCGTTAGCTTTGGCTATTAAAGCACAGAAAAATTAAAAATAGGCAGAACACACATAAAGCAACAGCAATTGGTGGGTCGGCATTGTTCTCTTGTGCTTTTGTAAAGACATGAAGTCCTCTTCTTAATCTTTTCAAATTCTTTATAACCATTTCGCGATCGTTTAATTATGAAATACTTACAGAAATATATTTGTAAATATTTTTCATGTAAAATACCCAAGCACATAACATAGAAAACCATTATATTTCTCCAACGTTTTCGTTTTTAGCTGCACTCTAATAATCTTGATAGGCAACAAGATAATTAATGAAATGTTTACTTGAAACTTTGACGGAATGCATACCGAACTTTTAGTTCAGTTAACTTTGAGACGGCCGGCAATTTATGAAGCATAAGCAAAATACAAAATTTTACAAAAATGTGGGGAAGTTATCTATAAACTTATTTCCATATCAACATGTGTACATACATATATACGTAGAAATAAAATTTGTTGCTTTTGTAAATTATCCGCAATAACGCATCCTTTTCTTTAGTGTGCGAGAACGTTCAAAAACTCACAAGAGTCCCGATTGGTCGAAACGTGTGAGGGATAAGCGTTTGAATCACCAAAGGAAATTTGAAAAGTTCAATGAAGGTAAGTTCAAAAGATGATACCACTACGACTCGTAAAAAAAAATAAATAAATAAAAAGAAAAAATACATAGAAGATATCTAAAAAGAGAAATTTTAAATGAAGTCCACTTTAATTAGAGCACATTTTCTCTTTTAATGGCAGAAGCCATTATATCAGCTTAAGAAATAAGGATTTTTTAACAATTTGTTTTTTTTGGAATAGAAGAAGAAGAAGTGATAGAATAACAATGTTCGAGAATGTTATCAAGCGGAGCGACTTTTCTGGGACATCTTTAAATTAAGGAACTCCTTGGCAATTAATGTAACGGGTCCAACTTTGAATTTTGAAAAAAGAAAACAAAAACAGTCATTTAATCTACGTGCCCTTGCCTAGGAAAATAAGTGGAAAATCTTCACTTTTCGACCAGAAAAAGATTGCTCTTTTGTTAGTAAAAGGAACCTTAACTTAAGAAAACCTTAAGCATATATTAATGCTACCTATTTTTCTGTAAAATCTTTTTGTAAGAAATTTTTGTAAAAAATTTGGATGGAAATAATGAAAATTATTTGACTGGCAGAAAAATTTGAGATAGATCCACCGATTGATATAGAGTCACTTTCTGAGTCGATGTAGGCTCTTGCTTTCTTGTGTTCAATCTGTAGGTCGCGATTTTTGAGATATTTTGATGAAATTTGGTGCGCCCACGTATTATAACCGAAAGACGAACACTATGGTTCGGTTCGGACCAATTTTTTCACTAAAACGTGATATAGGGTACTTAATGGTGAGCCGTGGTTCACGTAGCCAATTATAGTACTATATTACATCTCTTGTACGTTCAAATGTTCGTCGTCATTCTCTGTCCTCGAAGATTTTATACTTAAAACTGCCCGTTTTGCTATATATGTCGAAGACAGAATCAAAGGATTTACAATTTATATTTTGTGAAATGAGGGACGAAACGATGGGAAAATTTATAATTTATTTTTATTTAGAAACGCTTTTACGTGCATATAAATGCTTTCTAAAGACGTCAATTAGTACGTTAGACGAGTTGTAGAATAACGAATAAGATATTAGACAGCAACTGCCCATCGGTAATTCAGTTGACAGGGGTAGTCTTTTCGGACCGCTTGAAGAAAAGCTTCAAATTTCAAGGCGGAAAACTTCTTTCCGATAATGAACCTATTTTCACATATTTGGAAGATTCAAAGTATCTATTACGCCAATACAGAAAATTTCATACCTAAAGTGGCATGCCCTTCGGCAAGTTTTATCAATGATTTCACATTAAGATATTCTGGTATCATGATGGCTAAAACTTGCAATTGTCCGGAGTTTCTATAGGAAGTTTATAGTGAATATAACAAGGATCGTAATATTCCTGCTAGTGAAACAAGCCACATAGCACGTTTGTGTGGACTGATAAAGATAAAGATGTTTGTGTTTTCCTCATTAATGGTTGTGAACTAATAAAACTTTATACCCCTATGTTATAAAAAGCAAGTTTCAGATAAATTCTCCAACTATTGATTCGTAAAGATTATGAAGTCTTTTTTTGAAGGAGAAAAAAATTAGTGGTATTTAACAGGAACACCGAAATTTCTTATAGACTAGAAAAACTCTTTAGTTTTAGAAACTGATCTCAAACTTGAGACTAAATCTTTCTCTTAAATAACTTTCGAAAGAGAAGCAGCAGAGATAGCCTAAAGGGAAAAGAATTATTCTTTAGATCCGAACGCCTTTAATCTCCTAAAAAGCTTCATAAGTACTTGCACAACGGAACAGCTCAGCTAATCCGTAGTTCCGCAAAATCTAACAATATATAAAACGTGTCTGAAGGGCAAATTTAAAGACGGTAAAATCGATTTAAAGTTGGCAATGGAAAAACTGAAAAAGACTGTTTCAAACCTAAGATTCCTATGTAGATGTAGCAATAAGCCTCTTCTAGCTAAACGAACGTAGCTCGTCTCTCACTCACTAAACACCCATTATAGCTATGACCAAATAAACTGTGCCAAATAAGATTTGAATCTGCGAACACTGGTAGTACTTATTGGACTACTCACAACCCAATAGACGCCAGTTTGTGCTGCATGAGCAGATTCTTCGCATTTCATTCATGGTAAATAAAAAAATGCTAAGTTCCGGGACAAGCGCAGGAGCCATGCTCACCTAAAAATTTTGCCAGCGTATTACACCGTGTGTTTCACTCAATCTGTGGCGAAAAATATATCGATCTTGAACGTAGTACCGCTAGGAGATATATATTAGATGTGCCAAACGTTTTTAAGACAAAGAAGCAGTCATGCGACAGAGTAAAATGTACACCATCGCCGTCATAAGCAGCGTCGCTGACTCTCTCTTTGTGTCCTCAGAACGTTTCCTAGAAAACTAAGTGCAGTTTCAAGTCTTTCTTATCGCTTCTGCTAGTAAAAAGGGTGTATCTACTCGCAATTGCCAAAATATACAGATTTGTTCTTTAGCCACAAATTGTAAAGTCTAGAATTTTTAATTTCATCGTCATCATCATTCAAAACATAGCTCCTCAGCAGTTATCAAAAAACCATTTGCAAGAAAGGGGATTCCGAATCCCTGTATAAAGATATGATTTGAAATATATACAACATACAACACGTGACATAAAATCGGCTATCGAGCGAATGGTTCTTCATTCTACCTTATTACTAAATGATTCGACCCCAATGAAGATGTGTTCCTGTAGGCTTTTGGAAATATGGTGTTCCTGCGCTATAATTTTCTTGTTGTATGAAAGCTTCGAGCAGACTATCTATAATGTAGTAAAGAGTTCATTTGCCATGAAAGTCAAACATGTCTCACAGCATATATTTTTTAAAATATCTGTATGTAAGGTATATCCTAAAAAGTACTTCTGCGCCCGTTCTTCCGTGTCCGTCATTATAGACATTTAAGATGAATCTGCTTCACTATTGCAGTCAAAAATAAAGCCGTGTAATTTAACATATGCATCGTCGTTGGCGTGCTGACCACTTAATTGGTAATGTACTCCCAATGGGTATATGTCCAAAAGGGCTTTTCACTTATCACTTGTAGACTCTCTGTTAAACGTTTTCGGCAGTCCGTAACTGAATTCACAAAAAACATCGTTACACTTCACAGTTCGGACTTTCATTATCGACCAGTGAAAGAAGAATCTTCATGGACACTAATCTCGCCATGAGTTACTTCATTTCGTGCACTAACAAATACAAGTTATTTCCTTATGAAGACAACAATTTTTCGAAAAAATTTTTTAAATATGCAAAAAAGAAAGAAACTGTAGTAAAAAAATGTAATTTCAACTCAAATAAACTACACAATTAATATAAAAGAACATTATTAAACATTAGTATTATCTTATCAAAATGCAACTCTAGTCCCAACTTCATGTCATACATTCCTCTTCCGCTTGGTTTGTGTCCAAAATTCCCCTAGTGTTGTGTTTCAAGTCTGGCATGGTTTGTATTCAACAGTGACGGATGGAAAGTTTGGTTGAGCATATAAAGTGAAATAAATGAAAAGAAAATTGGCAGCATCACAGTGTTGCTGGCATTGTTAGTGTGAAGTTTTGTTTTCTCTGAGAGAAATTTCTTTATTTACTTGGCAGCATCATAGTACTGCTGGCATTGTTACTGAAACTTTTTGTGTTATTCGTGATTGAAAGAGAGAGAAGGAAATAGAGAGTGAACCAGCACTTTTTAACAATTTTGCTTAAATTTTACTTTCGAAAAAAGTTTGTTACTCCGAAAAAATTCAAAAACGGGTTCGATAAGAACACTCAGCAAAGTAAATCTTACTCTCAAAGAGAAAAAATTTGTAAAATATAGCTTTGAATATTTTGTTGGCTTACAAAATTTAAAAAATATAAAAATAAAATACTAAAGAATAATATATTAAATAAATATATATTTAAATTTTCATTTTTTAGCTCTAGTATATTTTCAATTTTGAATGCTTTAAGTTGATCATAACAATGCCAATCTTTATTTTATTTATAAAACGGAGAATTCGTTCATGCTGTAGAAATATCCTTTAATCCTTATCATTGTTTGAGCGTTCTACATATTTGGAAATGATATGGTTAGGACAAAATAAGGCATTACGTTGTTTGCGCATATTACCGCAACTAACTTACTGTAGGTTTACACTATTTACACTATTATGAATATTATCAAAAAAGATCTATGAACATACGACCCCTCACTAAATACACTAAAACTATGAAAACCATAAAAACAATTAAAACAGCTATGGATTCTCCATGAGCATATCGTTGTAGCATCTTTCTGACATTTCTTCGTTTAATAATGCTTTATAAGATTTTAAAAATCCGAAAACCCAAATAGCTAGATTTAAAACCTCTCTTAAGGCTGAAATACTCTCTAGCTCACTAGTTTTGAAAAAACGCTCACTTTCTCAAAGTTAGATTAGTATAAATTCGCCCTTATTGTATTACTTTCGATTTATTGAATAGACAAAACAATAATACTTTATAAAAATGTAATGATATGAAATGAAAAGGAATGAAATGTAATGTAAACATTTTGTAATAATAACAAAAAAATCAAAATATCTTGAAAACAGCCGTTCAGAATACTCAGAGTAAAGCACAAGCACAACATTTAATTATAAACATTTATTAGACTCTTTTAAGAGCGTGCAAGCATAGAAACGACATAGAATTTGATGATGATTCAAGAATATATATGCTTTATGAAGTCCACGTCCTTTTGAGTGTTGCAAACATTTTGATAAAATAAATATACTCCATATTTCTAGCTTATCAAGCTAACATGTCTTTCGTGTTTTGCCGTTGTTGTTGCTCCGACAGTCTCAGTCGATTTGGTCGATTCAGTCAATTCAGTCAGGCGCTTCAGCCGCTTCAGTCGCTTTTTTCGGATGTGTCGAATGTGTGAATGTCGGATACGTAAATGCATATGTATATATATAAATTTTTTGATAAATTCAAGAACAACAACAATCAAAACGAGACTTTTAAATTAAACATAACATTTGTTATTGTCACTTGTTTTTTTACTTTTTTTGTCTATAAACAAACTTTATAAGCCTGTGCGCATGATAACAAATCAAACGCGAGTGTATAGAGAAAATTAAATGATTTTTATGCATGCGAGAAACAATGCAATGCAATCAAAAAAAGTTTGCGAAATTTTTTACATAATCTGATTGAATATTAAATCGTATAGATAAAGTTGTCATAACAAGAGCTCACACAAAAATTCATGTACGCACAACACATACATATGCATAGAACATTGGCCCGTACTGTTGTAAAAAAGTTGTTATTGTCGTACAGCAGTATTGTCATTGTTGATACTATTGTCGATTGTAAATCGATTCGATACTACGATATGACGCTGATCACTCCATGCTGCAATTAGCCAACAAGTATGGAAGGCAAATACGATCATCCGCAATTACAAAGAATTCATTATACACAAACGTGTATACAACATTTATTGTGTTTGGCGTTGTTGTTGCTATTGTGTATAATATAACACATAGTGGGTCATATGTTTATCATCAATCTTAACTGGCGGCATATAAGATGACAAAGTCGTTTTGTTCAACACTAAAAAAAATGTTAATAATAATTATTGGAACTATAAAAAAAGTTAACAATAAACGGATAAGACCGAGTTACGGATATCTAAAAATAATTAATATTAATGTTATAAATATCTGATCATATTTATATATTTGAGAAAAGTGATTTATTTATAAATAACGTTAAAATATATGAAAATGGGAAGCAATGCAAAAAAATTCCCATTTTCTTTGAAGAACTGAGCGCACACATGCAACTGGAAATGCATGTATTCGCCGTAGTACATTTAATTTTTATTAAAAAATGTGTTTGCATTCAAAGACGAACAGACTTGCATAAAAGATTTTGAAATTTTACGCCGATTTTTATTACATCTAACTCGATGCGACGTGCAAAGCCAACATATTCAATCAAACAAACATATCATTTAATATTTGTTTATGCCGTCGCTATAATCGCGAAACGCAAATAACGAAATGTAAGACGTCTAATAAAATTGTTAAACCTTGAATAACAATATTATAGTCGAAGTTGCTTCGCGAACGTCAATGCATTACTACAGGCTAACAATTGAATATGAGCAGATGGCTAGGTGTATGTTTACTTTAAATGAAAGTTTGTAACTACACTGGCTTGTAGCACAACGGACGGAACGCGGACGGGTATAATAAACAAAAGGAGAGGACGAAGAAGAAGAAGAAAAAACGCAAAAGTAAAAATACAATTAACAACAACCGAAACCAATTAAGTGTTTTCTTTTTTATATTTTTTATTTCTTTTTTTTTACGTTATTTGTATTGGGTTTCCTTTTGTTTTTTTTTTTTCCTTTTATATATATGAACTAATTGTAAAGGAAATGCAATTGCTGAAATTGTGAAGCGAAACAAGAAATTTCTCCATTTACTTTGCTTTGCTAATGCTTAAGCACATACAACAGTTCACGGATAGATAAAAGCATTGTTTTATAAGAGTTGTTGTAGTATTAAAAGGCTTCCGCGTTAAATAAGCAAAAAAGATATTAGTTTAAAAAAAAAAAAAAATTAATGAACAACATATTTATCATCGAAGAGTTCATTGTGCACGATCGACAGCGTCATGCACTTTACATTCTTGCTACAAGATACTCAGTCATACACGCTCAAACACATGCACATATGCCAAATAGTTTGCATATTTTGTAGTGAAGCAAACAAATAAGCAAATAAGTGTGATAAAGAAATAAAGAAAATAAAAAACTTTAACACTCACCAGCAAACCAGCGAAAGATTAATTTGAACGTCATTGTAACTATATTGGTTCATTTTGTTTAACGAAAATACCGCACGGTACCCAAAGTATATAGAAGGGCCCTAAGAAGTTACTACCAATCAACAATCATAGATAGGAGGCAGTCAACCAAAAAATTTTGCATGAAGTAAGGAAAGTGAACGAACTAACTTCATGTAAAATTCAGTACACAGTTACTTGGGTTAAGCATCTGCCATTTACAATCCAAGCTTGACATGACGTTAAATTATATTCTTCACATAGATCAATGAATTAGTATCAGTAAAGGCTTGTAAAATGTACGTATTGCAAGTTTTCAATTAAAAGGTACAGAAGGTTTTACATCAACCGGTACAGGGTGTTTTAAGTTTTTCTAGATGAACGTAAAACCTAGAATGACTTAAGATAAGCTCGCGTTTTATTATAAGGTTTGGTACGTCGATCGAGTCTGAATTTGCTCACGTAATTTTGTATTCAATCCACACGTCTCCATTGAAAACGAATGGTATGAGCGGTCTTACGATCGCTTCCAACATAAGACTGTATTTTGGAAAAGTCACTATTTTAAAGAAAATTGTAATTATAAAAGCTTTTCAACAAAAATCGCTGGTTGGCAAACATAAAACTGCATAGTAAATTGATGCGAAGTATGTGGATCTGATGCGCCAAAGTAAACCTTGACCCGACGAAAAGGTTTAATTTTTAACATTTTACTATAAAAATTTTGCATAGAAATTAATCGTATGGAATATGGACGACATAGACCTATTTATTGAACCTCCTACCATGTAAGAGTTCTCAGGAGAAGTAAACCTTTATTGCAGCATAAAAAAGTCGAATTTTTAAGGTATTGTGGCGAACACAGTTAAAGAATAATAAAATCTCTGACAAGAAAATTAGTTTTACTAAATTTGGACCATGTCACTTCACGCCCAAAACGTTTCGCATGAACAGTATGTCTTCACCTGGAAACGTTGTATATAACTTTTAGATTCTATCATAAAAATTAACATTTTATAATACTTTTCGTTAATTACACTTAAAAGCGTTCATATTTTTTAGACGACCTATAATAAAATTAGATAACGGTTCATAGGTGAATATGGCTAAATGCACACGTAATCTAACACTTGTCCGGGACATGTTCATATAAATTTCTATAAAATTTCCTTCCATTTGTAAACAAAATAACAAACACAAAGCGCCAAAGTTCTTGTCAAGTACAAATAAGTAAGAAAATTATATTCGGTTGTGCCCGAACCTTTTCTACCCATCACCGTTATCTTGAAAAGGCAAATCAATTAAAAGAACTAAATTTTCATGCTCTTTAATATGGAAGGGGTGCGACTAGTTTTTTTATTTTCAAAATAAAAGATTTTGCCACATAAGCATGCGGGCGTTGTAGGCGTGTCCTTGGAAAAGTTGAGCTTACTTCCAAGTTCTTTTGCCAATTTGTAGGCGATATCTTCATTTTCACCGACGGGAAAGCGTTCACCACAAATACTACAAACTGCGCAGACAGACAGATGGACAGCCGAACGGACGGGCATGCTTGGATGCATTCCAAATTTGAAGCTGGCCTAGAATTTATATACCTTGTGGGATTTTTGAAACTTGCTTGTGGATTATAACGGTATTGAAAAAAAAATGAAATTATGATACACTATAATATTGCATAGGTGCGATCAATTTTTCCCACTTTTGTATAAGTACTGCAGCCTCGCCCATAGAATATGCGTTCAAATTTTTATACATTTATCCGTTATAGTTCATGAGTAATGAGCAAAAGACTAATTTTAGATTACTTTTAAAAAACAGATGTTCTCAGTTTACATGGTGCTGCAAGTCAGTCAGGAGAATGTTTACAACAGACATTACACAAACGGACAGACGGACATGCTTAAATCGATTTCTAATTTAATGCTGGCCAAGGAGTCTTTGATGCTTCCTTGTGAGCGTTACAAACTTTTTGACAAAATGAATACACCCCCCATTCTTTGGTGATGAGTTCAAAAATACATTCACTTGCTGTGTAAATGGTTCAGTTTTTCGTAAATGATTATGATATGATTTATTTATTTAGTTTTCTTATGTACATAAAAAGTTCGTTTTCCTCGTTTATCGTTTAGCGTTCCTCCGTTTCATCTTTCATACTTTTTCTGTTTAGAAAAAATTTGTCACTGCACGATAAACATCAGAAGTCAGTAATCATGTAATAAACAACAAATTTATCTTAATTCATCTCAGCGGTACTTTCAAGTTTCGTAAAATAAAGTAGTGTCGTTTTCATAATTACACAGAAGATGGCTATGTTATATACACTAAGTCGTCATTTGTCATTTGTCATTTCCTACTTCGCTTATGATGTGGAGAAAATCATGCTAGCAGGGACGTTTAAGACATTTGCCATAAGAGTCAGATGGGAAGTTGTAACTGCAATTGTATGCTTAGGATAATCTTACATATTAAATTTAAACTTGAAAAGAATTTAGCTGCAAACATCCTCACCGTGACTGATATTCTCGCGATCTATTTCGAAAAACGATTAAAAAAAAAAATTCAAAATTCTTTTCTCACGAGATACCGATCGATTATCTAGCAGATCATTTAAACGATGACCATTATCGTTACCAAAAAATCATTAGCATTTCGACTAAGCGGGCATCGAAGGATTGCCTCTAAGGCATCGTAACGTAAACTTCTCATATTCATTTCGTTGGCTGTACATTTATATCTTACACCTCTTATGATACAAGGGTATGTTGAGTTTGTGCATATGTCTACAGCATTCAGAAGGACTTAAGATAGACCATTATATTCAGAATTATTTTCGGAACTGATCTAAACTTGTTCATCCCTCTGATGTTTGTCCATGTACTTTTGTGTTCAACCCCTAGGCCACAATTCTTGAGATTTGTTGATAAAAATTAGTAGACCGGCTTGTTTTGGCCCGATGATGAACACTCTTGAAAGTGCTTCAAATTGGCCTCGTTTTTCAACCACTTTCTATAAATCGCGTTATTTTGAAAAGCCATTATACGAATAAATGTATTAGTGAGTGAGCGCTGTAGGGCATATAATGACAGGTCGTAGCCATCTACACTATTTTTGCGTGCTTTTTTCTTTCATTTCTTTTCAATAAAGTTCTTATAGGCTCTATAATCTTTCATTGTCGTAATTGTCTCAGAGATACTTTGTAGAAAAATGAACAAATAAAAATTTAAAAGTTCATGATCTTAATTATTTAACCTTCCATATAAATCATAAATCATTGAGTTAATGGCGTTACAATTTGTAAAATAGAGAAGAAAAAAAACATATCTCTGTGTGTATACATATGTAGAGCAAACGACAATAACATCAACTGCAATACATTATTGTAATGTTCGCAAAGAGAATAAGTTGTTGGTGTAGCGCGACTTGTTGTGATTTCCTTAAAACAAGAGAAGTTTCGATTCTTCTGCTTGGGACTAAAATCTCTGAACGAATATTGAGAAAATAAAACAAAGAGAAAAGACAGAAAGATGAAAACCTGTTATAACACTTTTCTCTCAGTTAATACGAGATTGGCCGAATCTTTTATACCCATCACTAACTAAAATGAAAAAAAATAACCAAATTTTTATACTATATAACATAGGGTGGGCGCAGATGATTTTTTTATTTTCAGAATGAAAGTAGAAATTTGTACGGTGTACATGTTGCGCTTTATGAGCACAAGCAAGAAACGGAACGCAAAGGTGTTCACAGTTTTTGTTACATAGACGTGTGGACGCTGTGGACATATCCTTTGACATTTATCACAGATACAACATAATTGGGTAAACGGAGATGGGCAACTGCATTCCAAATTTGAAACTGGCCAAGAATTTATGTACTTTATTGTGTTTTTGAAGCTTGCTTGTGGATTATAAAGGTATTGAGAAAACAATTAAATTATGATACACTATAATATTGCATAGGTGCGGTCAATTTTTCCCACTTTTGTATAAGTACTGCAGCCTCGCCCATAGAATATGCGTCCAAATTTTTATACATTTATCCGTTATAGTTCATGAGTAATGAGCAAGAGACCAATTTTACATTACTTTTAAAAAACAGGTGTTCTCAGTTTACATGGTGCTGCAGGTCTGTTCTTCAACCGATTTAGTGCGTTTTCAACATCAACCTGTGTGCACGAACTTCCAATGTTTCTGCCAAATTTAAAGTCGATAGCTTAATTTTTGCGGCCAGGAAAATGTTTGCTACAGATATTACATACATGGGCAGACGGATATGTTCGCAAAGCTTAAATCGATTCATAATTTGATACTGATCGAGAATATATATACTTTGTACAGTCTCTGAAGCTATCTTCTAGACGCTGCAAACATTTTGACAAAGCAGATATAAATCTCATTCTTCGGTGATGGGTATAAAAATGGCGAATCCACCATTTTGCTGCTATTCGAACTTAAATTAAAGAAAATGATGAAAAAAAAAATTCACATCAAGTGTGGTTCGCCAGAAAAAGTTTTGTAACCACGGTTTTAACATATCGGAACATAGATGGACATATATGAGCAACATGTTATCGCATAACTGTAACGTAACATGCCTTGCAGCGAACTGCTTACATATAAATAAATAGCCACTACTTGCCCATGATTTTACTGTAACATACCATGCACACATACTCTCTTAACATTACAAGTCCTAATTGCAACATAGGCTAAGAGAAAATTGCTATAGTAAGCGCCAATAATAAGGCATTGATGTATAGTTTTCTGAAAAAAGACGTATTCTAACCACGATATTTTTATCTCAGAGAAAGTTTTGAGATCGCAACCCAGATTCCTAGCGATAGAAAAGCAAGCAGGTTGATACAACTGCAAATCAAACCCTCTTTTAGTAAATATCTAGCTTAGGGCCAATCCAATCTATATGCCTTTAGGTTATAAAATCTTGTCATGAATATAAAAATGAAAGCAAGAGCAAAAAGCGCGATACAAGCCGAATATTAAATTTATTTTTTTTTTTTGTAAAATGATTTACTGCGGACATACTAAAAAAGCCGACAAATATTAAAATGACTATACTGCAACTAAATATAGTTAAAGCAAGTATCCAATCGTTCGGTGACAGATTTCTGTCTGTTGCTTTATGTTTCAAGCAGACACAAAATCACAGACATAAAATCAACCGGTCTTCAGTTGAGTTGAATATAAATAAATGTCGTATATATATATATATATATATATATATATATATATGTGTGTGTGTGTGTGTGTGTGTATATACATACACAACCCAACCAAATATTGTGAAATGTAAATAATAAATACAACAACAACAGCAATCCCAACTTATTCGAATCAAAATCTTTAATGTATAAAAAATTAAGTTTTCCATCTAAAGTATTAAAATTTTATTATTAATTAATATAAAAAAGCAACAAATGTAGAGTGATTGAGTTCAATTAAAAAACAGTTAATAACACGCACCAAGGTATGTATACCTATACATATCTCCCATACATATTTATTATCCATAAAAAAAAAAAAACTTTAATAAATGAATATATGAATAAACCTGAATAAGTTTAAATAATTTGTCTGAGTCATTTCCATATCTAGTTGTAGAACGAACAAAATATATAACGAAAAGAAATGAAGAGGGAATTGTAATGAAAAAATAAAAAAAAATAAGAAGAATTTAAATAAGAAAAATAAAAGAAATATTTTTAAAAACCAGTTATCGCAAAACAAACCATGGAATTAAAATGAATACGAAGCAACCAACAGCAACGGCTACTGGCATAACTATAACATCCAGTCGTAATAACACTTTACGTATATTGCCACGTAAACGACGTCCTCGTGCAGCGGGTGAAGTTTCAATAACATGCCCGACAAGTTGCGTTTATTTGAATGGTGAACCTCAGCAAGATGTGCCTGGAAATGCCAACAATGTCGAAAAACTTCTATATCAAAATACCAAGGCGAAACAGGAAGAATCCAGCACTATTTTGCTGTCACCGAGATGCAGCCTCAATGCTTTTAAGCAGGCAGAAGTGAAGAAAGAAACTTGTTTAAAGAACGCGCAAAAACAGCAACAGCAATCACGTGAAAAGCATCGTATCTACATGACTTTTGTACGTGCCACCATAGCCGAAGTGGATGAGACCCGTGAGAGCATGATGATGAGCACATTTATAGGTGCGTTAACAGTAAAAACCCTTTGACAAGTACTTAAAAATGTTAATGATAAAGGGTTAAAGGGTTTAACTTTTATATAAAATATCATTAATACAGGATGTACGTGCATTCATTTTCTCATCGTGTTTATAATATGCAAAGAGACCACATTAAAGGCTCCATAAAAAACCGAATTAGATTTTCGATTAGTGTAAGTCCATATTGCCAGGTCTTTCCGTTCTTCGGCTATCCGTCACATTCTTAACATCTGAATTTTTGAATTACTTATGCATGTTAGATTCAAGAATGACTAACGAAAGAAAATACCTCCGAAAGAAGACAAAAAGATTGAAAATAGTGTGACACGCCTGTATGACACCTGCAGGAAATATCGAGACAAATTTTTTCGTGAATATATCATTCCGGAGGAATAATTTCATTCACTCCGTTAAAGCTTAACTAAAATGCACACTAAATAAAAATTTATTTAAGCTATTCAATGGTATCCAAAATTCGTGCCGTGATAATTGCAGTTTTTCTATTCGTTACTTTCTTGAAACAAACCAGGCTTTATTACAAATTTTTTCACTTCCTTAGCTTAGGAACAAAATGGCTTTAAAAATTCCAAAACTTTCATTAAGCGCCCTTTGTAAAAAATGCATTGTCTAGTGGTCAACTTACTTTAGCGCCGCTAATCTTCGCGTTCTTCGCACATTATTTATCACAGAGTCGAAAACAATAGAGGTAGATTTCTCTCGGCGTTTCTTTTAAATGTGAAAAAAACACTTGGGTGTGCGTTTAGTACATATGGCGAAAATCGCTGACCGATCGCCCTAACTAATACCGCATTTTCGGTGTTTACGATCAAAAATTTAAGTAGTATTGTTTTCTAAATTAATATAACGTGTATTTCTGTAAAACTAAAATATTACTAATTAGCGGGCTTAATTTTTACTTTATAACACCAACAAACCGTACATTAATGCATTTTTTAAGGCTTCGTTGCATACTAGGCTGGTGCCTATGAGCCAACGTACGTTCAAAATAATCCAAAGGTATTCAATAGGATTGAGATCTGAAAACTATGTCGATCCGTATAACAAGACAATGTTATTGACTCCAAATTAGGCAAACGGTGGCCGCCGATTTATGCAAACGTCCTTGTTATTTAAATTAGTTCCAGAAAAACTTTGCTTTAACGAGGTCATCAATACTTTTGATTGTTCATACTGTTTCCATAGATAACGTCCTAGGAAGCCAAACAACATCAGATCATAAAGTCTGTTCTTCCATACACAATAATTTTAACGACAATTTTTGGCGTAACATCACTTCACGATTTTCGATATATCTGAAGAACAAGAGACAACTTAAAACATTTTTAGTATTTCTACGGAAATTTGGTATTACTTAAGTGACAGTCATGGTACGTTATATCACTTTTGATGTACGGCACACTATGTTCGTATGGATGTGTGTAATATTAGAAACGCCTTCAGTTAGGTCGACCTTTCATTAAATTGGCCGTTGTAGAATCGTTGTTTGAATCATCACAAATCGAAAGGTTAGATTTGTTGGGGATGCTTCCGTGTGTTACAATTCTGAATCATATTATTTTGGTCTTATCAATGTTAATCGGTGTTAAAGCAATATTGTAACGTTCAGCATAACACAGAAATAGTTTGGATGGATTCACCAATTTTTGCTTTAATTTTTCTTACAATGCTTTGGTGAAAGGCCATCGGAAATTGCAAATCTCACTCTTTTGCTCTCTCCAGCTCTCTCTCTCTCTCTCTCTCTCTTTCTCTCTCTCCCTCTCTCTTACAAATTAGAAATTCTTTTACAAATGTGTAACACATCGCCATGTGTGGCACAATCAAAGTAATGCCTTTTTCTTTTTTCCTTTCAAGATGATTCCGATCATTACTATGAAAAGCTTTCCCCACAAGTACTTACGAAACGCCACTCCATGCAATTGCAAGTTAGCAACGCTACGATCGGCAGTCTGCAGCGTAACGAGATTTTAGTATCGCAACGTGGCAAGCAGTTCTCATACTCGGCTCAGACTTTGGGCCAAAATATGACCGATGATTACGATTCCTTTGATACTGACGCTGAGGAGATTTACTTACGTGAAAATCTGAAAAACTCGCACAACGATAGTGGCGTAGATGTAAATAATATAAAATTACCGGATCCTCCGTCGAGCACTAATCAAATGTATGCTATCGTTAAAAGGTTTAAAAATTTTATAGTCAACAAAAAGTCCTTGAACGGATCAAAACAAAAAATCTACGATAATTCAACCCAATTTTATGTGAATACTAATTATTCCGCTTCGAACGCACCAACTAAATATATTTCTGGTCATTCTGCAGTAGAATCAAAATCATTGGCTCCTACCAAAGAATTAAGCACGTCGGAGAAAAATCTACTAGCAGCACAAAGTATAGTGACCACTATAGAATCTCATAACACAGCAACTACACCCCGTGCAAAAACGAAAACTAATAAAAGTTTGAGATCACGTATACGCAAAAGTTTAGTAGGTTTCGACAACAAGCAGCCATTAGCAACTCTAACGCCTACACGGAGTACATTTTATATCGAAGATCCTAGCAATTTGGAGGATCATCCAGGCGAAATGGATTCAGGTTTTTCTGAAAAGGCCTCCTCTGGAGACTTGCCAACAAATTTGCTTGATACGAAAACGCCTATTCCTAGAGCTGAAGGAGTGAAATTTTGTACAACTAATCGCAAAGCAAAAAAGGAAGCAAAATTAGCCATTTGTAATCGACGACGTACCACCATAGGTATAAGACCTCATGAACCGCCACCACCCCCGCCTGATAATTCATGTCGAAGTAGTCCGCCAACGGTTAACGCCACATCTTGGTACGCCGAATGTGGGGTATTCAAAAATGGGAAGACCACCAATTTGGGAAGAGATAACTCACACGCAAACAATAACAATCCTTCAAGCCTGTCGGCTTCGGGGAGTACAATTGCCTGTGGCTCTTCATGGTATGAAGAAGCTGGCTTATATCAGACGAGCGGTTTATCAGTGGCCAGCTCGAGTGGTTCCAGTGGAGTATCAACGGGTAATGAAGCAGCACCAAACGACGACATGTCGTATAGCATGTTTAGCAATGAGCCCTTGTATCAGATATATAGTGCCGCCAAATTAGAAGCTATATCACGAGATATGGAGCAAGAACAAGATAACAGTTCAACTGATGGGTATGAAGAAATCGGGGACCAACGTCATACAAGTCCCCGTAAATCTTTAGAAAGTCAACGGAAATTTAATCGTCCCACTGCCTTGCAATTGGTAGAACCGAAATGTGGTCCAGCCCGTACATTATGGTGTGAAATACCCGAAGTAATCAAATCCTGCATTTTGCGTAAGTCTTAAAATTCAATAGTTAAGTATAATGTCTAATTTTCTAATTTTTTATCACCGTTCAGCTACCTTGACTGCCCGCGAACGTGCCTTAATGGAAGCCAAATTCGAAATTATCACATCTGAGGCGAGTTATCTCAAGTCTTTGAGTCTTCTGCGCACACATTATATGAATCATCCCGTTTTTCGTGACACAACTATACTTAACTCACGCGATCGCAAATCTCTCTTCGCCCACATAGTACCAGTGCATGAATGTTCGGAGAAATTACTTACAGAATTGGAATCCTGCTGGCAGGATAATATCATGTTGGTAGGGCTTAGCAAACATATCTATGCTATAGCGGAAAAGCATTTTCACGTTTACATAGTATTTTGTGAAAATCAAGGGCGTATGGATCGCACTTTAAAATGCCTGAGAGAAGCCAAAGGTCTATTTACTCATAATTTGGATCTGCTCGAATCGAATCCCACCAGTTGTGGTCTCAGTTTACACTCATTCTTAATGCTGCCGATGCAACGCATTACTCGTTTACCATTGCTAATCGACGCCGTTTTCAGTAAATGTCATCCAAACGATGACGAGTATGAAAGCTGGAAAATGTGTTTAGCTATAATGAATAAAGTCGTTGCGCAATGCAATGAAGCAGCGAATCGATGTGAGCAAGCCTACGAACTAGAAAAAATATCTAGACAATTGGAGTTTAATGCAGTGTTAATAAGACCACTGGCTATAGCACCAGCCGGTGTAGCTGCGCCAGGATCGAAGCCACGTTATTTAGTTAAAAAAGGCGAGTTGACGCAGCTTATTTGGAGAGGAGACGAAGCCAAGCTGACATTCGGCAAGAAATTTACTAAAAGCAATGTGTACGCCTTCCTCTTCTCCGATTTACTGGTACTAACGAAACGCAAAGGTGAGGAGAATTTTTCAGTATTTGATTATTGTCCCCGCAGTATGTTAACCATAGCGTCGGGCGATGCACTACCACAATTACCTACCAAAGATTTAAATAGTCAGTCATCGAAAAACCTCATTTTAATGACACTACTCGAAAACCATGAACGTAAAACAGTGGAATTGGTGAGCAAGAAATAGTGAAAAAAATCATTTAAATAAAGATGTTGTAAACTTAAAATTCTTATAGATACTCTCCTGTCCGTCGGTATCCGAGCAAGAGCGTTGGCTGCAAGCCATGCGTCCTCCAGAAGCTGAGACACCTGGCGAAAAACTTTATGAACAGTGGGATTGTCCGCAGGTTATAACCAAACATCCTTACGAAGCTCACGAACCCGACGTGCTTAACTTAGAATTAGGTGACGTTGTTAACGTAACTCGCAAGTTACCAGATGGTAAAACGATATTATTATTGACTTTTTATGCTCAAATAATGAACAAAAATAATCAGCGTTTACGTCTCTTAAATAGGTTGGTATCATGGCGAACGTATACGTGACGGTGCTATTGGCTGGTTTCCAGGTAGTTATACCGAAGAAGTTAACTCGGCTCATGTGCGCGCTCGTAATCTTAAGCAACGTCATCGCCTGCTTACTTTCACCGCTACATATTTAGAATCACAAAAGCGTCAGAAATGACAGCAACATAATATCAACTATTCACAAATTTACATCACTTTATGTAAATTATATGTTTATGTCAAATTTTAAATTGCAAGAGAAAATTTTTACCGAATATTTATATATGTATCTATGTATGTATGTATGTATGTATGTATGTATTTTAAATATATTTAAGCATTTGATGTGTGATACGAAAAAAAAACAACAAATTGAAGGAAGGAACAAAAAGAAAAGCAAAACGTGGGCAATAATTTGAAAAGATATATTTTAAGATTTTAGAGTTATATTGTTAATCAGAATAAGTAGGTTATCGTCAATAAGTTTAGTTTAGGAAACGAAATATTTCCAATTCATATTTTGAATAAAATACAAACTCTGCGTTATGTAATTTGAAAATTTGGATTTTATTAAAAATAAAGAATAAATATCAAATCAAGAAATAAGAAAAAGTAATTAACAAAACTATGTTCATTTTTTGGGATGATTTTTAAAAACCTAACAATAAAAGTTGTCAAAGTTGTCCCAAAGTTGTCCCAAAGTTGTTTTAAACGTGATTTCACTTCTAATCACTTTCACATACTCCTTTATGTATAGATATATCTGTCATACCTCAGACTCTTTCAAAAGCTTTGCTTAATTCAAACAGTAACTTCTGCAGTCCAGATAAAGATTAATTATTAATTCAAACATAATTCCAATGTAATTAATTTCGATTGATTTCAGTATTAAAAACACTTATCACTGAGACCACTCTTTTATTTCTTCTTAAACTTCACCTTTGGGGAGATTCGTCCTTGTTTGTCACTTGATGTTTATTTTGGTATACTCTCTACAGTCAATTGATACAGAATCTACAATTGAGTTTTCAACAATTTTAATTAACTTTGTGAAAGTGTCACTGGATTCATGCAATAGCTAACCGCGAAATCAAGCGAGTGTTTAAAAATATGTACGCGCATTTAAGGATTAATTTTTCATTAAAATATTGCGTTTAACGCAAACGTTTACTTATAAAAGGTCAACAAGATGCCAATATCTGTCCAAATATTGTGCAAGTGAGTGAAAGCAAAAAAAAGCGTAACGCAGAGGCGACAACTGACATATATGCATATACAAATATGTATATATACATATATATATACATGTGTATATATTTGATTATTGCAAAACTTTCACTAAAAACATTGAAAAGAGATGAATTGATGAATTTGAGAATTTCCATGACAAGATTTTGGAGGATATATTAAACAAAGTAGGTGACCGTTAAATTAAATGGGTACTTAGCTGTAGATATCCACTTAAGTTAAAAATATTTGAAAATCTTTTGTGTGGCTATATAAATCTCTCTTAGTCTCTTAGAGTTAACTTACCACGTTTTTATTTGAAGTGTGCCGGTACCAATGGCTGTGCTGCCGATGCAGCCGTAGATCCTCTGAAGGGTTTACGTTGGGCATGTCCTGACAGTAGGAAGCGGCATATTGACTTTTATAAGCTGTTCACGGAGACAAGGAACGGGTTTTCTGAATTAAGGTAAAATCTCGTTACTTTGCGTGGAAAGTTTGAAAATATCTACACAATGTTCGATGAATGTCGTTATCTAGAGTACTCATCTTGTCCCTCAGCCTGTAAAAGACCAACTCGTAACGTAGCGTGTGGTACTTCACCTCCGCCTTCGGCTAAATCTGATTCATCGACTCATGCAAAGACTCCATCCTTGCCTACAAAGAACGGTAGCGCTGCGGCCGGTAATAACACAGTCATAAATAAGCTGGGAAGTGCTCCACGTTTTAGCTATGCAAGGGTATCTCTTCCCAGTGGTGCCATTCAGGCTATTCTATGTACATCTCCAAAAAATATTAATAAAAATACCAAATACCCCTCCCCGCATGGCTGTTTGGTCGTGTTTGCTGGTCACTATGCCGGGCAACTTGCACGGGCCTAACGTGCAAGTGTGGTCACCCGCTCTATATTCTCGCCAACGCAAAACTCTTTTTCTGCTAATCCTATTGTTCCTACTAGGGATGGCGTCTGCTTGACGGCAGTACTCCTCTGAAAGGCAACATTCATGTCAAGATGGGCGCATGTCACGACTGATTTCAATGATTTTTAGTCAGTCCTTGAAGTCAGATGTTTTCTCTTTTGGGTTGGAAGAGCACTTTCCTTATTCCCATTCGCAAATGTGGAAAGACGCATCACGTAGAAAACTATAGAGGCACCGTCGAGCTAAATTGTTTCAGCGAATTGTTACTCAGCATCTAGCTATTGCTATAAATCTTATATTTCCCCATTCTGGCATGGCTTCCGGTAAGGAAGATCCACTGTTACGAATCTCTTAGAGTTTACTTGCTATGTTATCAAGGCTTTTCCTAGTGACTCTCGCCCGGCCGTCATATATATTGATTTCAATAAAGCATTTGAGTTAGTTAACCATAACTTATTGATCAGCTATAATTAGAGAGAGAATTACATGTTTCATAGGCCTGTAAAGACATTTTTCCCAATTACCAATAAAACATTATATTGAAGGAATACTTTGTTTTTAGTGCCTTTATTTAACATATTTGTTTTATGCCATTCTTGCACATCTATTACTTGCCAAGGCTGGTTGCTCAGCACAATCTCAGGCCTATGAATCATAATTTCCTTAATTTAAAGATAACAGAGCACAAAACGTAATCATAGTGCAATTAGAATTAATAACTAAATGGATACGCACATACCCAGTTCATTAAAGACTCATGTTTCATTCATATTTTCAAAATTTATACTGTTGTTTAAATCTTCGATCAGTATATTTTACATAATCATGTTGTCGGGCCAAGAGTTTCAAATTTTTGGACAACAAATCGCTTAACGAAAAATCCAATAAGTGGCAATAATGTCCGCTGCATTCATTGCCATTGTAGTAAATCATTCTTTCCTGTACTGTATTCTATAATCTAATGTGGTTAGCGCGGTGAGAAATAAAAGTGAAATTAGAGCACACTCGCATTATTTAGACGTAACTCTTCGGCAGCTGGTGTGGGTTTTAAGATATTCTAATTTCTTTTTCTTTGCTAACTCTGTAACTTAATAATATATAACTTAAGGAGCGTGCATCAATTAAAAGAAGAAAAGCAGACAGACAGACTAATCAATAATATAATTATTGTCTAGGGGCATCGAGGAAAAGTATCCCAGCACTTAATTATAACACATAATTTTTTTTTTTTGAAAAGCGTACATATTGTGAGGAACTAAAGTCGTCCCTCGTTTTGGCCTCACAGGTTCTTTGTCTCTGAGGGGAGTTCTAGAGTAAGTTAGGCTAAGAGAATTAAGGGTAAGCGAAAAGAAAAAAGAGTAAAGGAGAATAAGCCGAAGTTTTAGAAGTTTGAGTGCTAGAGTAAGTTAGATCAAGTTAGTTGGTGGGGCGAGTGATAGAGTGGATCTTTTGATCTGGTTGGTGCGGTTACAATGATGGTGGTGCTAGGTCTTTAGATTAAGAAAAGCGAACTTTTTTTGAAGTGGAGAAAAAAGAAAATTGTAAATATCAAAGAAGAAATACTGAAATCTATATTAAAGAAATATAAAAAATTTCTATAAACTCCAGGTTTTTATCAAAAACAAAAGAAAACTGCAAGAATTTTATTTTTCTGCAGCGATGATTAACAGGAGAACAGAAACGTAGAAAACCAAGATAAACGAAGAAATTTCTTGTGAAACAAAACCTGGAGCCACTGAGCTACCCCAGCATCAGGTTATGGGCAAAAATAGCCCTCACAAGAGGCGTCCGAGCCGTTTTTCAGATTAACACGAACAAAAAAAAGAAGAAAATATTCCTAGTAAAAATAAATATAAGTTTAACACAAAAAACTGATCGCGAAAAGGTGACCAGTTTAATGGAAAAGCAGTTGTGAAATATGTAAAAGACTTAACTAAAGAAAAGAAAAAAAAAAGAAAAATAAATAAAATGACAGAAAATATTATTCAAGGAAAACCCATGGTTTCTACATAATGAAATCCATATAAAGAGAAGTGCGTGTAATCAAAGCACCGACTTGGGGAAAAAAGGGTTTTGCTGTTATTAGTGGTTTATCAGCGAAAATAAAATAAATAAGGACAGAAAATAACAAAATCTCGCGCCGGTGCTCGCATTAAATTGCTTGTTACGAACAAACAAAAGCAATGTCGCGCATTTTAAAACCCGTAAGGGACAACGCGAGTACCGCAAACAATTGAGTCAAAAACCTTTGCGCGAAGGCGAAAACCACGGCGAATTGATAAAAACAATTACGGCAGAAGTTTGAAGCAGCCAACGAGAGCACGAATATCACGGAGTTTGAATGTACCTTTAGGATTTGTGTATGAGTGCGAAGCAAAAAAACAGGCATTAAGTGAGATTCGTCGTCAAAAGCAGGTCTTGATAGCGCAAATAATTTTCAGTGATATTAATTTTACTTTCGAACAAAAGAGTCCATCTAATAATTTGTGCCTCATCGCCTTTTGTGGTATTATTCAAAACGTGAAAATTTTGAAAGAAGTATTATTCAAAACGAGTACGTATTCATTATAAACTAAATATATATGCAAGAATTGAAGGAGATAAGCAAACGCACATAAGTGCAGGCAACGAAACCACCAAAAGAAATTTTTTTAGCTATCAACGTGCGAAGTTCAAAGGAACATGGAATTCAAAAAAAAAAAAAATCAAATAACTGCAGAAGATTTATGAAAAGACAATTCATTGTGTGCAAGTAAAGCAAACAAAAAAAAAACAAAAGAAAAGACATCAGACATCTGAGAAAATTCCAGAAGCGTCAATGAAAACAATCTATGAGTCTAAAGCACTTTGCTATATCAAAACGCATCTAGAAGTGAAAGTGGTATAAAATTTCTAAAACATTTCGGTGGAAACTACTTGGGAAATATAAGAAACACGGAGCTTTATTGGCTTGTAAATTACACACACACAACAAGTGGGAATAAGAGCTTTAATTAACAAAGAAATTCTCATCAAGGAATGGAAACTGCAGAACTCACAGCTTAAGCGGAGCATTGGGATTTGTGTATGGTCTTGGATATGGAATCTAGGTATCTAGGAAATATGGAATCTGAAATGTAACTGCGTAGTGGAAAATTTAGAAAAAAAGATAAATAAATAAAACAATAAAAAAAAGTGAGCAGAGTGTTGCTAAACATAACGAGGCGTGTTTGTTCAGTGTTTTCTTCCCACGGCAACGCTCCTATATTCCGAACTACAATGAGGAAAAATTAACTCCATAATCTGGCAAAAGCGAACATTTTAGATTTATACTGCCCAAGATAAATAAATGTCTGGATCTCAGTATATTTGATTAACGTTCTGCTTTGGAAAGTTAGCTCTAAATTACGATTAATATAGGGCGCTAGTGAAACATCAAAAAAAAAAAAAAGTAACGCAACAAATTTGAGCAACAGTAGTAACAGCAGTTATATCGTACCCATCATCATCAGTCTCTAAAGCAACTGAAGCCATCCCACCTCCATTATATGCCAGTGTCATTCAAAATGTAACAACAACTCAAACGATCGACAACAGCAGAAGTAGACAACTGCAGCAGCAGCCTTACATTTGTAATTCTTCGAGATCTTTTGCCTATTTTCTCCTATTTGTGCATTTGTCACTAACACGGAAGGAAAACGCCCGCACCACCACCATCATCATCACCGAAAACAGCAACAACTGGTGAGAGAAAAAACTGAACTTTAAAAGATCATTTTTCCAATTCTAAGCAAGTCAGTGATCGTTTAGCGACTTTAAGGAGATAAAATAAAATTTTTCGTTTTCATTTTTCAATTCTCTATTGTTTCCTTTCTCACATCTACCAATATTCTATAAAATACTCAAAAGTCGGTTTAAGCTACAATTATTTTTTTTTGATAAAATACCTTTGATCGTCCGTCGCTATTTTATAGGCGCGTGAATGAATGAGGAAAATAGACGAATTGTTCCCTCAATAACGACTTATATACAGCATATAGTTTTGGAAATTTTGAAATTTTGTACAAATATCAGCCATATAAAATAAAATATATGGTAACTAAATCTATACAAAAAACGAAAAGGGAAAATATATTACTTAGCACATGAATGGATTTAACCTCTTTAAATTTGTTGGAATAAACCAAAGACGGAAGTATCCTACAAAAATAAACAATTCTAATATCACAAAACATCATCATTTCTAAGCGCCGACGAGGCTTTACTATGTGAAGATTTAATAAATAATAAAGGTCGTTCTAACCCACCTAATGCTTTAACAATGAACTGGTCATCGTCTATATGGCAAGTTAATTAAGCAAGGGATTTAGATACAACCTGAGAAAGGAAGGGAAGAAAGAAAAAAAAGAAAGACTTTTGCTTTCATTTCTCAAATTTTTTTTTCTTTCTCATAACCACCAATATTCAAAAAAAAATGTATATTGATCTAATGAATTGAATCGTCGTTCTAACCTACCTAACGCTTTAACAATTAACATATCATCGTATATAAAGCAAACTAATTACGCAAGGGATTTAGATACATCGGAATTTAAGGAAAAAAAAGAAGGAAAAAAGAAAAGAACAAGAATAAGCAAGGATCGATTTATACTTACTAAATAATTACATAAACGATTTGAAAGTGGTTTCCACTTAAACAAGAAAATAGGAACCCAAACTTCTTTAACTTCGCTTTCTTTCAACCTTTGCGAAATGAATAATTTTCATATTATTAATTAATTAAATTAATTAACATTATCACACCCTTATATACGCACCTACATATGCAGTTTAAGGACTACTAACCCCCTTAGAAATTTGTACGGGCCAGAGGAAGAATATATAAAAAAAAGGAAATAAAGTAAATATCGCTTGAGAAGCAAATAAAAACAAAATAAACAAAAAACAAAAAGAAAAAAGAGAAACCAAGGAAGTGCCCATAGGAAACTACTAACTATATTTTAATCCCCTTGTCCCATTAACATCCATCCGGGAGTTGCGTCCATCGACATTACGACATCGACGTTACGCGCAACCTGGGTTAGCTCCTTACGCCGAGACAAGCTCCAAGCCTGACTAGGGAAATTCGACTTGGACATCACAGGTACCGTCCAAGAGATGACGTGGCGATGGGTCCAATTCATATACCAGGCAGGACAATAAGCCCAAGGTGGTTGCATGCCTACTGGAGCTACAGACCAATCTTAAGGCCCTAACCATACAGCGATCGGTCTCTCCAGCCTTTTACACGCGAAATACCCCCTACGAGTCATCAACGAACGAGAAAGAACCTTTGGGGGCGTGGGCACCGATAAGTGCGGAAAACGTGCACGTGTCAGCGACGATACCGGGACCGAAAAGCACAATATTACCGGCATTTTACTCCAATGTTCCGGCACCAGTGAACAACACCAGCAAAATCGCCCAGCTCGCCGCACCGATTAACGGAGCACACCCAGTTTTCCCGACAGCGGCCGATACGAGGTCCATCATTGAAATAGGGAACAGATGGGGACTCAATTTTACCAGCAATAGAGAGCCGCTTACTTTTATCTAGCGGTTCGAAAAATTAGCAGAGGTATACAGCGTCGACAAGGATCGTTCACCAGCCACACCAGAGTGATGATGCTACGCCACCGAGCCTTAACGTGGTACCGCAACAACAACTAACGATGGACAGCCTGGGAGAAGTTCAAGGCCGATTTTCTGAGGTTCTTCCTGCCATCGCGGCACTTCACCCGGCTCAAAGATGACATCCACCGACACACTCAGCGACCGACGGACAAATTTCAAGACTATTTGCTGACCCTGCAAGACTTCATGCGCCATAATGATGGAAGAGCAAAAATTAGACCGCATCTACACGAATTCGCAAACCGATTATCTGTGTTACATACGGTGTCGACACTTCACGCATTTAGCCACACTCACAAAGCTCGCCAGCAATTTGGAGGTGATCATGACGGGCAGCACGTCCTGCGAAGCCTCCAGAGACGCATACCGACAATTTCAGCCAGGCGTTCGACGGCGTGTTCCACCGAACAACGGGGCGTGGGCACCGACGTGTGCCCAGAGCGAATACCACCAGTATAACTGCCTGAACCCATAGCTCTGGCACTGCTGGATCTGCGGCCGACGAGGTTTACGAATCATTACCTGCTGCCAACAGGAAAACTACCGGGAAGCCCACCACCAGCAACGGAATCCAAACGGACCCCGAGACGAATCTGTCTCGCGAACAGTATTATCCCCCAGCTTAGCAAATGCATCCTATCCACAACGTGCAACGCTGTAAGACAGGTCCACTGTGAAACAAAGGCCAAGTCCTACTCAGCTAAGTCAACGAAACCACCCTACATAGACCCTCTGTAACGAAACCTACCATATACCAACATAACGCCCTTTTTTCGCGCCGAAAGATGATAGTGGCAATCCACTCCTCAGCGAAGCCATCTTAGAATCCACTTTACACGGCAATATAAAGCAAAGTCCTCAAACCCATCGAAATCTTCGCCTACCGTGCAACGAAGCTCGCAAGAATATGAATGTATCCTTCGAGCCTCCAACCGGTCATCCTCAGCGAATTCAACGGCGCCATGCCTCTTACTCCAACCTACATTTGGTAGAGTCGGGGTCCTTAGCGGCCTACGAGACCAGCGATCGAGTTCAACGAGTTAATCTAGTAAAGACGGAGCCTACAGCGGCTTACGAGACCAGCAATAGTGATTAAGTTCAACAAGTCAACCTGGTAAAGTCGGGATCCCTAGCGGCCTACGAGACCAACCACACGCGCCCGCAAAGAAAAACTTGCGATCTATTTCGACGAGGCGACGGCCATTACATGTCTTCACCCACCGCCAGGGTCAGGTCAACAAATTGGGAGCCCTATAATGGCCAATGTTGACACACGACCCGTACCTACCAGCCAACGATTCGACATTCCGATGTCGGAAAGCCAAAGGTACAAGAGTGCTGATACGACTCTCCGTCAACAAGAGGCCAATGTCACGCCTGACGGCACGGCACCCATCTTGGAACAACAATCAAGTTTGCCTCAACAGTAAGTCATTATAACAACATCACGCGCGACACCACAACACCAGCAGCAAATCATAGTTTCCATTGCTCATCAGGAACAACCGCAGCAGTATTCTGGGCACAGCAATAACAAAAATTATCAACAGCGGATCAATTACATACCCCAACAGTTATCGCATTGCAGTTATAATAACAATTTCACACAAGAGCAGCACAGCAACAACAAAAATCATCAACAGCGGATCGACTACATACCCCAACAACTATCGCATTGCAGTTTTAGTAACCATAAACAACAGTAGCAGCAGTAACAACAACAGCAAGTACCAGCAGAGATCAGTACCCAAGTATCGCCGACCATACAGCGGATGCCAACTTTTAGTGATGTTAATATCGTCACTCCTTTTCAGCAGTATAACAATCATAACAATAACATCACAACAACCACAATGAATTCAACAACAACCACAACAACGACGATAATTGCCAGACCAACTAACTGGGTCCTACCTATGCAGCAAAAGCAATATGCACAGCAAAATGCTAACAATAACTTTACCAGCCGCTCATCGGTCGGAACAAGCCATCTGGCATCGGGTATGCCTCCAGCAATAGCGGTCGTAGAAAATGAAACAGCAGGAAACATAAAAGTCACTGGTAATGAAAACAAAACTTCTTGCGAAGCAGAAGTTAAACACATTCTTTCACATTCACCTATAACGAGCGGTATGAAGAAAATATCAACAACAGTAGTAATCAATTGCAACAGCAATCTGCTTTGCATAATCAACCATCTCTGCAAGCGAACTTCATAAAACATGCACTACCTTCATCTGTGCCACCCCCAGCTTTAGCTTATGAAATCACTGACATGATAAAAAAGGCTACAAATAAAGTTTCTGAACGGCAACAACAACGACGCAAAACATTAGATTATGTGACTATATGGTCAATGAATGTCTTACAACGGATCCGAAATTTCCTCCCGAAGATAAAGTGATGGATACGGATGACTTAAATTAAAACCATCATGCTAAAAGTCATAATTTGGGTGAAGAAGAGGAAGACGATACGTTTACTCTGAAAATGCCTTCATCGGTTAATACCAACGATGCAATAGCAGTTGAAAGCAATGAACCGGCAGTGAAAGCTAAAATTAGTACGATTTTGGATAATCTTACGAACGAAGATTGTATTGGTTCTCTTGCCATAGCTAGTTCCCTTGAAGCTCATTTAAACGCATGCTAACATGGTTTTGCTGATTTAGAGGCTTCTGTAGAAAATGTTACTTCCCCTAATCAGTAGCCAAACCAGCAAACCCAAACTCAATTGACGCAGATTATACAACAAGCACATACTCAGCAGTATCAATCGTCAAATCCCAATACCACCGCGCAGTATACTTTGGCTCAACCACAACAAACGCAGCAAGCTACGCAAACCCATCAGCGACAGCAAACGCAACTGCAACAACAAACACCGCCTCAGCGCAAAGGTCTCTCGTTATCGAGCAAACACGTTCATAAGGTCATGAAATATCGCATAGTGAAGGAAATTTATAAGTAGTCGGAGAGCTGTATGTGATCACCGTCAGCTACCGGGAGAGTGGGCAACCAGACGGTCTAGCCGCCGACGTACCCGTAGGCGCTAAGAGGCACCCGCCACATCGAAGCCTTTTCACCAACAGGCCAGAAGGCGCGTCATCAGCCACTCGTCCGAAGAACGGAGGATCTGTGAGGAACCAAAGTCGTCCCTCGTTTTGGCCTCACAGATTCTTCGTCTCTGAGGGGTATTAAATTTTCTTTATTTCGTTTTTATAGTTTATACACAAATTTGTAATATTTCTTTTAAAGATCGGGGAGTCTCTTCAATTCAATGTTAAACACGCGATAATATTTCTGACCGTTGGCAATCTTTTCTACCTCTATTTTATTTATTTTTTTCTTATCTCGATCAAAAAAACTCAAACGCACATTGACTTTTGCAAATCCCATAACTACACAAAAATTCCAAAGTCTGTCTATATAATTAATTTTGGTGGAAAAACGCTTAACTTTTTGGTTTTACTTTACTTTGATTTTTGTTTTAACTGTCTTTTATTGTTTTATCACCCAAAAAAATTTTTTTTCCCAACCTTTCTGCTAATATTTCTTCACTTCTTCTCACTTGTCGAAAGTTCAGAATGGAAGTGTCTTGAAAACCGAGCCAAAGTCTCCTCAACGTCAAACTTGCTTTTCGTGAGTAACATTAACAACTCCTGTAACATAGGGTTGTATTCCTAACAACCACATTTTAAAAATTCCACAGAATTATCTAACAAAAGCAATGAACACTTTCGCTTTCCCTTTCTCTTGCTCATTGCTCATAAACTACAACAGGTACACGATATAAGTTTGCCCAAAATTATTCTACAAAAATTGAATAACAGTGGTGGGTATAAAAAATTCGATGACAACCTAATATAACTTTATTACTTGCTTTTTGTTATTATTATTATAATTATTTTAGCCAGGGATCCGCCTGAGTGGCCGAGTAGACAAGAGTCTCGACTGGCAGTTCTCAATGGGTTCAAATCTCAAGTGCGGTAGAATTTTTATAATAATAATAATAACAATAATAATAATAATATTAATAAAAATAAAAGCAAAGAAAGCCTTACATTAGATGCTAGTGTTTTAAGACATTATTCTTAGAATTTAGTCTCTGGCTCAATTTATAAATAATATAATAATAATAATACTTTAGCTACAGAAAAAAATTCGAAGATTGAAATCTTAAGTCACTAACATCTATAGTTATCGACTTTATTGAAGATTCTAACGCGCCTGAGATTTGAACTCACGACCACTGAGTTATTTGTCGCCATCGGCAAAGATGAAAAAGATGACTGAAGATAACTTCGATTTACTAAGTGCCAAATATTATTTTTATGGGAAAATAACAGATAAATTATTTTCGACTCGAGGCAAACTTATTAATATCCAACGTTAATTTGCATATGTGTCCATATTCCCGAAATTAGAACTTAACCCAGACACCCATTCGGCCGATACACAGTACATATTACAAATATTTGTACATACGAAAAAATTAAAAAATGTAAGATCTAAACACAATTTCTGTAGACCGTAACCGAAGCTTAGATGATGTTTGCCTATTACCGAAAGATGGGGGTATACTAAATTTTCTATCACGAAATATGCATTAGAGACACACTCAATCTATTGTGTATCGTATGTCTATCTTTTTTGTTCTTTGTTGTGAAAATAATCGTAGAAAAATTAAGATAAAGAATTAAAAACCAAATGTATTTGATAAGGGGAATAGGGTTAGCCATTTCTATCTGTTTGTCCATGTATTAAAGTCATTGTGGCTATATAAACATGATAACGACCTGGAAAGTTTGTGTAATGGAAAAAAATTTAACTTCAAGTTTTTCATATTAGTTTTGCAGATCCAGAAATCAGATAAATCGACTAATAGAGTAATATAATTGAGTTGAACGGACAAGAGGTATCCGAGGTATTCAACACGAACTCACATTAGGTAAAACAAAGGTTTTGATTATTGTTAATACTTTATACTTCAAAGTTTCAAAAGTAAAATCGCAAATGTTACGCGGTCTTGGCAATCAACCTTTAGTTCATGAGCAAATGTACGCCGTATTATTAAAAGACGTATGCATTGAGCAATTAACTAAACTTTGCCAAAAACGGCCTTCGATTCGATCGATTAGACTCTTAATAGGAATTTTACACGTCGTATCTAACGCATATTCTTGTCCATTTGAATTGTTTCTAGCGCTACTTATAGCATGGTTGTGTATTCAAATATATATGGCATTGATTGCAGGGTATTCGGTCACTAAGACAACTAGCCAGCGTCATAAACAAGATGAGTGCAAGCATTAAATTACTTTTATTAATTTCCAATTTAATAATCGTTTACCAAAGTAGTGTTGACTTTACAATCAAACGGAATAAAAACTTAAAAAATTTTAAAAAACATATTTCGAAAATTTTGCAAAACAGAAGAACACTTCAACACCTCAAATATATTTTTGTTAAAATATTTTTTACATTTCAATTTATATTATTTGCTGTTTAGCCGAAAAACAATAAGGTCCAAATGGTCTCTCCACGTAAAGCATCATCATGCTTAAGTTTGGTTCAGGAAGAGGAAAAATTGAATCCGTATGTCAGTCAAAAATAAACATGAGAACACTTACATTTTATCATTTTGTAATTTTCATGATGTTAGTTCCAACGCCAAAAGCTGCGAAAGTGTTCATTCTCATTGCTCTTCAAAGAGTATGGCTAACATAATTTATCGAGCTAAGCGGCCGGTGGGACGTGGGCCAGCTGTACGCCAACCCTCAGTTGTACCAGTCAATAATGAAATACGCCAACGAGTGCTCTCTGCACGTCGCTTGCGTATGAAAACTTTCCAAAACCAATTGGCGGACGCACAACAGACCATTGCAGTAAGTTCCAGAAAATACACGATTTTGCTTATAATAGTCTCATCAAAAACACTGTCCTTTTAGGAATTGGCTCATGAAAATCGAATGTTACGTACCTTGCATAAACGTCAGGATTCCGCCTTAGCTAAATATGAATCCACAAATGCTGAGCTTCCACAGTTGCTACACTCGCATGCCGAGGAATTAAGAGTTTGGCAAACAAAGCATCGAAACCTACAAGCGATGAACAAAGAGTTGGAACAAAAACTAAAACAAAAGGAGTCCTTGATATTGTCTCTCTCCGATCAGAATAAATATTATATACAGCTTAATAAGGACAAGTAATTGAAAGCAATCGAACTTTCGATGAACAAATTGAAAAAAAAAAAATTCTTTACAGAAACTTAGAAGATCGGCAGCGCTTAACGGAAAAACTGCAAGCATTGGACACCCGTTTACAGGAGAAAGAAAACGATATGAAAATGATGGCCCGCAAATTTCAGTTAGAGGCGAAACAGTTCAAACAGCATTTGCAGATGGAACAGCGAAAAACTAAGGAGGTCATGATGAAATTGGAAAAGTCCCGTTTAGAATTGTCTGGCTTCCGCAAGCTGGAGGAGTTGCAGGTATACATTAATTATTTATAAGACTTTACTTTGACATAACGTTGCCCCTCACAACTTTAACGCTTAGCTTCAAGAAAGGTTTAATATGCAAATGAGACGAAATAAAGCGGGAGCGAATGAGGAACATAAGGATGAAAAGATATCAGAAAAATCGCCTTACACTGATGGTGACACTGCAGAAGATACCGAAGTTCCTACTACTCATCGCTCGAATCACAGCATAAATGTACAAACTCAACGTACAACCCGAGCCGTCAAAAAAGTGAACAGTACAACTAAAAACTTAGTTGTCACACCTACAGTTCCGGAACCGCAAAAGCAACCCACTGCTCCACCCAAACCAGTTGCAGTACTGAGACGCATTAATCAGACAGAAAGAGATACCTCTGAAGAAACTTATAAAGTTCCAAAAACTTCATGTAAGTCATCAGCACAACAGCAACAACAGCCTTTGTCAGCTTTATCTCCTCCAAAACCGGAAAAACTTCAACCTAATTATGAAGATGAATATGAAAATGCTGACGACGAAGCACGCTATTCCACCGAAGACACGGCCGATGAAACCTTAGGTCAATTGGACGAAGAAACCGATGATAATGGAGGAGGTTTTATGGCAAACATTGACGGCGACGCAGACGAAAATGAGCAGACTTATGAAAATGAAGAATTTTATAATGAATCTGGCAAAGTAGAGGTAAAATGCCAATCGATTTAATTAAGAAAAAAAAAAAAAGACCACACGCTCATCTGAATTTGGAAACAAATTAGAATTTTCGCTTTCTTATTTCTAGTTTATTACTCCTACGACTGGCAAAAAGAGCCGTATGAAAGAAGAAATATCTACAATACGCAAACAGATTTCCAATGACTATAAAGAACGTGAAGCATTTCTTGATACGTTCTGCCGGCAAGCGACCAGTGGTATTATGCAGGATGATAACTCCAAAATATTTAATGCAGCAGATCACAAGATTCCCGTTAATCGCAAACATAAACTATTAGCTGCACTAAAAGCCATCGATACCAATAAGAGCCAGGATTAAAGAATTTAAGCTTTTGCATCATTTAAAAAAAAATTGAATTTATTTACCTCACTCTTTTTTAGATTGATTGCTATAGTATATATATTGACGTAATGCTTCAAGCTTTTGGCAATTTACACCAAACATATTGAAAATAAATAGCAAATCACTTTAACTTTGTAATAAAACTACCTCTTCTGTTGTTTGCTGCGTATTTTACTTATGGCTTTTGATATTTTTTGACGCAGTTCTTTTTGTCGCTTGAATTTCGAGGCTTCCTCGGCCAGACGCTCTGCTTTAAATTTTTTAACACGCTGTTTAGTTTCTTGGCGAACCTTGTGGCGTTTCTCTCGGTAATTTGTCTCTATCATCTTCATAAGCTTTGCTACCTTTTGCTCATAAGGAGATCGTATAATAGCGACAGACTCTTCTTTTCGTTCCGGGTTCAAAGGTCCAAATTTGGGCTTATCTTTATAAGGCAGAGCTTTTTGTAAAGCTTTGGGTATGACTAAAGGTTTGAGAGCTTTGGGCTCGCGTTTAATCTCGGTGTAAAGGCTTTCAGGTTGAGCTTTATTTCTTATCTGACGTTCCCGTTTTAATTGTCCTAAAGTTTTCATTCCTTGCCAATGCAGTTTTTGCTCTACTGGCAGTAATAACGTAGTAACAGGAGCATAAAAACGATGAACGTCGAGCCGATACCACGTTCGACAAAACACAATATCGCTTAGCAGGATTTTGTCTTCAAAAGTAGCACGGAATGAGCCCTCAGGTGTGTGGTGAGCTTTCTTTATTTGCCCTCTTATCCCCGAAACGGTCTTGATACGAGCTCCTTCGAATTTTGCCACTTCTAGCTGACTGTTAAACATACCTTTGATGAAGGCAGACTTGCGATATATTTTAAAAGGATGCCCAACGAGTTTTAATTTTTTCATTATTTGACAAGACTTATCCAACTCGATTACACAGCCTGTAGCAGCAATACGAAACCCAATCCGTTTTAATTCCTCCTGGTCGTAACGCACTGTTTGTAAAGCTAAGAAACCGGTATTCTGTGGCGTGATAGGGCCCCAAAATGTCATACTACACGTGACATGTTCGGGAGTATACTTTAAAAATCGATGTCTGAAGTTGTCTTCCACTTTTGCATATATAGCTATAGTTTGGAAACGTCGCCAGCCCATTGATATGATAATTGGATCTCCTGATTTCAGAATCTTTTGGTACCACCTATGTTTCTTCACTTTACAATTGACGTACCCCACGTTTTCTTCGATCATATTAAGGCTTCCGATTAACAGAGGATAGCTAGACTCAAAGTTTTGTATGAATTCAGCAGGAAGGCTTTTGAAACGTAAGCGCACGTACAGACCAGCTCGGTATCCTTCGATTTGAATTCGCAAGTCTTCATCCAAATGCTCGAATTCGCTTTTGTTAATTTGAGACTGTTTTTGCGTTTCAGCTTTCAGTTCATCGTAGTAAGCATGATCCCCAATAATTCGACCACTATCTAATTTTTCGCCTTTATTATCATATTCTGCGTCAAATTTAGCTTTCAACTTCAACTTTTTAGCCATTAATTCAGCTTTTGTAACATTTTCTTTTTCTACTCGGCTGCACTCTTCTTTTCCCCTAGCTTTCGAAATATTCAAACCATCTTGTTGGTTTTCATTCTGGTCCAGAGGCTTGCCACTTTGTTTTTCACCCGTTTCCAAATTTTCAAAATCCCCGTACATTTCACTTTCAGCGTCGCTCATGTCTTCTAAACGCAACAATGTCTGAGCATCTTCTGATGCTTTCCATTTTCCAGTAACAAAACAGTTCTTAATAAATTCTCTGTTATCTTCATCCAGCCAGTTTCGTACATTACCTACAAACATATATTCCCTTTAAATGCTTGATCATTCACGTTTTATGTTTTATACTTACTGAGATTCTCATCAAAGAAGCAGTCCTCCTCTTTATCCCGTATATACTTTTCTTTCTGCAAATCGTTCTGTTTTTTTGCTACCAATTTGAAAGTACCTTCAATTTCGTCCTCGAAATCTTCTTCTTTTTGTTCTGCTTCATCCCTTTTTCGTTCTTTCTGAATATAACACCCATACACCAGGCGCATTAAATTTTTTGATTCCGAATGACGTTGCATAAAGTCTTCTCTCGCTTTTTCAGTCAAATTTTCCTTCCACTTCATGTTATCAACTGTAATCGCATCATCATCGTCAACATGATCGTCATCAGTGTCTCCCAATCTATTGGTACTATCGAAATCTTGGTAATCGTCATCGTCAGATGATTCTTCTGAATTCTCCTTATTTATTTTCTGCTCGTCGTCATCATTATTACCACAACGCCAGTCATTTTGAAGAAATTCTTCATCAGGAGTGTCTTCCTCATTGTTAGCGACCCCAGAATCATTCTAATCATATTACGATGAGTTATTTTAAAAATTGTACTTATAGTATGCCGCTTACCTCTTCTGTATCATGACTTCCAAAATCTTCGTCGTTGTCATAGTAACCGTTGTCTTTGAAATCCTTCGATTTAATGACTTGTCCATCTGAAAATAATCGAAATTCCTGTTCATCTACTAATTCATCTACTGTTTGTTTCTTCTCGATTAGCTTTGTTATTAATTCCTCTTGCTCGGTAGATGCCACATTTTTTTGTTTATGACTGTGTGAGCCTTGCAACTCAATATAAACTGCATCCTTGTCATACACAATGCCACCGATGCCACACATTGGCGCGTAAAGCAAGCGTTCCTTTTCTAGCAAAGTACGCTTTTTTTCGATGCCGGGTAATGGACAGGGGTCACTTATGCAAGTCAGTTCATCGATACAAGCATCTCCCAAACCTGCTATGTGAACCATATGTTCTTTTTTCAGCGGTACCCCTCTAACGTAACCATACAGAACGACGTTTCGGTCACATTTGGGATTGCTTCGAAGCATTTCAGTATTGGTTATATCTTCAACACGATCTATCAATACATAGCTGTGAGCTCCACGCCATTGCAATGGTCTGAATTTCATGACTGATATAAATCGCCCAAGATTTTTGACCTCATTTCGCAAATACTCGCCATGCAATAAACCTGATAAGTAAAAAAGCTTAGCCCCATCGTATACCTCAGTCCAGAAGCGATGCTTCAAATCCTTTTTCCTCTTACGCAGTTGTTTCGGATTTTTTATCATATCTAAATGTGTCAGAATACCCATAATTTTAGGCATCCCATGCACTTGACAAATATTTAAAAACTCAAAAATTTCCATTTCGAAGCCGTAACTGGCATCACACAACAGTAACACCAAATCTGCACATTTGGCCACATCAATCATGGAGTTAATATCATTATTACATTCTAAAAGAGTTATTCGCCTCTTCTTCGAGGTTACTATTGTTATTGGGCCTTTGATGTGCGTCTGTGTAGTGCTTACGTTGGTTCTCGTGAAGTTCTTTACCAAATTACAAATCAACGTAGTTTTGCCGACTTTTGGTGGTCCTACAACGCCTATCAGTATAGGAGGGGGTACGTCGGGAATTTGATCCACTACCGGTATATGCTGTTTTTTAGCAGTCAAGTCTTCTTTGCGACGAAAATTACGTTCGGCCTTTTGGGCCGAATTAATCGCAAATGCTTTGGGATTCCGTTGTCGGGCTGTTATATGGGATTCCCTTTGAATAGAATCTTTCGCGGCCTTCAGCTTTTTCTTGTTAGCCTTAACACCAGACTGCCTCGCACGGTGGCTCTTCGGTTTATCGATCTCTTTATCTTCATGCATTTTTTGCAATAATGTCTTTTGCTTCCTCTTCACTAATTCAGCAAATCAGTTCAATGTGAACCCGAAGTTCTTTGTTGGAGTCTTAAGAAAGTTATTTTATTAATTAATTTTTTCTTAGTTGAATTATATATTGAATGATTAGACATATATGTCCAGTAACATTACGAGTTTTTAACACAAAATCTCCTTAAGAGCTTCAGGTTGATAACTGCAATAAAGAGATGATGCAGATCACGTGATGATTATAATTAATTTATTGACGATACAACGATGGTAATTTCTCTCGATTAGTTGATATTTAAGTTATAACAGTCCATTGAGTACCATCCATTCTAAAGTTTAGTCCAGAAGATAGATATCAAGCTATGACTGTGTTGCATTTATTGATTTATGGAATTATAAAAATTTTTTAAAAATACTATTAGACAAGACAAAAAGTTTAATTATAACTATGATAACTTAAAAGAAGTCTGCTGATTGAATGAGTTTTATTGTGAGCACAAAAGATTCCATATAGGTTATTATAAACATCAAAAATTTTTAATGAATGTCTAGTTTTTTTGAATTTACTGCACATAAAAATAAGAATAAAAAGTCTTTAGTAATATATAATGTATTTAATTATAATGTAAAGCCAGCTGATATTAGTCACACACGTGTGTTTGTTTTTTTTACCGTATCTTGCGAGCTGCGTTCACGTGCAATGAATTGCACTTTAACGAAAAAGAAAATATATTCGGGCAATTAGAAAGATTTACAGGAATTAAATTGAAAAAAGAATATTACTATGTACATACATATACATAAATGTTTTCCACAATATGTCTTCCCTTGTGTGTTCTCATAAATTTTAACTGCCGCAAATAAAAGGTAAAGCATTCACATCGTTTATTGTACAAATAGCCTAAGATCCACAAAAATATTTGGAAATGTAATCACAAATTACAAACTTATTTAGAGATTTGTAAGCCTTCCATGAAATACTTTTTATTTTACAGTAATAGCCGTCGCAGCATAGTTTGTGTGGCATTTTTAACATTGAAATCTTCATATTAGGTAGAGATTATAACTTAAGTACTTTGAAGTTATACTGTGGGTTACACATATATTGTTTCGTCCCCAAATTGCTTGTATCGAGTTGTTTCGTAATAAATAAATAAATAAATAAATAGATGTGAGAAAGTTAATTGCTTATTTTTTTTTTATTAATAATTTTGTACAAATTTCCAAAAATATTAAAAAGGCATAGAAAATACCTGCTTGTAGCGAAGTTTTAACTTCAAGTGGTCGAAATTTAAATTAGTAAAATATTAAGATTCACAATAGATCAAAGAATCCATAGTGAAAAGCTATAAATATATGTCAAAGTTTGCCTATATATTACATTCTAAATTTTTAGCTTAAGTATTTGTTTGACAGGGCAACCATATTTTCACTAGCACTAATTTTGATTTGGGAGCACTATTTTTATTTTAGGACTCGACACCATCTTATATATTTCTCTTTCTTTCCGGTTTAGCAATCATGGTAAGAAGTGTTTTAAGCTCGCTGATTTACTGAAATTTTTTTAAGCGGGTGGGAATGGTTATAAATTCTTCCTAAGTTGCTTTGATTTAATATATGTGTAAGTAAGAAAGATAAATGGAACTGCACATTGTATTAAAATATGGCTGTGGTTGCTAACGTTTAGAGTGGAAACGTGTTTGTTGCTTGCTGCCTCGAAAAATGGGGTAGAAGGAACAATAATTCTTTTAAATTTTGGGCTATGGAAGAAAAGCGTAATAATAAATTATTCTTTGTCTGATTCCAGCCTTTCCAAAGATTTGTACAAACTGGGCGCATCGCTAAATGCTCGGCTGGCCCATTGAAGGGACGACTAGTTGCCATTGTCGATGTAGTTGATCAAAATAGGGTAAGTGGTTAAACCTATTTATTAATAAAAAGTTCAATATTGGCGAAAAGGTGTGACGCAGTCTGGCTTCATGATAGGAAGTGCCAATAGATACATAAATGAAGTTATATTAAAACTTTCTGAAATTTTATTTGCTTAGTGCTATGATAAGTATTAGAGTTCTTAGTGAAATACATTAAAAACCATCCAATTCTCGAGTCACACTTGTGAACACAGCCTAGAAAAAAATATTTATTTTTAATTTTCGCAGGTCCTTGTTGATGGGCCTCTCACTGGAGTACCACGTCAGGAATATAGGCTAAACAATCTTCACTTAACGAAATATAGGATAAAATTCCCCTATACTGCTCCTACACGCATTGTACGCAAGGCATGGCAAGAAAGCGATTTGAAGAGCCAATGGAAAGTAAGCTCCTGGTCGCAAAAAGCCCAAAACATTTGTAAGGTAAGATGTCATAACAGTTAATCGAAACCATTGCGTCAAAAATGATGATAATGAAAGTTCTTGATAGGAATTGCCGGCTGATACATATATGAAGCGCATTTTTCTCTACTGATCATATTTCCTTATGATCAATAAATTGTAGATGGTGTTCTTGCCTAACAGTTTTCAATTTTTTTCCTTTCAGCGATCTCAACTTAATGATTTTGATCGATTCAAATTGCGTTATGCAAAACGACAACGAAACAAGCTTTTGACAATTGCGTTCAATGCATTAAAGAAACGAACTAAGGCAGATGGTAGCGTTCGTAAACTTAAGAAAGACAAGCGCGAAGCCATACGCCAACTGAAGTCGCAAGGTGTTAAGAAAGCTGCTCTAAAAAAATGAGTCGTTTACATTCTAATAAATATGAGAATAAATGAAGTTATGTTTTAAGAAAAAACTGGTAGTGTATTTCTCTTTTTCACTTTGGAAGTGTTTATTTTTTAAATAAATTGTACACAGTTGACGGGGACATTTTATGTCAAAAAAGAAATGGGAATAATCTTTAAGATTACTTCTTATTCAGACCTTTAGCGTAGTATCCAACTTAAGATTAATTCAGATAATAATCAATGTTTCCCCTTATCTTCCGGCGAAGGGGTTGTATCGAATGCTTGATCACCCCCATACATAACTCGCCAGTTATTGGGATGATTATACGCGAGAAATATTGGCAAATGGAGAAACATAGTTAAATGGTCCTCTTTAACCGTTGTTGAGACCTTAATCCAATCTCGAAGCCAGAAAATCATTTCTTCCTTAGACAAGTTACTTGGATTGAGGCCACGTATAAGACAGGCGTTGCGAAGAGCTTTCTCGTTCATATTATGGACATCACCTTCTCGACATATAGCTTGATCCATATAATGTAGCAGAAAAGCATGCTCATATAAACTATGACGTTTAAATATCCCTCTTGAAGCTTGATGCATTTTTACAAGCATCCTCTGGGAAAGATTTCAGTTGTAGTCATCATCAAATGTAATAAATAAAATTTGCTTACGACATGCTTTCGATTTAAGGAAACGAGGTTGTATGGCGGTTCAGTAAAAATAGATTTGACGTCCATTAATTGTTCTACGGTGGGATGTGTTCCGCTGCCCAACTGACCAAGGATGATTGACAACTGTTTATGTTTTGGATGCTTTTCTATATGTCTTAATTTCTCTTGCAGGCATCGAAAAACGGGAAGGTAATATGTAAGTCGATTATGAAATTCCATGTGTTGGAATTCCAGCTTCTGCCGATAATTCCAAAAATGTGATGTTAAAAGTACGCGCGGATACATAAAACTGTAAGGAGATTTAATGTAATACAATTTTGATTTGATTAGTTTCAAAAGGACTTACGCCAAAGGAAAAACTGCGTAGCCTACCATGGGTAGGGCTGAAAATATGAGAGTGGGCGCCATTTTGAACATATCCCTCGGCATTTGCATATATAATTCCAATTCTTGGCGGTTCAGCGACTTTATACCTTTAAAATTCACTATACGAGTTATTTTCAAATAACGTTTCATGTCCGCAAAGAATTCCTTAACACCTTCAAAAAATACACGAAACACTTTCATAGCTGAGGGGAAATTCTTTTCCAATAATTTATCGTAACCCCTGACATAATCGAAATAACGGGTAAAGACGTAACCTCGAACATTATCACTCACTTTAGATGCGCCGCGAATTTTGGTTACATTGTCTAAAGAAGATTTTAATGAAAGTTCCACCTCCTTTTCCGTGATACTCAAATTTTTGATTTCATGTTTCTCAAAACCCGGCTTAAGCACACGTTTCGGCGATTCCGCTTCAGGTCCCGTAGCTGATGGAATTTGCGGGGGATTTGTTAGTCCCGGAATCTGTTTTTCCGTTTCGGCATATTTACTTTAGGTAGAGAAAAAAACTAAGCGATTACCAGGTTTCCAACAGGAACAAATGTTTAACATTGACTTACCTCGTGGTTGCGTGCAGCCGCAATGCATTCCATAAACAGCTGGGTCTCAACGTATTCTCATGATGACCGTTTAAGGGTACACGCGCAAGACGCAACACCAAAATCATTATTTAGGGCTACTTATGCAGCCACCGCAAAATTGAAATAATTTGCTGACTGTATATTTTTACAAAACTTTCTTACGATAATCAAATAAAAAGTTGCAGTAACAAAAATACGAGTCGAAAAAAAATTACAACACAACTCTTTATAATTTACGTAAACGAAACAAAATCTATTCAAATCAAAATGATTTGTAGAGTTGCCATTAATCGAGGTGAGCGATATCAATAAATTATGTTATTTTATATTTCCATTTAAAAACTTCTTTTGCTTCGCCTTTATTCAGACGTGTCTGAAAAGAAAAGGTTTTTTTTTTTTTAGAGTAAAGAATAAATTTATTGTACAAAAATTAAATAAAAATTTTTCCAGTAACACTTTTACAGAAACTATTTAGAAAACTTTCAGGGGTTTTTTGTCTACTTTGTTCGCATATATTTGCGTATAAAGCACAATTGAAATGGATAACAGTTTCACTTATTATAACTTTGAACCAAGAAGATCGTTTTTTTAAATAAATAAATTTTACTTATTAAATACACGTGAGTGAATAAAAATCTCATGCCCATAATCATGTTGTGGAAGAGTGTACATTTTGGTTGTAAAGTGCTAAGAGTCATTTTTATTAAAGCAAACCAGAAGAGTTAATTTTTTACGTGCTTGCATGTATTTTTATCATTTTGTAATTTAGAATAGTATTTATTGAGAAAAATTGATACAATATGTATTTATCAAAATATTTTTCCGCATTTTCTACAACTTTTTCCTATCTTTCTGGCAACATGGCGATACCGTATCGTGGCTTGACAGCGATCCAAACATCGACCCATTTTTGCACTTCTTTAACATTTCGAACCCGCGTGCCAGCCACGCCATGATGCATCTCCCTCAACAAGTGGTAACCAAAAGGCGCCATTTCTGGTGAGTATGCTGAGTGCGGCAGAACTTTCTATTCGAATTGCAAGAGGGTATCCTCGACAACTCTTGCAACCTGTGACCAAGCGTTGTCATGTAAGAGGATGACTTTGCTTTTGTCAACCGCTATTACAACAATTTTGCAAAAAAGACTAATTCAATTTAATTTTTCCAATTGACGTTGTTAAGCATCTACAGCAACAGTTTCGTTCGGTTTTAGCAGCTCGTAATACACTACATTTTACTGATCCCATCATATGCACAGCAAAACTGTCAATGTGGATGGCTCTCCTGAACTAACCATCGACTTTTTGCGCTTGGGATTATCGTAGTAGACCTACTTTTCATTGTCAGTCACATTACGCCACAGAAACTTTTCTTTTTTTTGCAATGCAATGAAACCGCGATGTTGAAACAGTGCCAAATGGCATTTTCGGATAATTCGTGTGGTAGCCATTTTCGTTCGTTTGGGATCTTTCCCATCGCATGTAAACGCGTAGAAACTGTTAATTCATCAACTACTAAGTTGGCCGAAAGTTCTTTGAAAGAGTCAGCTGGGTTTTCGGACAATAAGTCATGTAATTCATTGTCTTTGGACTGTTGTGGTTCTCCAGGCCAAAACTGACAATTGGAAATGATGGAGTAGCATCACCATAAGGTTCTAAAAGTATTGCCGCATCACGCTCTCTCAGATTAATTTTTATGGATGATAAAGCAGTAGAAAAGCAAAATAGTAAGAAGAAAATCTAATGTAGTTAATATGAAGAATGTATGTATGCAGATTAGTTAAAAAGTAGCAGAAAATCCAATAAACGATCAATACTGTTTCCCTTTCACTCATTTTTTTTTTCATGTAAATCGCTACTTTGCTTATTTTTGTAAATAAGAAGAGGGAATGTTGCTCTAACTTATCATGTAAACAAATTTCTATTGTTACGTAATTAATACTACGGTTTTCTCTATAGGTGACCGGTTAATTTGGATTACGTGGTATGATGGATAGTTTGACATTGCTGTTCAAAAATGTTCTGTAGTTGGTTTTCTTTCAAATTCTCCAAAAGTTTGCATTCACTTCACTTCACAAAACTGACATTAATCGATCTTTGTAGTTAATAAGTTCTTGCATATTGCCTGATAAATGGAGATATGAACAAGAGATCTTCGCTTAATAAAACTACTTAATTGCAAAAATGTTCGTGAATACTAGAACTGAAATGTAATGAGCAAATAGAGCCGAATACACTTAACGGTAAAGTAAAAAACTATATTTACAATTTTAGATTTACGTATAGTACAAGTTTTTTGTGCCATACATGTTTGTATTTCACCAACTTGTGTATGTTAATGAACCGGTGCAAAACTTTGAAGAAGTGGCTGAAACTTGGCACACATAGTTGTTAATAAACGCTTAAAATTCCGGGCTATACCCCGGGAAATGTATTTACCGTTACAATTGGATTGGAGAGCCGCAGATATAAAAAGCGGAAGTAGCTTTCCTTGTGGCTTTTAAATGAAGCTAATAAAAGTATAGGTTTGGTTTTAAGTAAATATTTGTTAACGGCTGTAAGGTACTGATAAAAATATAATTTGGATGATTCATTATTTTTGTTATGCAAAATTATTGTGTACTCATGTAGATGTAGCATAATTAAATAAAATCAGTTCTGTAAAGTGGGGTGTCTAGGGATTGACCATTGAAATCACAAGGATATGTAATTATCGTGGCGAAAAATAACGACGTTATATTGCATATTGTAGAAATATACACTAAAAAAGGGATAATGAATACTGTAATGTAAATAAGTAAAAAATGTATTCCACTATATTAGATGCAAAAATAAATTATGTAAATTGAAATTTGTTGGTTCATAAAACCTGCGCGATGCGTTCATTTTTTCTGAAATTTTCGATATAGTAACTTAGACAATGATGCTGGCATTAAGGGTATGTCGAAGAGTAAAGCGGCGGATATCATTTACGCGTTTTGCTTTTATTAACTGAATTAAGTTAGAAAAAGTGCAACGGAAACTACGAAAATAATTAGCTTGGATTAAGGTGGAAATACAGTAAGCTACGAAACTGTTAGAAAGTGTGAAATTTCCATCAAAAAATGTTTGTTGCGTAAACGATGGAATTTGCATACATCTGTCCATCCGTCTCCAGTGAAATAAAGTCAGAAAGTGATCTTTAACTTGGGCTCTGGATTATTCTCCAGATTTGGCTTCTTCTGTTTACCACTAGTACATATTGTTACAGTGATGTTTAGCAGATTCGCAACTCTGCAAATATGAAGACGCGCTAAAATGGCTCGAGCCTCGACCTCGGAACTACAAAATTTCTACCGTAAAGATATCTGGAAACTATCCGGTAAGCGGCAAAAAAGCATAAGTAGGGATAATACTTTAACACGTACATATTAAATAAAGTTGAGTTTCACCATAAAAATTATAGAATTTATTTGCTCATCTGATGTACTGTGCTTCGCACTATCATGACGATTTTTTGTGGGAGTGTTATTGCATAACTAGCTAATCACAATAAACTTTGTGGTGTTGGGTTTTTTATGTTCGTCCTTCGATTATTCATGTTCAAGGGAATAAAATTGAATAAAAAATTAATTGTTGTACTTCAATTTGTTTAACTTCGTGTTAGCGGTTAGTGAAGTCGCTTAAAAACAGTCCCATATGTAATTATTTTTATACCTGGTTACGTGAAATTTAAAGTCTTATCAATTATTGAGCGAAATTTTTATTGTACTTTTTTACATTTCCTTACCTTCTTAGCCACTAATGAATATTATCAGCGATATATAGAAAAGTTGCTTCCGATTTTTTTTTGAACGCAATAAAGGAAATGTAACTGCATGTGTGTATGTGCGGGCTTCTTTTAAAAAACTACATGCTTTGTCTTCGTGTTAATTTGTGCTGAAGTCGATCATTTTCGTCGCAATGGTAGTGCAAAAATGTTGAATATTATTTGAAATGGGAATATTCGTTTTTTTTTTTCAAAAATGTTTAATTTGCTGGTAACGGGTTAAATGAATGTGCGGCGTTAAGCGCCTGCGTCATGCAGTAGGTATTTCTCCATTGAACGTAATCGAAAATCTCAGTTCCGTAGGCAAATAGCTCACTTAATATTCAGTTTAACTTCAGACGTACAATACCAAATAACGTTTTCGCAGAATCTGTTTCAATTTTAAACGTTTTATTTATAGTGTAGATTTAAAACTACAAGAAAGCAAAAAAATACAAAGTATCTTTACATATTTATTCATACACAATTAAGTATGTATGCAAGTTGCGTGAAAGCTATCTCTACTAACAATGCTTTGACATTGACGAACGTTTAGCTATCACCAACAACCATTAAACAATCAAACAACATCAAAGTGCGTAATTTTATTGAATAAATTGAAAGTGAAGGGTATTTTGTTTACTTTTTTTTGTTATACGTTAAACAATTATGGTTAGCATTGAGAAGGTGAAAATGGAAAATTAAAAAATTAATTTAAAAAAACCTTGAAAATGTTTAAAATAACATACCTTCGAGTATGTACGTACATATGTATACAAAATGAAAATGAAAGCAACAGCAACAATAATACAAAATGTATGTATACGCTATACGTTAAGGTTTTCACACATTATATTGACGTGTGAATTTGTACACATATTTAAACGAATGGATAGACATGTATATAAAAAAAAAATTTTTGCTGGGCTGGCTATTGGTTAAAAGCATCATTATGATCAACATCATCGTCTTCCTCATCTTTATTCGCATAGGTTGTGACATTAGCACCACGTGAAATTACTAATTTTAACTATAAAATTTTATATAAATTCTTATAATTAGTACAGCAAGTGCGTATGTTTGCATTGCATTGTGGCACTTTACCATATATTTAAACTAGGTAGGTTTTTAAACACGTCTTACTGCTTCAGTAATAAACACTCGAGGCAACTTTTGGAAAAACTATGCTTTCTCTATAAACATATTTTTCTCATTTATTTGTATTTACAAAGGTGAATGGAAAACCATTTATTTAAAGAAAAGTGTATCTAGACATAGATGGGTACATAGATGAGGTTCGATTCGTGTTAATTCATGGCATTTCCATTGACAACTATTTTGATTTTCATTCATCGCCTTTTTGTTACAATTTTATGTTTGTTGTTTATGTTTGTGCGTAGGTATATGCATGCTCGATTTCATTTATATGTAATTAAGATATCATAAAGGCTACGTATACGTACTATATGCTATTGCTCGCTCTCCTTCCTTAGCTAAGAACAAAAAAAAATAAATAGAAAAATCAATTCGTTTAGTTGAACAAAATATTCGCCACTAGCGAGATGCGTCCATCTATTCTTGGGTACATGTACTCCGAATTTTAAAATATTTTAATTTGTATGTATCTAGAATAGTGTTTCTGCTTTTTTTTCTTGTCTTTTTATCGAATCAATTATAAGAAATCGCTTCCTTTTTTATTCTAGTTTTGGCCAAAGTATACATGCACAGGTACAGGTTACTATATATAACTAAATAAGTATTTATATAAATTTATATATATCATACAAATAAATAAATAAATAAATAAATAATATATACAACAAAACCGTATTAGTTTTTTTATGTTGTGTTCTTTACTGACTCATTTCACACAAATGTATTTACATATCCATTCACACAAACACAAAAATTTATATATATGCACAAGTAAACTAAATTACTAAGCTTTGTACATAAAGGCATTTACGGTATGTAAGCTGTTCTGACTGGTAGGTTGTTAGGTTGGTAATGTATTGACTTTGCTTTGGCTTTGCTTATGGTAAGAAAAACCTTTTCTATATACGCGAGCATATTAATTGATGTGTGGACACAAATTCAAAAGAAACCGGTCGCATTTTAAAGAAAACAAACAGTTTTTCATTAGCTCAAATGCAAGTAAATAATTAAATAATATTTCATATTGTTACACCAGTCAGGATAAGTCGTCTAAGTTGATCAAATCTCTATCTATAGTCCGTAGGAATATACTGTGAGTTCGTAAGAATATAAACGTGAGGAGGCAGGAATGCGATCGGCAATGTTGTCTTATCTATGTCCTTGTTAATCATGGTTACAACTTCAGAACAATAAATTCTTCTGCTTTACTTTCGTTACATAAAATTCAAAACTCATTTAACTCCAGTTAAATGTTCGTCCACAAATATCACGAAAATTGAAAGGCCAGTTAGTAATCTTTTCGTTACTAGAGTTTTGTTTTGAGATGTAAATCTCCGAAAGGAGTAGATTGTGGTGATGAAAACCAATAGCAAGCATAATATACGAGAAAAACATTACCAATGTAATAATCTAAGACCACTTGGAGCCTGAATAAAGTATTAAGGTATTACTTTATGGGAGAATAAACAAGGTTATTACTCAATTGTTAAACTTCTATGATGAAGATACGCTAATGTATGGGCTCACTAGATTTTTTGACGCAAAAGGCTTCAGTATTTTCTTAGTTGCTCTTATTCCGTTAAAGTGAAGAGACTAAAATCATGATTAAAACGGTATAAGTGCGTTCTAAAGCAACCATGATCACCGACCTGAAAATTTACCTCACCATGATTTTTTTTGCTGATCGAAGTTGATTATACGTTCTTACAAAAGTTGTTTTATATTCGCTGGAAAGCACTAATTAGCAGATTTTTAGCGTGCAGGACCTCACGGCTTTTATTTGTTGTGCGCTGTGCCACTTGTGGCATAGGGTGTATTAAGTTTGTGGGAAAGTATGGAACACTCAGAAGGCATTAAGTTGGACTCATTCTTTTTATACCCAAGAGTTCTTAATTGATCCTAAATTTTCTGTCCGACTGTCTGCCCATCCGTCTAATGTCTTTCCACGTGCTTTTGTATGCAACCTCGAGGACGCAAATCTTTTGATATTATGACGAATGTGTTTTAAGTTCGAATATTATTGAAAATGAATTAGATTAGATTAGATGTGTGGCCACTCCTCATATAACATCTTAATTCAAAGAAGTCGTTATATGGAAAAAAATTGCAATTTTCAAAAATTTTCAACAAAAATCAATAAGCAATAGCATTTCGGCTTATTACACTGATGTCAGAGGATGCCTGCTGCAATAACAAGGAAATGAATGAATGCTTACATTAATCGAAAAGTTCTTTAAATTAATCAAATCGACGCGAAGTTAATGCAGCGAAGAATGCTGTGGTCTTAAATCTCTGAGTATATTTAAGGAGTAACACTACCGAAGTTTTTCAGAGAGTCGATTTCTTTTTTGTTAGCCTAAATGCCCTATAAATAGTCAGGAATGATATAAAACGATGAATGGTCAAGAAATCTACTTTTGTGAACATAGTGCAGTTTGGCAACTGACCGTGCTGTGATCGGATCGTTTTGATTTGTGTGAAGAGTTATTGCACTGTTTTCTATTGTCTTATTGCTTTATAGATGTTTACGGGTTTGAGGCCTAAGTATTGTAAAGGTATAAAGGTGTAAAGGGTGTAAGAGTGAAAAAATGATATTGATTGTATTGAAATTTTTTCGTGATGTCCATTTTGGTTCTTGCGTTCAGCACTTGTGCTCTTGATAATAAGTGTCTTTCGTGTTTTTTCTTCTTTTGGTGATTACAGCTTTTCTCTTGCTCTTTGTTTATCGTTGCTTCAGCAGTGTGAAATTTTCGTTTAATTTTAGAGATCATTTTTGTGATTTTGTTTTCTCCTTTTTTTGGTGTTTGCAGGTTGGTTTTGCTTTCTCTTGTTCTTTTGCTCTCTTGTTACAGTGTCAACGTAACGGAGAAGTTTTCTTAAATTTGTAGACAAATTTAGTTTTGTGGATCTCCTAGAATTTGCTCCTTTTTTTTCCCCTCATAATCCACTTCTATCTTTTTGACTTGACATGGAGTGTTTATACACATCATGTCGCGCAAAAACTGGTCCGGAATCCTAAATATTCATTTCGTGTTGTCTTTGCGGTCGGTTTGGCCATGCAAAGTGTGCTAGTATTATCGGCCGTGCTGCTGATGCAGTCGTTGATGCCTCAAAAGGCTTATGATGGTCATGTCCTGACTGTAGGAAGCGGGATATAGATTTTTACAAACTCTTCATGGAGACGAGAAATGGTTTCTCTGAATTGAGCAAAAAATCTTGGCTCCTTGTAGGAAAAGCTTGAGCTAATTAAGTCTAGGTTTGATGAGTGTCGCTTTATTGAGCACTCATCTTCTTCCAAAGCTAGCAAAATTACAACTCGGAGCGTAGCGTGTGGTACGTCACCTCTGATTCCTTCTAAATCTGATGCGTTGGTACAAGTTAGCGCTCCCTCTAACTCTACAATGAACGTCAGCGTTTCCGATATTGCTGAGTCGGTCTGTAACAAAATAGTTACGGACAAGCCTGCAAGTCCTTCTTGTTTAAGCTATGTTGAAGTGGCAAGGGTATCTCCTCCCCGTGCCGTCGCTCTGTGTAATCAGACGTCATCGCCTAAAAATAATAAAGAGCAAAATAAATCATCTTCTCCCTCTGGCTGTTCGAGTGTGAACGCTGGTCACCAAACTGGGCATGTTGCTCAAGCTGCTCGTGCAAGTGTGGTAACCCCCTCAATATTCTCCCCATCTCATAACGTCCCAGCGGTGCACCCTTCTATTCCTAGTAGTAATGACAATTGCTTGACGGCAGTTGCTCCCAGGAAAGCAATATTTGTGCCAAGACTGGCACCTGAAACATCGGTGGATAACATAAGCTATCTGGCGGCGAAAGTCCTATCAGTCAATTTAAAGCGCGTTAGCATTATTAAAATGGCCCCTTCTCAATATAGAGCAATTTCTTCTTTTAAAATGCTAGTTCCGACTGAAAACAGTGATATGTTGTTAAATAAATGACTGTGGGCAGTAGGATCCTTAAGTAAGGAATTTATCCCTCGAGATCGACTCCGTAATACCAAGCAGCAGTCCTGTCGCCTTCAAAAAACTAAATGTTTCTCCAGGCTCATTTATCAAAATGTTAGGGGCCTAGATTCAAAAATGCGTTCTACTTTCCTAAATTCAGTGAGCACGGAGTTTTCTTGTTTGGCCTTCATTGAAACTTGGTTAAAACCTGCTCTACATTCGTCGGAACTTTTCCATAATTCTTTCCAGGTTTTCAGAAATGATCGATTGAATCGTATTGGTTGCGTCAGTCCCGTCCAATTCAATAGAATTTCCCACTTCTCCTGGCGTTGAATTTATCGCCATTTGAGCGAAAATGCCTAATAAACACCTACTTATAACCTACTCCTATATTCCCCCAAATTCTGATATTTCCATATATAAGAAACAGGCTGCCCTCATTTGTGAAGTGGCCAAGCAGCCTAGACCCACCGATTTGGTCGTTGCGTTGGGAGATTTCAACTTGCCTCAAGTCACTTGGTGTAACAGTGATAATTCTGGCTGTTTAATTCCTACTTCAACATCTGATAGAGCTGTTGTGTTCTTTAACGAATTATTTGATCATAATTTAGTTCAATACAATCGTACCCCTAATTGTGATGGTAGACTGCTTGATCTCTGCTTTGCCAATTTCCCTGACATTAGTGTAAATCGTTGTCCACCTTTTAGTTTACCTGAGGATCCTTATCACCCAGCAATGTGCATTTCCGTTCATCACAAGTATGATGATTCGTTGAACTGCGTTAATATTCCAAATCCAACCTTTTCAAGCAACTATTATGATTGTCATAAAATCAATATTGTATTGCTAAAATATCATTTTTCACATATGAGGCTGGATTTCTCAACCGGAAGTATTGAAAGCTTATTGTCATCGTTCTACAATACATTCAATCTAGCTATTGCTCTGCATCTGTTCCGATCAAGCAGTGCCGACCTCGAAGCAGGTGTCCCCCGTGGTTTAATAAGACAATTAAATATTACAAGAACAAAAAAAACACGTTGTTCAAAAAATATTCGAAAAGTGAGTTGAGTGTCTTGCCTAAACAATTCGAGAGAATTGTGACTCAGCATCTGGCCTTTGCCATCAAATCGTATATTTCTCCACTCCAACATGGCATTCGAAAAGAAGATATATGGTTGCTCATCTGTTAGAGTTTACTTATCATGTTTTCAAGGCTTTTGTAGTGGCTCCCGCATCGATGTCATATACACTGATTTTAGCAAAGCGTTCGATTTAGTTAACTATAAATTCTCATTCCCATACCCATTGCCATTTAGTGAAATGGATAAGCTCTTATCTGCATGATAGGTCACTCAGGGGTTTGTTTAACTTCATCACCTCATATGAATTCTCTGTTACGTCAGGCGTTTCTCAAGGCTGCCACTTAGGACTCATTTTATTTAATCTACACATTAATGATTTGCCTTCGGTGATTAAATCCAGCCAGATCTTAATGTATGCTGATGATGTGAAACTGTTTTCTTCCCTTTCCATAGAATCGCTATCACATCAGGTTCAAATTGACTTGAATAATTTGGTTGCATGGTGCTCGTTGAGTCATATGACACTAAACCTAAATAAATGTAAGGAACTTTCTTTCTCAAGAAGGAAGTCATTCATTACGCAGTATTTCATAGATTCGCACAAGTTGGAGGACGTCGATTCGTTCACAGATTTAGGCGTTCTCTTTGACCATAGGTTACGTTTTAACTTGCATATTGAGCTCTCTTTAAGCAAAGCAGGCGGTCCAAAGAGCTTGATGATACGTACATTACCAAGTCTGTACATGTGTTTGGTATACTCGAGTATGCCTCTGTTGTGTGGTTTCCTTCTTATAGGTGCTATGTAGATTTAATTGAATCTGTTCAAAAGCAATTCTTGCTGTTTGCCCTTAGGAATTTGGGTTGGGATCCGATTGCCTCTCTTCCCCCCTATGAAAATAGGTTGCTTCTGTTGTCCTTACCGTCTCTTGGGAAACATAGATTTGTTCTTGGCGTTTCCTTCGTAATCAAAGTAATAAATGGTGCTATTCACTCGCCCTTTATTACTTGGTGAAATAAGGTTTAATGTCCCTAACCGCTTCACTAGGCACTTCATCTTGATTAAATTTAGTCAATGTAAATATAATTTTGAGCTGTTTAACCGCTCAGAGTTTTTTGCAGAAACTTAAATGACGTCTATCACTTATTCTCATTATCTGACTCTTTAAAGTCCATTAAAGCAACATTGCTTTATACACGTGATTTGCCTATGTCGTACTTAAACTAAATTTTTGCCCTAAAAAGTCATTATGATTCGAACATTAATTGTTGTTAACTATTATCGGTTGCCGAGCTTATGCCTGTTTGCGATTGCTTAAGGGTTCATTTGCAATTTGGTCCTGTACCGGTCGTGGGTGCGGCTCTGTGCTAGTCGTGTACATCCTTTTTTTTCTTTTTTCCTTCTTATTTGTTTTATTATACTTATACTAAGTTTTAATATTAATTAATTTAAGATTTACTTTAAGAGTCAGTTGAACTCGACTGCCATTTGTTTTAGTTGAGTTTCATGTATAAGTAGAATAAATAAATAAATAAATAAAAAAAAAAAATAAAAATAATTGTAGTATACTTGTAGTATTTGCAATATGAAAAGGAATTGGTAAAAGCACATTTGGTTAGATTGTTGCAGCGGTGTATCCTTTAAGAGAAATCAAGTAACTATTTTGTAAATATACAGTCGCTTACAAAACATAGCAGATATTATTCTATCGCATTATCTCTGTGTTTTTTGGATGTGCGACATATCAAGTGGATTACATTTCAAGGTACTTTAAGAAATTTTTAAAATATAACGTCTGAAACTCTTTTTATGCTAAAACTTACGAATAGCGTAAAAGGTGAACTCTCGTAGAAAGATCTAGCATTTCTATAGAATCCGTTGATGTACAGAATCAATTGTAAAATATGGGAACATTTACTTATTTTTATTCTGTATTTTAAAAAATTTTCAATTAAATGCTCAGAATTCTTTTTATACTAATTTTTATATCTATCACAGGCAGAATATTATATATGGAGTATATTTAGCGCGCTGAAATGCGCATCGCTCTAAAAATATATATTTTCGATCGTCGCAAAGGTCAGAATCGATTTAATTATGCAAACCTATTCGTCACGATCGCCAACTCAATACTTTATCCAGGAAAAAAAAAATTTCTTGATTACTTTTCTGTTTTTATGTTCAAAAATTAGCCATATCGTCTATAAAAAGCTTTAAAATTTTACTTTTATTTAGTGACTTTCCTACCTAAATGTATTGTCTTTAGGCTTTATGCAATAGTATCATTTATCCCGGCAAGTGTACACAATATGGTGTTTCAGTTCCCTGAATAGTTTATGCGAGTTCTTTACAACGAAATTGCATTTTCGGAAAATGTGATTAATTTTATCTAGTTCTAAGGACAGTGATGCTGAACCATGATATGTGATGAACAATGGGTGCGTTACGATATACAAAGATCAAATAAGGATGATTTAAAGAGTTGTTTCACTCAAATGAACCCATCGTCAACGTACACTGTCAACAGAACTGATACAATTCAACTGACAGATTCAAAAATGTATGCAATATGCCAAAAGTCATGATATCGGGATTTTTCGTTATGATGACATTCGGTCGCATATGGTCGAACTCACTTAGGACACGTTAGCAATACTAACTTAGAATGTGTTTCCTTCAACGCTAATATAAGCGATCACTCTCCCTTCTTTTGATTCACATTGACTTCGATCGGTGCCTTATTGTTTATTCGAGCAGGTGTAAGAGCTGTGTTTGCAAATCCTCTCTGTCCGTCTGAGTGTAGAACTATTGATTTTATTAATTTTTTTTAGCGCTACTCTTAAGTGCTATTTGAAGAGAATCGGTGGTTGTAGAGACGGACGCACGTGTCATTTCTGACTTAGCTTGTTCGGGAGGTTTTTAGGTTTTTGTCTCACGCTTACTCCACAGATGGTTATATCAATGGACGGACGAAATCTGCTTATCGAATGGGCAGACCATAAGCCTTGGGCCATTTCGTACCCTATGGTCTTCTCCGGCCCATGATTTGCAATGAGAGATTCCGAAGTTGGATCCGGTGACCCCGCTAATCCACCTTCCTCTCATATAAGAAAAAAAAAACACGTTACCATATTTTTCTATCTTTTCTTTTCGTTTAATACATTTCACTTTCAATAGTAATAACAAAAAAAACATATTTGTGTTTTTAGATTAAATTAAGAAAAACGGATTAACTAATCTGTAAGAAAAAATATAGGTGTGTTTACATTATAATTAGATCATATGAATTAAATCAGTTATATACGTATATCTTATACTCTTATATAAATATAATGAATAACCTTGAGTAACCTTGTCGATGGTTTGCTATTGCTGATGATGAAGATATTGTGCAGCCGATGACGTATCACCAACTGGATCTCCAAATTGCTGTTGTTTGTATATTCATTTTTACGTGATTACGGCCTCTTATACATAAATAAACCAATTAGAGTGCAACTGTATTGTAATTGTTTGTAATTGTCTGCAACTGTTGATTTTATAGTTATATTATTTTTCATTTTCGTATATTAAGAATAGCTATATAAGCTCTTTTTATTGTACATCATGTGTATACGCCTTAATATAATATGCATACAAGCATCCCTTCAATTCCACTATTTTAAATTTGTAGCTTTCTTTTAGACCATTTGTTTTTTTTTTATGCAGTTTTCGAATGTTGTGCTGTGAAATTTTTAATAAAATTTATATAATTAATTTTGTATGAATTTGGAAAAACTTGCAAGTTTATATGTACGCGTATTGAGACAAAGTTAACCGATTAATCAAAGAAAAGTTTCAATATACGGATCTACATTTTTTTACTTCAATCAAATTAATGTTTATATAATAAGAGTTATCATCATAACTAATAATTTATTTTTTACTAGAAATTCTCCATAATGAAAAATCCTTTTTTTTTTCAATACGCCATCGAGCTCCTCTTATTTCTTTGCAAATTTCACACTCCTCATATAGACATGTAATTTTTTTTTTTATACCCAAATCCGTTAATATATTTCATAATACTTGGAACACTAAATTTTTAATATTTGTTTCGTCCGAAAATTTTTTTTTCATACGTCTTCATTTTCATCTTTTTTTTTCTTCAAAATCCTTTTGTTACACAGAATGCCAAGAAGAAAAAACCTCGTAGCCGAGTCAGTGAAGTCAGTTGCAGTGCTCTCCCTTTTCTCTTCTTCTCCTTCTCAGAGCAAAAAAAAAGGATCCTCTGAGATTAACAATCTTAGCTACTGCAAGGTTGTGTTCATAACAAACGTTACAAGATACGACAACATATTACACCGGACTTCTAATTTGGTGCCGATAATAAAAACTGAGTCCAAATAATAAAATACCTAAATAATAAGTAAAAACATTACGACCGGGCGCGGCCACCCACTTTGTTATACATTATTTTGATGGAAAAGTACACTTTTTATAAAAGTCTTCACATTGGAGGCTACCAAAAATCTCAACTTAATTTACTTTTTAAAGATTTGATTACGTTTTTTCCCTTTTTTTTGTCTTATGAAACTACAAATTGAACTTTGGCGTCATCGGAAGGCTTACTTTTCATGAGAACTCATATATATGGTAGGACTTAAGAAATAGACCTAAGCGATGTAAATTTCTTATGGCCAAGTTTTATGCTTAATTGCTAATCTGCACCATTTCTCATCATAATTTTTGGTCGAAGAGGTTATTATTCCTATTATTATATATATTACACCTATTAGCTCTACATGGAATGGGGTCCAAAAAAATGACACATGCGATTCAAATTTAATCTAATTAATTTTTGTGTTAAAATGCTATTATGGACTAATTTTCAAATCATCAAAAATCCAAATATTAAAAATTGGACCCTTTTGGCTTTTCAGGGCTTATTTCTCACGAAAATCCAAATATGTGGTAGTGTCCAAAAAATAGGCTTACATAATTCAAATTTGGTACAGTTAAATTTTATATCAAATATTCATCATTATATATCAAAAATGAACATTTAGTTTAGCTAAGAAAGATTGTATAGGCGAGCATTAAAAAAATGCTCGCAATTCAAATATTTCGCAACAATTTAGTATTCCGAAATGCTATTACTTAGTGGTTTTTGTTGGGAAATTTTGAAAATTGTAATTTTTTTTGAACATAACGATTTTTTTGAAAGTAAGGTGTTTTATGAGAAATAACGGCAAAAGTAGCCCAAACTTGTCCATTTTTAACGGCTTTCATTCTTGTGACAAAAATCGTTAGTGTACCAAGTTTCCTCGATATATCAGAAAAATTCTGACGAGGAGCTTGAGCACATGAGTACACGGTGAGACAGACAGACAATGCAATGATCACAAAATAATTCTTAAGCGAAAAGGTATATACAATTTTATCTATTTTAAGTTCTTTTGGGTGTTGCATGCATGCATAAAAATTTGATATACCCTGTGCTGTAAGCGGTCTAGGGTATAATAAATATATTTGATATTCTTATCCGTGCAATCTCAACTTGGCGTAAAGAAAATTCGAGCATAAAAATGGTTTGTCTGTAGTTTAGCGCTTTTTTCCTCTCCACACACTCCTTTTCAAAACTAACTTCATAACTGCAAGTACCTTATTAAAGATTGTAATCAGTCAATCGACATACAATTATGTGCGTTAATATGAAAATTAGCTTATTTTATAAGGTGTCGAGTGAGGAATTTCTAAACATAGGGAAACATTGATCGAAAAAGTAGACATTTTTGATGCTTTACCAATGCATTTTATAAAGAAACAGGCCATTGTGGAAATAGACATCTTCAACAGTCGTTAAGCTACAAAGGGGCCCTTCTTACCTCGAACCTGGAAGGAGTTTCACTTCAAGAGTGACATTCAAGGAAATCAGTCAATCTAGCATAGCAACATAGTCAACTGTATAGTGAAGTCTAGCTCGCAATATTTTACAAATTTCTCCATTTCTGTAAATAAAGCTGCTTTTCACTTTACAAACATTTTTGTAGACAAAGTTCCACACTGTTATAAATAAAATTTGCAATCATATTTAATTAAAAAATATTAAGAATGAACGCAATGAAGGAATTTTACGTAACAGGATGTATGTATGTCGGACACTTTTTCATATATTCTTATGATATTGTGTTCATTATTAAAGTCTTTACTCAAGTAAATAATAAGAAACGAAAGTTTTTCATTAAAAAAAAAATGTGTTTGGTTTTAAAATCGCTGGATGACTGAACTGCAACTGAATTATTAAAAGAAGTAAAAGAAATTTAGTTGGATTTTGGCTCTTATTAATTCTTTGTTTGTTAAAGCACTTAAGCAAATTGCATTTGTTTTATGACGACCGCTCAATTTTGCCCATCACCCAAGACCGAATGGATAATTTTGGAAGCCGATAAGCTAACGAATCATTACTTTCACATAGATTGCTTAAACATGGATTCATCAAAATTCTGAGTAAAATTTTAATTCAACTTCTGTCGCATACTTTGCAAAAATTTTAACGAAAAAAACGAGTAAAAATACTATACTGGGGCATGGCTCACAATTAAATATCGTATACCACCCTACAGTTATTCAAATAATCAACCTTTCTAAATAAGCCCTTATACGGGAAGCGATCGAAAAAGTGATCCGAATCGTCCTTGGCGCAAAGTACGGCACTGTACCAAATTTTATCAAAATATCTCCAAAATTACGGACTGTAACTTGAAAACACGAAAATTAGACAGACAAGCCTAGATCTGTAGAATAAAAGATGGGCCTTACTCAACTTTTCCTGGGAGTTGCATACATCTGCATAAACTTATACCTAAATGTACGCTCGTACTACAAGTGGTGTAGGGTATAAAAATGTCTTAAAGTTCAATTCTTTTTTGTTGTAATCACATTATAAATAAATCATTTTTACAAAAAACATAAAAAAAAATCAGAATTTCAAAAAAAAGCAAACAATAAGTCCACGTAAGATCTAAGTGAGCTTAATTGCCTGATCTCGTTTATATGATGTCAATCTTTGCCCGGACGTAATAAACGCAAAAAAAAAGCGGAGAGAATACTTCATATTGACTTTGGCTGTACAAAGAGGTTCTTTTGATCTAATTGTGGAAGAAACGGATTTCATTTTAACAGAAAAATATTTTCCATTACAAATTGCGTAGCAGTTTAACTAAACTACAACTTTAATATGCCGCGTAAACAAGCAGCTGTGCATACTTACATACATATATGCATAAATATTGGATATGTGCCTTGAATATAAAATTTTTAAATATTAAACCAATAATCGTTTTTCCGTTTAACTGTTTTTTCTTTATTTATTTCATTATTTACTATTTATGAAACCCAGCTAAACTCAGGCAAAGTCAATTCGCTCTTAGAAGTAAATCTTATACTAATTAATATTAAAAACTAATACCAAGTATTTAAGGAGAAGTAAAGAAAATAAAAAAAAATTCATGTATAAATAAATAAGAAAAAATAAAAAAGCACTTACACAATTAGCACAGAGACACATCCACAACCAGTACAGATTCAAGTTGCAAGTGAACCCTTAAAACATTGTAAACATGCAAAAGCTTGGCAACCGAAAACAGTACACAACACAAGTTAATATTCGAATCATAGTGAGACGTTGAGATTGCAAGTTAGCTTAAATACGCGCGCGTATTATTAGGCATAGTTGTTTTGATAGACTTAAAAGAGTCCGATATTGAGATTAAGCAATAGACATCATTTAGCTTCCTGCAAACAACTCTGCACGGAGTAAGCAGCTCATAATTATATTTGAATCGACTAATCTTAATCGAAATAAAGTTCCCAGAGGAGCGATTAGGGACATTCGAGCTTATCTCACCGATTAATGTGGGCGACTCGGTAGTACCATTAATTAACTTAATTAAGAAGGAAACATCAAGAATATATCTATGTTTCTCAAGGGACAGTAAGGATAACAGAAGTTACCTATTTTCATAAAGAGGTAGAGAGACAAGCGGGTCCCCATCTAAATTCCTAATGACAACTAGAGAGAATTGCTTTTGAATGGATTCAATTGAATCTACATAACACCTATAGAAAAGAGACCACACAACAGAGGCATACCCAAGTATTCGTGTAACTAAGCACATGTACGGCCTTTTTGTAATGTAAGGATCGTTAAGCTCTTTGACAACCTTTTAGTGAAACCTAGCGCGGACCTAGCTTTACTTAAAGAAAGCTCAACGTGCAAATTAAAACGCAATCTTTGATCGAATAGAATTCCTTGAATAAACAATAGAATTGATGAACAAATCTACGTTTTCCAACTTGTGTATATCGATGAAATTCGCGGTATTGAATGACTTCCTCTTTCAGAAAGAAAGCTTCTTGCATGTGTTTAGATGTAATTTCATAAAATTCAATGAGCGCCATGTAACCAAATTATTTAAGTCAACTTGGAGCTGATACGATTGCGATTCCAAGGAGAAGGAAGAAAACAGTTTAACTTCGTGAACGTACATTAAGATATGGCTGGATTTAATCACTTAGAGGGGATCATTATTGTATAGATTTAATAAAAGGGGTCCCTTGAAAGGGACTGCCTTGAGAGACGCCAGACTTCACTGAATGATCCGTCATGCAGATAAGAGCTTATCCATTTCGCTAAGTACAAAGGAAAGGCAGAGGCCTGGAGTTTGAAGATCAATAAGTTATGGTTAACTAATTCAAGCTCCCAACGTGATGTCTATTTCCACATTTGTGAATCGAACTAAGGACACTACTCTTGCAACACAAAGAAAAACACATAATTTCAAGGACTGATTAAAACTCTTTGAAATAATACCTCGTCGAAGCATGATTTGGTTATACATAATAGAATGGCGTCAGACCCAGGCGCCCAACTATATTTTAGAGACCTCAAATCGTGTAAAACCACATTTTCTAAAATGACCAAGTTGAGAAATGAAACCGAGCAAGTTAGAAGTTACGGATAGTTAACGGTTAAATCGTAATCAGCACTTAAAAAATTTCGTTTCGAGTTTTGAGGTTTCAATATTGCCGGAGGACTCGAAATCATTGAAAGAAATCTACGAGGGATATAAGGAGACTTTTCTTTTTGAGTTGACAAACTTATAAAAATATTTAGGATTAACAAGCAGTGAGGATTTTATCAGCAGAGGATATCTGCAATAACATTGAGATAATTAATTCAATGCCTTGCAGCGAAATAAGCAATACAGTCATACACACTTTTCACAAATTTTTGAAAAGTTTGGTTTTACTATTTTTTTGATCTTTAATACTCTTGTTAAACCATGGCTGGACTTGCTTTGGGGGCGAGATTGCTTGATCGGAGCGGATGCAGAAATAGGTTATACGATGGAACGATGACAGTGGGGTTTCAATATTCCTAGCAGAAGAATCGATGTGTGCACAATGTGTGAAAGATAAGATTTATTAAAATCATAATGTTTATCTGAGGAAGTTGGATTTGACATTAGATTAGAATAGTACAACGAGCCATCAAGCCTGTAATGAAAGGAAATCAAAATTGCTGGCTGATACGGATCGTCAGGTAAACTAAAAACTGGACAATTACAGTTGTAAATAGAGTTTTCGCTGTTGCTTAGTGTTGTGCAGTCGTTATAAATATAAACAAAATTATGTACACCCTAACCTAATCTAAATAATTTGCTACGGCGGCTTCGAAATGCAAACAAAATGAAGTCCTATTTAACTTAATTCCGAAACTTCTTAATATGCATCCAATTCTATTGATTGAAAATAAAAATAAATCTGCTCAGATGTTAAGAAAAGTTGCTTTAAGTTCAATTCCCCCATTAGCGGGCGTAAATCCTTTCTAAAAATATGATTTTAGATAAAGACCACATTTTTATTGTGTAAGTATACTTGAATTAATTCCTTTCGCGTAACTCTTCAACAAGTTATTTCCAACGACTATTCGGCCGCAGAGATTTGTTTGGATTAAAACACACAACACTTTTTTTAGGAACTGAACTAAGCGAGAAAATTTTAAACGTTTATCAACCATAAGCTTTTATATGAGCCATGTGAACTTAACGAATGTTTTGCTTCCTTAGAGATTATATCGCGGCTTTCGTTCTATTTTCCGTTGTTGGTTTAAGTCGCTAAGATTTTGTGGTGATATAATTGACGGTAATAAAAAAAGGAAGGCATCCGCATCAACAGTGCTTGCAAATTATTGAGGCCACCCGTATTTTTCTCCTCAATCCTCTCTAACCAGCGCTGTAATACATGCATTTTTGGTCGACTTCCCATTACATCAATTTTACATGGGTTCACACAAATAAAGCACTTGTTGTAATTGTCTTAATAAGTAGACGTTTAAGGATTACGTGGGAAAATTCGGCATCGCACCCGTATGTTGTAAACGTTCTCGCGATATTAGAAAACTTAACTGCAAGAGCGCAGCAGAATCTTAACGCGTCAAGAACTCCAGCTAATCTTGGTATAAGTTTGAAAATTTGAACCACTGCGACTTGAAGTTTCGACAAAAGGGCATAGCGGGTCATACACACTTTGAAAGGGATTATATTATTCTAAATGGAAACTCGGCGAGGCGCGATTTTAATGAAAAACTTTATACCTATTATCCTGCAAAAATCATTATATTCGGTTTATTATTTCTGCGTGAATTTTTTTAGTGCTTTACTTATTACAAGTAATATGACCTTTATAACAAACGATGATCCATGTGTGGGACATACCGTCTTAGGTAGATATATTATATCCACCAGTGAAGACCGATAATTGTGTAAAAGGCTTGTTTCTCCATTTGTACTGTTTAGGAATAATAGAAACAATGTGTACACGGCGGATCTCCTTACAACGCGTTCACTGTTATATAAATCCATGTTCTACGAGTCACTTAGATCACAAAAATACATGAGCCGTTCACACCCTAAAACGATTGACTTACTCGGTATATAAATTTTCTTTAATAATCAGACTTAAAACACTGCATAACAACAATTTTTGTGATAGTTCAGTAATAAATATTCCTTCTCAGAAAAGAGAGAGAGAGGGAGAAAGAGAAATATATAAATAATTTTCAATATATATTTTCTGTCTCCTTTTTTGTCGTGTTATAGGAGTCTATTTTAGCGTGTTATTCGAACACAGTCACAGTTTTCTGCCGTGTTATACGAAACCGTCTTATATGAACTCGTATTATGGAGTGATCTGCTGCACATTCTTGACCACAATAGATTCTGATTTAATAATATCTACGTGAATACGATTCCGAACTACTTCGAAATACAACTCAGTTACTTCTACTTAACCTAAGATACTCGATTAAGGCTGACTACGATGATCGTTAATGAATAAACTAAGCATAAGCGAGAAAGTGTAAAAAAAACAACAAATCACAATAAATCAAAGATGGTTAACGAAAAGTGACTTGTTTCTTTTGCTCCAAAGATAAATTGAAAAAAGTTCGAAAAAAATTTAAAAAGGTGTATAAAATTTTATTAAAGCAACATTTTAAGAAAAATGGTATTTCGATTTGCACTTTCTTTCAGTTTTAAATCCAAATGAACTGCAACTGTTACGTGCGTGAAATGCCAACAACAGCTGTTGCTGTTGTAATGTTGAAAGTAATTGTTCAGCATTATTTTCCAAGCACTTGCCGAAGCCTGCTAAATATCTGATGTTTATGCAATCGTGGGATTGATTGTAAAAAACAACGACAACAACGGAGAAAAGAAACTAATTGCACAACTGCCCACGTCAGTGTGAATAAACAGAATAACAGCAGCAGCAACAGCAACAGCACCAGCAGTAACAACAACAAAACCAACAACAGCAGCAGTAGCAATCAGACAAATAAAGCCACCAGCAACAACAACAGCAACGCCGACCGCATTAGAAACTATAATTTTGAAATTAATACAAATAAAAGGAGAAATGGCCATAAATATATTGGATTATGACCATTACGCCATCAGCGCAATTGTAACTGTTAGCATGCAGGTGTTTTTCTTCTTAATTAACTCTATATTGCATATGGATAAGCTAACTGACTTTGCTGGTGGTCTCAATTTCATTATTATATCATTGCTGACATTCTTTCTCGGACAAATAGGTCGCCCATCAAAGGTGAGTATTTGCGAAGCAACGAAGCTAAAACTTTCTACCATCGGAGGTAAATAAATGCCATCACAAGGTGGACATGTTTTTAATGTACGCATCGTATGACTTTTAAGTTTACTTTTTTTAAAATTACAAAACTTGCGAGCAAAATTACAAAATTACAAAACTTGATCATTATGCTTTTCTTTACAAACTCGAATAAAAGTCAAAAATATGATCATGTTTATTACACGAATTCGCACTTATATATTATATGATATACGTATGCCCCCGTATGCATGTATGCAAGAAATATAATGTCAAAGTAATCACTAAAAAAACTACTTTTTGCTTTTTTTGTTGCCAATTTTCATATCACAAACATATATATACATATGTGTATGAGAAGCAAAAAAATTTTGCAAGCAGTGACAAGAGCGACTTTGAACTTGTTAAGAACTCTTATGAAATGATTCACTTTAGGCGAACAAAAGCTGACTGATTGTAAGGCACTTGTCTAACCTATGTACGTAATATGTGAATATAGTTGTATGTGCGCACAGAGTATAAGTAGATTTAATGAATGCAATATACATCGCCACTAAGGAAATGTCGTTTGAAGTATTTTGTGTATATAACGATGGGATGATGATGATGATGATGATGATGATGAACTATATTCATTTATGCGTACATATATGAAAGTAAATTTTGCAATGGTGCAATGTCAGAGATACAAGTTCAAAGCGAAAATTAAGCTCTTCATCATTAGCAAAAAGCACTTTAGTGTAACATATATGCTAGTTATAGAGTGAACGTGAATATCTGATAGTATTCAATTTACGATAGTTTTGATAAAATTACATCGAAAGACTTAGCAGCCTTTCCAAGTTCTTTAAATGAAATTGTGCTCTTCTAATTTTCAAAAAAATACGTATATATATTACAATGATGTAAACATATACATATAAATATATACATATATATATAAATTTCATCGCCCTTCTCCTTGCTTACCAAGCATTTAAAATCAGATTATGAAAGGAACCCATGCTTTGTTATAATATATATAAAATGGCATTTAAAGGATTAGGAGACGATTACACTGCAATTGAAATGAAAGAGAAGAAAAATGAATTGCCGTTTAATTGCAACTTGCCGCCAAATACGTTTCAGTAAATTCAAGACTAAAAATTTTTGCATAAAATTTAGCAAACCTAACTGTTTCGTAATCTACTGAGTTTTCAATCTAAGCCAACTTAAGCCTTTTTTTCCAAGCCTTTTAAGCCTTTTAATCCAATTTGAAATATAAAACAAGTAAAAGTACAGCAATGGGCCACGGCCCACCATTAAATAGCTTACGCCATCCTACAATTATTCGATGCACATATTATAACGACATTTCAAAATAAGATGTTATATGTAAATTGTTCAAAAAAATGGACCGCTCCTAACTATTTTCAATAGTATTCGTCCTTGGGTTAAAACACGTCAGTGTACCAAATTTCATCAATATATCTCAAAAATGACGACCTGTGGGTTGAACATCAAAATACGTAAACAAAGATCAGGCGGGACTTAATCAAAATCATTCTCTGAATCGACCGCTATAATAGAGCCTTTCTGGGTGCTGCATACATCTGCATTAACTTAATGTACTCTGTACCACAAGTCGTATAGGATATAATCATGATTGCGATCTATAAATTCTGTTTTGAGGAGTAAATATAGCCGCAAATATTGATTTCGTCGTTATTAAATCAAGTAGAAAAGTCCTCTAAAATGATTCCTTGAGAGTTCGCTGTGTTGGCAAAATTTCATTCTCAAAATTTTATAATTAACGGTTTTAAGTTTTTTTTTTTTAATCTTCTTGTCAGGTACGGAAATCAGATAAGTCGGACAAAGGATTTCCTTATAGTTTCCAAAAATTAAAAAAAAATAAAAAACCGCATACAAATAAGGCGACGTATCTTAAATTTATATAGTACCCGGAATTTACCACTCGACAGATGTGCTTTAAGGAATATCCCCACAATGTTTCTAGTGTCTTTCATGTTGCATAAGTTAAGAATAACTTTATATGCTTTAAAAATTTTATTTTTAATAAGTTAATCTAAAGCATGCTATGTTTTATGTTTCGTAGTTGAAACAAAATTTTATCTGCTGAAGTGCTGAAATAGTTGCAGGAGCGTTGGAGCGAAGGTTGCATATCAAGAACGCAGAATATGAATTACATTTAAAGAAATTCGAATAGACCTTCCTGCGATAGACAAAAAATGAATGCTTAACCAAGTCAACTCGAATGATATCTGGGAATGAGCTCTGATGCAGAATATTTGAATGAATTGATTAGGTTATGTTTTAATTCAAGAAAGGTCAAGCGCTTGTGTAGATGTGTTACAAGTTTAATAAATACGTTTTTTCTCTTTAACAAATTCGGACAGTTTTGGATAGTCCTTAAGTTTCCTATAGAAAACTCATTCCGTTACTCGTTGCAAGTGGGCCAGGCATGTCTTTCGTTGTTCGATTTTTTTTTTCGCCACACAGGTATTGACCTTTGGATATTTAAGAGGATTTCACTACTACTCATTAAAATTCCTAGATATGTTTGTGCTTTGGATCATTCGATGATTTACGTACCAATTAGGGGAGATTTTAACACAAGGGCCATATGAGTGTGTTTAGAATACATGTAATGCAATCATCGTCCTAAGAAAATTAGCCAAATATCAGCATTGAAAACTCTAGCCAATGTTTATTAAAGAAATCGATTCGTATCGTTAATTGGCTATCGTTCAACTTTATGCTTTAAATAAAGAATAAAAAAGTAACTTTGAAGAAATTCAGGCCATTAGTCTTTTTATAGTAAAATAAGTAAAATAAAAATTTGTTGGAACAAGAAATAAGGAATAATTTTTTTGAAAAATTGGTACAAATTATTTTTCAACATATTTTAAAGAATGTTTACCCCAATAAATTGCCTTTGAAAGATTTAAATACGATTATTATAAATAATTATAAAAGCATGTATATTTATTTTGTTGGTTGTTTTGATTTCATACAACCATTGCTAATAACCCGGTAAAAGCCTTCACCTTCTTCACACATGCATGCAAATACATATGAACATGTAGCTCTATGAAAAAAAGGAACACGAACAGGCAGGTGTCTGTAAATAAGTCAATTCCTTTGGATTATGACAAAAATGTATATGTAAAGAATTTTATCAGCTCATGTGTTAACTAAGGCAATTTATTACGAGTTATTTTCGTTATTATTTATTGTTGTGGCATTAATTTGAAAGCCTATGACAACACATTCATAACCAACAGCTTAACCATGCAACTGTTGTTGTTCTATATGTGCGTATAAGTAACTAAATGGTTTATATTTATCCATGTGTGCAGGCCTACGATAGCCGTCAATTGATGGTGACATTGTTTGTATGCCTATGGGGAGCTCGTCTATCTGGCTATTTGTTATATCGCATTATTAAGCTGGGACGTGATAAACAATTCGATGATACACGTCGAAATATCATTAGATATGCTGTCTTTTGGACATTTCAGGTATATACAAGCATACATACATATATACACACATATATATACGTGCATACATAAACATACTTACATACACAGCGACGCAGCGGTTTTATATAATTATTCAAATAATTATTACTTTATTATAATGCTTTCGAAGGCCGTTTGGGTTTATGTCGTTTCATTACCAGTAATTATAATTAATTCGCCACGCCATTCTCAGCCAAATGCTCCCAAAACAATGACTACCTTAGATTCAACGGGAACTGGTATGTTTATAGTGGGTTTATTGGCGGAAACCTATGCCGATCTGCAAAAGTTCTCTTTCCGCCAAGACCCGGCTAATCAAGGAAAATTCTGTAACGATGGTAACCTTTAAAGCCGATTAAAGTCGCATACAACTTAGTTTATCTTATTCTTTAAATGTAGGATTATGGAGTTTATCTCGTCATCCAAATTATTTCGGTGAGGTCGTCATCTGGTGGGGAATATTTGCTATTTCGCTTAATGTTATTTCGGGTCATGAATGGATAGCGATAGCTTCACCGGTCTTCACTAGTTTCATTATATTGTTTCTATCGGGTATACCACTGCGAGAGAGGTCATCCGATGAGAAATATAAAGAGTAAGTATTGTTTATGCAAGTATTTCAACTAAAACTGAAAATTATATCCATATTACCCATATTACTCTTACAGTCAATTGGAATATCGGAAATATAAAGCTTCCACATCTCCTCTTATACCAGTACCCCCCGCTGTCTATGTGGAAGTACCGGCCGCCTTAAAGTTTATATTATGCTGTGAGTTCCCCATTTATGACACGATGCATATACAAAAAGACCTCAGTCCCTACTCGCTGTCAATCGCTCGTTCACAATCGCATATCTAGCAGTCAATTGCGGGCCATTGTGGCGGACAGTCAGTACCTGGCGGAAGTCAATGTACTTCACACAAACACGGAGACACTAGCTCCATCCATCGTGGTCACTGCTATGGAGCGAATGGTGGCGATGCCGAAAATCATTTAAATTGTGGCGGAAGCTGCCGCAACTCATATATTAAATCTGGTAATCCTTATCAAAATGGCTCGAATTATGGTTATACGGCGCATGCTTTTAACACTTCTCTGGAAATGCCGACACCGCCACCACTTCAGAGTGTTATTAAATTAACAGAAGATGACGAGGACCTCGATACCGATGGTGTTATCTTTTTGCCGGGGCAGTTATCAGTAAAAACGAAACAACCACATTATTTACAAGCGTCCACGCCTACAACCACCCTTGAATACGAGCAGCAGTCTGCCTCCTATATAGACGGAGTTGAAGAAGAACAACTTGAACCAGAGCTAGAGGAAGACTACAATGAAGATATTGATTTAAGCAAAGCGGCCAGCGTTGAAAGCTTTATTGTTAATGAAATTCGAACCGAAAAGGAAGTACAAATGAATGCCGAGGGTAAACCCATAACTGTGACGACAATATTGTGATTTAATCCGTACATTGTCATAAGCATAGATATACACAAGCACATACATGCATGCGCATATATTAATATGCATGCGTTTATTTTTTTATTAACATATACAGGATTAAAATACATACTATGCTTAGTATTCATATACTGCAAATGTACATAAACACAACCTAGAGACAAGTGAAAAGAAGATTAAATTCATCTTTCCGGATCTGCGATACTCATGATCTAAAGATAATCGATAAAAATTATGTTATGTTTCTTACAAAGTTTAAATGTGTTTTGTAGGCGGTCGATTGTAGTCGGTTCACATGCAATTTTGTTAAATATTTGCAACAAATTTCAGATAAATATACTTTATAATTAGTTTTATAATCCAACGTAATCTAACCCGACTATATTCTAAAGATCTTTTTACAAGAATTTTATCTTTTTTATTTTCGATATTTTACTTTTGAGACGTGCGTATCCGTACGTGGAATTGATTTGTTTTCAAACGCAAAATCAATAATCAAGTAGAGCTCCGTTTTCAATTCCACTTTTTAGGAACATGAAAAATTCCAATAATTGTTTCAAACAGAAGGATATATCACTTTAAAGAGCTTATAAATTTCCAAACGATTTCTTAGCCAATGAAATATACTTGTCTTTGATGCATATTTTTTTCCTTGTTTTTTTTTTTTTTTTTTAATAAATATTCACTTTTTTGGCCCACTAAACTGTCTGGTCGTGGGTAGAAAACAAGAACAAAAAGGTAGATTGATGGATACAATCTAATATTAAATAATAATATAATAATAATACCACATACAAAGACGATATGATGAGCACTTAGTTGAGAGAACACTTTGATAAAGTGATTCTCTTCATTTCTCCTTCTTACTTACTCTCCCAATATTGAGATGCATGAACGCGTTTAGTAATTTATGAAAACTTTTAGAAAATAGTTTCTAATTTCAACTCCTTGAACATAGTTTCACTTTTCAGTAGGGATTTTCACTTACCCATCAAATTATTTGTGTATTTATAATATTACTTTAAAGGAATCAAAACTAATTGACTTAATAAAGGAGCGAAAGCCTACATGGATGACAACGAATAAATTATGAGCAAGTTAGTTCGCTTCTTTCTTCCCAAGTAGAGAACACTTAGCGTGAACATTTCATTTTTTCGGTACCTACTTTTCCTCAACAATTAGTAATTAATAAAAACTTTAAATATTTCTACAGTTTGCTTGATGGATTCGGTACAAACTTCGTTCTAGTAAGCAAGATGTAATAATCTTTCATTATTCCTATGCATGAGTAGCCGAGTAGACAAAAGAATCGTAACTAACAACTCAATGGTTGTGGATTCAAATCTCAAGCGCGGTTGAGTTTCCAATAAAGGCGAGCATATGATCTATAATCTGGCAGCTTTTAAATCCGTACTTTGTACATTTATTTACAACATATATAGACAAAAAATAAATAAACAATTCTACGCAATATTCTAGAGGAGATAAAAAACGCCTAGTAAGTTTTACAAGCATTCCACGTTTCTGCCGGCAATATTTGCTTTGGATCGAATTTTTCGAACGTCCATTTAATAAAATTCTATAAATTTTGAAGAAGTACCATAATTCCCAAATTTTGCATGAACTACACTTGCCAGCTTTTCAACTTAAGTACTCATTTCTTTGTACTCTCAATCTCAGTTCAATCCTTTATATATGAATGAGAAGTTGTTAAAGATTGCACCCTTGATGATAATAGTTTAATATTAAGAAAAGAAAAGAGAAAAAAGTTGATCCTAATTGAATTGTGCAATTCATGAATGTGGACGAATTTCACAGTTAGCATTTGATCAAAAACATATCAAAAAATAATCCCAAACTTGCGTTAAACCCAAAATGATTAGTTTTATATAAGAATAGGTATCGTTTTCTAAAGTATAAATAAATAACACATTATATATATTTATGTATATATACATACATATATACAACATAACATAAATAATTATAATAATATAACGTAAATATATATATATATGTATATATATATATATATATATATATATATATATAATACATAAGCTAGCAACACTTTAGTGGGACGTTGCCCACCATTAAATACCCTACATGACTTCGCTTAATACTAAAGCTTTAGATAAGGAATGATCGAAAAAGAGGTCCGATATGAAGCATTTGCAATGGCTTTCGTCTTTCATTAAAATATCTAAAAGATTGCTATCTGTAAGTTGAATACAAGAAATAAACGGAGAGAGGGACAGACAACCTTATCGGTATAATAAAAGTTGGGTCTATCTTAAGTCCTTCTGGTTGTTGCATACATCCGCACAAACTCAAGGTACCCGTATGTCACAAGTGGTGTAGGGTATAAAAATAATATGTATTAAAAAAAAGTGCCAAAATATATCTGTATATGTGGATGCGTACCAAGGTATTTCAAACCTATTACTAATTTAAATTAAGTATTTCTGATAGATATGTGTCCATATATATTATAGTGCTCGCATGTATTTTGATCAGTAACTTCTATTGGCGAAAATGGTAAAGTAATGCGACGAATCATTATACACAACAGTTAAGTTTGATGATTTTAACCTTTTTGTACATAAAATAACAGTTTTTCATTTAATTTTGTTGAGTTATTCAGTGTATATAAACGCCAATCATGGAATGCTCAAAATTACATATTCGACATTCATTACTTTTGTTGTTTGATTTGAACAAATCTGCTAGCGATGCCCATCAAACACTTTTAGAAGCTTATGGTGATGCTACTTCATCATATCCCAAGTGTCGGTTTTGGTTTTATCAGTTTAAAAGCGGTGGGTGATTTTGATATCAATGACAAAGAACGGCCTGGAGGAACAAAAAAGATCAAAATCGATGAACTGCAAGACTTATTGAACTAAAACCCACCTCAAGTCCTCAAAAAATTTTCGAGCAGCTTAGCAGTTGATGAATCAACTATTTCTAAATGTTTGCCTGCAGTGGGAAGAATGATTACCATACGAATTCAGTTAACATGCCATTTCGAACCGTTCCAACATTGCGGTTTCATTACTCTCCAGGCAAAAAGAGGATTTTTCTGTGGTGTATTCTGACTGATGATAAAAAATGGATCTACTACGATAATCCTAAGCGCACAAAATCATGGTCCATTAGTCCAGGAGGGCCGTCGACATCGAAGCGGAATATTCGTAGTCACAAAGTTTTGCCTGTTGCGTGATAACGCTCAACCACATGTTGCAAGTGTTATTAAGAATACACTGTTGCAGCGCGAATGGGAAATTCGGACGCACTCACCACTAGTTCATGTAGATGCACCCTGGCTTGGCTGGCATGCGGTTTCGAAATGTTAAAGAAGTGCGAAAATGGGTCGATAATCGGATCGTTGCCAAACCAATATCGTTCTGTCGACACGGTATCGCCATGTTACCAGAAAGATGGGACAAAGTTAGAGGAAACGATAAAAAATATTTTGATTAATATATATATTGTTTTTCTCAATAATTGCCTATTCAAAGTGAAATAATGGTTAAAATATATGCAATCACTTAACAGGAACAGTAAATAACAATAATAACAAATTGCTACTAATTGTGCCTCTTATGTACACTCACCTCGTAGACATAACATACTAGCCAACAATAACCAATTTCTTATTTTGAATACACGTCTAACTAGAAGATAACTTTTACTTATTTGTTAATTATTAAACTAAACTTTTTGGCCCGATGCACAGGTCATTACAGGAAGCTATAGTATTTAGAAAATTTGTACATAATTGCATATATACAGATACGTATATATATAAAAATATAAATATGTAAACATAAGCTGTGAGCGCAATCTCATGTCCGATCATGTACTAAACGAAAATAATGTACTAAAGAAATTTCTATTTAAACTGATTATGGAGGCTTTCGAACGTACACTGCTTGATAATTTAACTCACGTAGTGACTTATGTCGGGAGTGGGTCGCGATTATTTATAGTTCATTTTCAATATTAACTTGCTTGCAAGAACTTCCAATGTTTTTGATTGGCAACAACTTCCAACTTGAGACAGCGCTTATTACACTATCGTTACAAATTATTGGCAAGAATGTTAGGTGTATTCGTCTACGCCTTTTTTTTAGTAATTGTTAGCAAACGCGATCTTTATCCTGCTGTAAACTTTTTCGCAAGCAAATATTTATGTAAAGTGCTCCTCATATGGTTCTTACGATGTTTCAAAAAAATAGAACTGTCAGACGGATGAACTTACGATTTCTAAAGGAATTACAATTTACATATACATATATATTTATTATGTATATATGTATTGTGTGTAATATAATATATATTATTGCGATTATTTGTGTGCTCAAAGAATATGAATTTCAGAATATCAAAGAACTTTAAATGGAAATCTTTTGTTAAGATATTTTAACGATGCATGATCGGCTTGAGACCTACGTCGTCTATGGCTGCATGTGTATAATATAATCAATTATAGTATTTAGTGTATATTTAATGAAAAATAAGTAAGTCTCTCCACGTTCACGTATGTGTGTGTTTGTATGATATGCACTAACCCACCCAAATTTCATAATCGTAAGCAACCAATCAACCGAATCAGTATCAATAGTTTTAAGATAAAGAATTCTTTGTTAATAACAAATTTTTATTAATGTTCGAGAAATACAAAACCAGCAAACACAAAATAAGTGCATACTTTGTTGCATTATCGTAAAATGTCTATATTTTTAATACAACATATATTCTGCCTCTATCTATGAAAAATTATTTATTAAACAGATTTTAGAAACAGTTGTAAATATATAGTTGAGAAATTTTAAAAAATAAAATAACAAAATTAATTACTTATGTTATAATCGCTTAAGGATGAATCTTTTCTGACGTTTCCAAATTTATTTTTAATTTTCTTTATTAGCTGCGGGAGAGTGGGTAAGCCGATCGGGATCAGTTTTGCACCGAAGTTTTAAGCAAATTTCATATGAGCAATTACGCCAAATATTTATTACAGATTGTAGATTACTAAATATGATATTTGACCGGTCCAGGACACTATATTGGGTCACGGCCTACCATTAAGTACCCTACATCGCCCTACAGTCCCATTCATATAAAGACTTACTAAAATAATGTATTATATGGGGAATAATCAAAGGTGGTTCCATCTGAACTATTCTCAATAGCGTTGGTCCTTCGGCCAAGCAAGTCAGTGTATTGAATTTTATTAAAATATTTCAAAAATTGCTGCCTATGGACTGAACAAGAAAAAAAGCAAGGCTGGGCGGACGAAGGGACACGCTTAAATCAATTCAGAACGTGATTCTGAATCAATCGGTACAATAAAAGGTGGTTCCATCTCAAGTACTTCTGTGGTGCATCCGCACAATCTTAATATATTTCTGACAAATAATTATATGCGCAAAAAAAGTTTTGTAATATAATAAATTATATATATTATTATTATTAATGGTAAATTATTTTTGGGGTTGCAATATATTTTTATGTGTATGCACTCTTCCTTTGCTGAGCACTTCCTCCTTCGTTCGTCATTACACGTGGTCCTATTACCTGAAATTATCGCAGTAAGCTTGTAGTTCAATACAAAATAAATAATTAGCTAGATGTATGTGCAATTATCACCATTCCACTCTCTGCCGCTGAATAGCAAATATTTCAATTTTTATTTTGTGTTTTATAAAAAATATATCCACTATTTTAAAGAAAAATTGTATTCGTCGGTTTGTTTGTAATTGAAAATGCCATACGGACTGAACTTTCGGATGAGGAGTGCGGGAAAAAAACAAATAAAATTAAAACGTCGTGTAAGGCCGAGCAATAAAGACCGTATACCACTTCGTCTAATATAATTTTTTTTTATTTTTATGGTAACATACCAAGAATGATTCCTTGTTTCCATGTAAAACTGCACTTCTCATCGAAGGGCTTAAATGGGAGAGGGTCCATAAAGTGAACTGCCGTTGTTTATATAAAGTAACAAAAATTTTATTATCAAAGGTCCTATTATTCATCACTTACTTTCAACACTAAATTCTACAAATTCGATTTTTTCGCCAAACAAAATCTCACTTTTCATGAGAACCGTTATAAAAAATTGAAACATGCGATCCAAATTTTTCACTTCAATTGGTTACGCCGATATACTAATAGTCAGCCAATTTTTTCGCGAAATTTTGAAAACTGCAATTTTTCTTAATTTCAGTAGCTTCCATCCTATGGCCAAAATACGATATTGTAGCAAATTTCGTCAGAATATCTCTGAAATTTTGGTTTTTAAGTTGAACACAAAAATACGGAGAATGGCCAAATATCAAACCGGCGGATAGGCTTAAATATATTTTTATAATTATTTTGTGTCGATTGATATAATGTAAGGTGAGTAAGGGTACAGCAATATCTTCACTTAGAGATTAAGTTCCAAATTTACATGAAATAGTCCAAAAAAGAAAGAATAGTGGAAAAAGCAACGTAATTGCAGAACGCTGATGGATTATGACCGGCATGCGTTGCAACTTTGAAGGGAATAGAAGTATTACGCATAGTCGACCTGGTACTTAAACGAAGGTAGATTATATTGTTTACAGAACTGTTGGAAAATCGGGGGAACATTACGCTTTATGGGCCCATGTCAATGTTGCGCTGATCAGTAAGTTTGTGTATTTAACGCTCACAAATTACCCTACTTCCTAACTGTCGCAGCTAACCCAGATGAAAATTAGCGTCTTAATTAAGACTTAAAGGAACTGGTTTTTAATTCATTTCGTTCGGAGGCCTTTAGCGTAACATTGAAACCATAAACACACAAAAATTCAAGGTGCTGTTCGCGAGGATTGTTTATATTGTCAATATTTTTTTATACGTTTAAAAATTCTGATCCGAATACTGTCGATATTAGCGCCACTTAATGGTGCAAAATTTTACAAGAGGGCGCTTTAGCTATTTTTTAGCAAATCAAGCACATCTTGAGAACAGATCAAGCATATCCATATTTATATGGAGAACAAAGCTTTTGAAATGCCACGGCAAGAATTTTCCACAGGTCAAGTAAGTAAATTTATATTGGCTGATATGTGGAAGACTACGTAAGGTGGCGCTACTTTGTATATGGACAATAGATGCGCATCGTAAGTAATTGGTTAATATTGGCCTTTAAAGGAACCATTCGCTAGGAATGTGGTGACTACGATGTGCACATATTGTTAATATTTGAGAATAGAAATGTCTAGTCTTTCCCCACCAGATGCGTACATATGAAAGTGGAATTTTTGTATGGATAATATGTTTACTGTGTGGACATAAGAAAATTTATTTAAATTAATTTATGGTTGCTCGCCAGCTATGCACTTTTCCCACCTGTTTGGTTATGCGTGGATACCACGCTAAAAACAATTGTTGCTCTTTTGACTCAAAAAGGTCGTGGAGCTATTTTCGTAAGAGGTGAAATGCTGCACAGTGCGTGTCATTTCGATGCAAACAACTTGTAATCGAAAAGAACACGAAGAATAAGTGGCTTGGGCTAACTTTTCTGAGCTGAGAGCGTCAACCATATCGCGAATCGGGTTTTCTCTATGGATAGACGGATGTTACTAAAAAAATTGCCTTTTGTTATCCTTTTTGATATTTCACAAGTTTTTTGGGCCGCGAACGGTTCAAGCTGCACTTTGGCAGCTAACAGCACACTACACTCTTCTACTCTCCCCGAAGTCAGAATGTCGTCTCCCGTCCAAAGAGTTTCAGTCTAACAGTCGATGTGTGAGGTACGCCTACGCTTATTTTTATGTTTGCAACTTTCAAAATAGATCGATAGACGTTTCATTCTCTGTTAGAACACAATGCAAAAAAAACTTTCTTGTGCAAAGAAAAAATGCTCTTTATTTTTATTGTTACAAAAAGTACTTTTGTTTTACGATCTATGTTCACATTACAACTGCTTTGCCAGATGTCCAAACTATAAAGAAAACACAACTTGAGACACATACGTCCTCTGCACGTGATTTTTGTCATCTATGGGCGGATTCATGTGTCATATTTGCATACCTGGTATGTATCTTAGCTAAATTTATTGAAAACTACTAGGCAAGGATAATGTGATCAAAATGGCCAAAAAGCATAAATAATGGTTGCAACAATGGTCACCAAACAAAATTAAATGGCATCTACTCACACTCATGGACTATATTATAATTTCGACTTTAGACTTTTCGCAAAATATTTTATAAAACTTTGCCGTGTACTACTTTCCCTCATAATAAGAACTTTTCACTATAAAAATTGGATTTTTTCTTTTATTTCTTCGCAATAAACTTAATCGCTGAAATTGCTAGTAAATTGTAAAGAATTTATGAATTGAGACAATATTCGAGTATATATAGTAAATACATAATTATAAAAAATACAATAGAAAAAACTGAGCTGTGAAAACTTGAATAAAAGCGAAAAAAGTTCTACTTGGTGTAAACCAAACTTTTTTATATCCATCGTCAGTTTGAAATTAAACGAACAAATATTCAACAAACAATAAATATTAATATCGGAGAAATTTGCGATAAAATTGACTGCCACCAATAAGAGTATATCACTGGAGAAATGGTTGAGTGCGTAAATCACGACTTCAGTAGATAAAGAGGTAGACAAACGGATGTGGCCCAAGCGATTGCCCTATTCGTGTTTATCTCGAATGTGCGGATCGTATAAGACTATGTTTCAAATACGTATTTCCATTTATTACAAACATTAACAAAATTAATAGACCCTCTGCAGTGGATATAATAAAGATGTATAGATATTAACCAGTCATTGCTGCTGACGTAAGGATTGTGTGAATTGTTTTTAATGAGTATGAAAGCAATTTTCATAGGATAACGATACGGCTTTAGAGAGTACAACATTAATATCCATGAAGGGATAGTTTTGCAGTAATTTGACATTGGAGGCAAAATCGTTTTGCAATATTTGATCACGCTGTATTCTGAAATGGCAAATAATTTAGTTGTTCAGTTGAGAAATTTTCTTAATTGCGTTAGTAAACCAACAAAATCATAGCACAGCAAATCTTTAAAAGAAATTGGAAGCGCTGTTCGTCTGAGAATACAGAGTCCCAAATCCGCACAACGTCGGGTAGCGGAAACTCTTGTGAAAGTATTAAAGAAATCCATCTATAAGGATTTAACCTATATGTTATTTGATAAAAATGAAAAAGTTCGAAACACACCTGAAGCTATAGTATTGCGGATGTAATTCTTGGCTTTTAAGGTGTTCATAGATTTGCAAATCCCGTTCTTGAAGCATTTGCGATAAACGTTTCATCATATTTTTTATGCCGCCCTCTGAGTCATCGAGGGTTTTTATAAAAAAATCGCGCACTTCAGCCATAAGAGCCGTAAAGCAAAAGAAACAATCAGCTTCAGCATGTTCTTTAACCGATTAGTAAGAAATGTATAATAGTAAACACAGAAAAAATTCCATTGCGAACAAAACCCACCTCTATAATCGGGGTCTGGATCGGATGCCATTACATAGTAAATAGGACCAACAATTTCATTCATGCCTTGAACGTAGCTTTGCCCAGGGTTTAATTTTGCGTATAAAAATAAAATTCGTTGAACCACTTCCCAATGAGCTTCTTGGCCCTCCTCCATGGCCTCATAAGTTTCCTCGGAACGTTTTGTAATAAGATTTATCTATGTAGAAACGCATAATAAACATTAGCAGGGTTATGATAATTAGGTTTTGTATAGAAGCGTAACAAATACCTGCTACTTTGGGTTTATGGATGCATGCATTTAATGCAAAATTTTTAATTAATACGTTTTCTATATATTCACGGCGAATAACTTTAACAATTTACGAGGAAAATCTCTTACCTTCATTATTCCCAGTCCCTTACGCTCAACATTTGCTGCCTTCAGCACCGAAGGTACTACCCTTTGATGCAGGCGGCGTTCCCCGTTACTATTGACTACAATATCACACGGGTACTCTGTGGGTTGTTGAAAAAATGAAATGTCCGGGCACAAACGTCGTACATCTTTATCAATTTGTAGGAGGAATTCATTGTCATTGAAGAAGATATTCCATGCACTCTCAGCGCCCTCACTCAGCGGATGATCATTCAAGCAACCATTTCTTGCGTCCAACGCGTGGGCTTCTTTTAATCCCGGCGGCAGTACAAGCTCTTCAATAAATTGTCTGTACAGAGCTCTCTTTTTTGTCAAAGTTTCGTTCCAACTTTCCCTGTTCGTCCCCAAATAACCCAATAGCAATTTCCAGCAACGCGGTCTTAAACTTTTCACATCTGGTATGCCTGTTTATGTAGCAACAGCAAAAAGCCATGCATTCAAATATGGTTTGACAATTAAAAAAAAAAAAGAATAAATTTTATTTAGCATTATGCCTCTGACCACTCAGCACGCAAAAATATGTACATACCATTGAAACACAGTTGCCGTAAGTAACTTAGATCAATCTCATTTTCGGCTAGAGCATCTTCGAATTCTTTAACGCTTCAAATTCACCGTTCAAAATTAAATATATTAATGTTATTTTTTTTTTTTAGTTTAATTAAAGAAAATGCAGAAATATTCTTTTATTACCCACCGTGCTTTGAAAACCGACATGCTAATGTCGTTCTAATGAAATCCTTTGTTGCTGTATTTTAATAAATAACATAACGAGGGTTACCAACTTATTTTAGCGGATTATTTATGGGTATTTATTAGATTTACATGAAACGGCTTTAAAAATTGTTCAGACAGACATTATGCTTTACCAACATTAACAAATGAACTAGGCATTTAATTTAGACAATTCTTTATAGGTTCTGAATTGAAGTAAATACTAGAAGAGATTAAAAAGCTTGAAAAACGCGTATTTGCCCGGATGAGTGAACTAATGTCAATCAATGAAATTGAATTGAACGCCTAAGCAAATACATATATATGTTGGCAATATCCCTTATAGTGTAAATTTCATAAGCAAATAGGATTTTTTTTTCTTTTGTTTTTAATTTGACGAAAATAATTTTTTCGATAGTAACGTATAGAAGAAAAAAATTTTATCAATATATTTAATTTCAAGAACTTATGATCCAAATACACGGATGTTAAGACCCAAAAAATTTAAGATCGAATAGAAAGTTTTACGCAATTTCTTTTTGATTGTGAGAAAAAGGAAAAAGAAGGGATTTGTTTGTTAGTTGTAGATGAGTTAATAGACACATCTTGTCAGTTTTTGAAATTAACATAATGAGTTGTTATTTGGAGAGGTAAGCAGACAGGCAAACTGATGGAAGCACATTCCACTGTTCACTTGTATGTGCTTGTAAAGAATATTAAAAGAATTTCCGTACCCCTTCAGTTCTTAGCCAAATTTTTGAGATGTGACTTTATATAATTGGGAAGAGGGAACAAACATTAATCACACAGCTTCGATCAGCATAATTTATCGTTGACGCTAGGTTTGGAGAAGGTAGGTGAATACCTGTAATTAATTTGCAAGGTTGGATGCCAACTTAATATATATAAGCCTCTTATTCTAGATAAGCAGCCGAGACTGTATGTAGTGTACGTCGTTTCATTAAAATTATGTTTACCATCTGGAAGCCTTTGTGCAAAAGAGTACGGTTCGTATAAAGGGCTTTATATGAAACGATTACCTAGATCGCTTCGTGGATCTGGTCAAGACAATGATAAAGCAAAGTAGGCCTTAAAATTATAGATTGAATTTTATTTTAGAGATTTAAGTTCAATTTAAAATTTTCCCATATAAACATAAATTTGCCAGAACTGTCTTGATCGAAGCACTGCAACATATAAGAACTTTTAAACACTTTTTTTTATTACTTGCTTGTAAGCATATGGATGAATCAAGGCTAAGCATGTACGCATCATTATTTAGTTATCAAAAACATTAGTATAGCCGCTTTCTTGGTTAGACGGTGATGGCACCGGTGATGTCGGTGCGGGGATATCGTAAACCAAATAAAACTTTTCTCTTGTTATGTTTCATTACTTATATACATTAGCAATCATGATACTTACTCATCTGCCATTAAGAGATAAGATGATTTTCTCAAGCATTAAATTAATGAAAATCAATGAGATGGTATTGAATCAATAGACGTCATAAGACAAATTTTGAAAACATCTGGATTTTCGAATGTAACTAAATAACTAGACAGCAATGTGGACAATGTATCAAAAAATATCGGAAACTTTCATGTGGAGTTTTGAATGTAATATTACTATGAGATAGCAAGGATTACATTTCGTTCTTTGATCTATATGAGTGACGTATTTGTTGATCATTGGTTAACTTAAGCAAACCGGCTCTGTGGTGTGCAAATGACGAACGCATTTCATTTAAGTACTGAAATTTCATATTCATTTCAGTTTCTATGTATTTATTTAAAAAAGAACAACAAAAATATATGTATATATATGCATATATATATAAAATATGTAAGTCTGTAATTGAAAGCAAACAAAGAAACAAACAAATTTATTACTAAAGAAATATGATGAAAACTAAAATTTTTCATAAACATTTTTGAAATGTTTCTCAATTGAGAAAAGCCTGCGAAAGGAAAGCGTCAGTGTACGGTGTATTGATTCGTGCGCCAAGTTCTATGAATATAAGTATGATTAGAAGAATCGGTTGCGCGTGGGACTATTGCATTTTATTGCACGTTAATAAATGAGAAAATTTTATATGGAAAAACGACCATCATTTTGGAAAGTGCCTGAATATGGATTGGATAAGCAGCAGCAGGCAGTAACTGGTACAATTAAATCAGCCTTAATTAAAACGCATTCAAAACAACACAATCGTATACAAAAACACGTCCGCTTTAAAGATGACTATGATAAGGAAATGAAAGTAAAAATAAGAAAAATAATTATTATTTGTTTTAAAAGTAAACTAAAAACACTAATTAATTCACTGCTTGTTGCTTGATCAGATTGCACGTATCCCGTATAGTCTCTATAAGCATTTATTACATAGTTTTAAATTATACGAAATGATTCAATTTTGCTTTCAGCTTGTTTGTAAGTGTGGCAGTAGATTTAATTTGGCAAACGATATTTGTGTGTATATAAAAAGCACACGCAAAAGACATGCATTGCAAACAGAACGCAATTTCTATACTACATCATTTTGGCCCAATTAAATCTGTTCGTGCTTGTTTTCTATAGTAACGGTAATGTTCTGTAGCTGCTTTTCATTTATTAACTACAAAATTTGTACGTTACTTGATCGAGCAAACGCTTTGCCAGTTAACGGGAAACGCCTAACAACATTCCCATTCATTTAATACGATCGATTCGGATAACTCCAATAGTCAGCGATTTATTACACTCACCACAGTGGGTATATTTAATAAGGTAATTGCTCAACGGGAAATTCTATAAATTGTATACATTTTCTTAAGCGACATGAATAGCGAGTTAAAAAAATTGGTCGTATTCCCATTGTCCGGAAAAGTTCGAAAACCATTATAATCAGTTGAGAAGTTCGCTCGAAGTGTAAGGAGTATCTAATCTTCGGCGCATAATAAATTGAAAACAAATATAAAAAATTTCGTATTTGTTTTTTTAATTGTTTGCATGCTTGTCGGGTTTTCCTATGTGGCAGCAGGTAATGTTGTTGTATTTTTTTTTTAATCAATGAAGAAGAAAAGTAAAAGTTTGTTTCCGAAAACCTCTTCCCTTGCCTCATTTATTTTTTGTTATTCTATATCCAATAAGCATGAAACTGGAGGAAGGAATATCCATCACATGCTATACAATTAAATTAATATATACTTAGGGATATCGTTTCGGTGTTCTGACCGACCAAATGTCATAAGGAAGAAATGGTGCATTTTCTTCTTCTGATTTCTTTGACTTCGTACTAATTTGGATATATCGAACGAATGGTCAGAATGAAATACTACTTCATCAATTTCGTTATAAAACAAGATTGCTATGTCACGCAAAGGAGAAGTAAAGTTATATTTTGCGACTTGTGACGTCTCTGCGATGTCGTCCAGAATTATGGCCATTAATATTATAAACGTAATTATTATTATTATTATAATTAATTTAGCCAGAGAGACGAAAAGACGAATGCAAAGACGAAAGTCTTAAATTAAAGCACTAGCATCGGCTTTATTAAAAACTCTACCGCACTTGAGATTTGCACCCACGACCACTGAAATGTTTGTCGACATCGCTAGCCTACCAGTCCACTCAGGTGGAAACAACCTAATCAATATTAAGTATTAATATCAAAAAAGTAAATAATGTGTAGCATGTTTTAAATATTGGATTGGATAAGGATTGGATAGAGGCATGTTTGTAGGCTTTATCTTACTTGTCTGATTTGGAATGCTATACTGAATACATTTAACTAATAAACTTTGAAATTCATAAAACTGCACATACAAGGGCACTGTTTTCTTCTACGCTTTAATTGTAATAACATTGAAAGCGGCCTTTCTATGAGAAGAAGGAAAAAGAGACGTCTTATAGTTTCCGGACTTAAAAACAAAGCTTCGACACCTTTTAATGAAATATTATTGACAGCACCATGTGTTTATCTAGGCATCACCCGTCGAGTTTGCTCCAACGACCTCGAAAGCTATCAAAATTGTGCAGGCACAACCATCTGCTTTTTTCCTTTTGCTCGCTATTTGGATGACCATGATTAAATTGCTCTTTTAAACTTTTGAACCAAATTTTAGACGCAAGCGGGGAAGTATTGCTAAAATAAATTATTCACCATTTTTCTTGTTTTCAATGACCAGTCACTTAGGGGATGTCCCCTATTTACGTAACACGGTGACGGCCAGAAAGAAGAAGAAGTGAAGAAAGAATAGTGGAGATGGCCGCAAACTAGTGACTCTGTGTACCCAATCGGTAAGTGTTATGCCTTTCTCTACTGAATACTCAGTATAGCTACGACCAAGGTAAACACTACCGCCGTGAGATTTGAATCCATGAAATTGGAATGGTATACAAGCCATGCTTCACGAATGGGTTGGTTGTATCTCCGGATTGCATCGGAAACAGCACCAACAATTCTTTGTTTAATTTTCCTTATCGAATATTGCGGTTTCCCACTTAATGTTTGGCTCAGTTGCATCAGTTATGCCCGTTAAAAAAAACTGCACTTGCTGTAACAAACAGAAAGATATATATTAACCACCTAGAATGGGGGTTGTTGCCATAGTTACGACTTCATATGAATACTGAAGTGCAACGACAATACCGATGTTTTGAGGGTTACCGAAGAAAGAAAGTTTTGTTGACTGATCTTTAAAAGGCATTACATTATCTTTGTTGTCTCTTTGAGATTTACTTCAGTTCGGTTAACTATGGGAAACGATGAGTCTAAAAGCCTTTTCAACTGAAGTCTTAGCTCTCTATGCCGATTTCTTCAATGTCGTGAATTCCAACAACAGACCTAACAAGTACCTAGGTTCGGACAGATACGTCAATAAACAGAGAGGTCAAAGTTGTCTATGCCTGTTTTAATTAGATCTTTAACGTATATATATCTAGTGATAGACATAATACAATGAAGATTACATGCATATATATATAGATATATATATGTCAGCATTTTGTAGAAATTAATATTTTAGAATATTTTCTTTAACATTTTCTGATAATTTTTTTAAAGAAAATTGTCTCTTCACCTTGATTCGGCGACTACTAAGTGGACACAGCTTTCCCATGAACAGAGGCATGTTCTTGAAATCAGGCGTTGATTAAGTGCAGTTTAACATTGCGATGTTTCGAAGTGCTTTTAACTAACCATTTTGTAATAGACCTCTTTGTTGAAACAAATGTAGTAAATAGAAGAAAAATAGAATTTCCTTTTATTTTGTGTTTTTTTTTAAGAAATCGCAACAAATACTTCTTTCATTATTAGCGCTCTTGGCCAAAAAAATATAAAAAAGAACAAGTAAGAAAATTATATTCGGTCATGACCGGACCTTTTATACCCATCACCGCTGTCCTAAAAAAGACGAAACAAGTAGAAGATCTTACTTCTCATGCGCTATAATATGGAGTGGGCGCGGCTGATTTTTTCTATTTTTAAAATTAAAAGTTTGTACCACATTGACGTATGGGCGTTGTAGGCGTGTCTTTTGCAAAGTTTAGTTCACTTCCAAATTGTTTTCCAAATTTGTAGGCGACATATCCATTTTCGCTAACGGAAGATTGTTTACCACAAATACTAGGCACCTACGCAGAGAGACTGATGGACAATGCCATACTTAGTTGCATAACAAATTTGAAACTGGCCAGGAATTTATATACTTTACAGGCGTTTTAAAGCTACGCCATATAAAGGTATTGAAAAAAAAATTAAATTTTGCTACATTACAATATTGGGTAAGCGTGGTAAATTATTTCCATTTTGCAACAGGTGCTAGAGTATCGCCCATAGAATATGCGTTCAAATTTTCGTGCATTTATCTGTTATAGTTTATGAGTAATGAGCAAAAAACCAATTTCTTATTCCTCTCGAAAAACAGAAGTGTTCGCAGTTTACATGGTATTGTGGGCGTGTTCTTCGAACGACTAAGCTCATTTTTAATATTACCCTGGGTGTAAGAACTTCCCATGTTCCGCCAAATAGGAAGGCGACAGCTTCATTTTTGCGAGCAGGAGGATGTTTACAACAGACATTACATAAACGGACATGCTTAAATCGATTTAGAACTTGATGCTGATCAAGAATATATGTACTTTGTGGGATGTCTGACGCTTCATTCTGCAAACGTTTTGACAACATGAATATACCCTCCATCCTTCGGTGATGGGTATAAAAACGGATTCTGAAATCAAAAAATTCGCAAGCAAGAGTAGACAGAGGTACAATGTAAGTGTGTGTGTGTGTGTGTGTGTGTGTGTGTGTGTGTGTGTGTGTGTGTGTGTGTGTGTGTGTGTGTGTGTGTGTGTATGTGTGTATGTATGTGTGTGTATGTGTAGCTATATATACCGATACGTACATAGATATACATATAGGTATGCTTATATGCAAAATGTGGTGTAAGGAAGGAAGAAATAAATTGATACATCTTTAGCAAGCATAGAAAACTGAAAAATGATGAGATGATTGCAGATTTTTCATTGTTTTGTCGGTTTAGTGCTTTTCAAATTAGTACTTAAGCAGCTTTCAATCCGATCAAAACGTTTAATACTTTTCTGTTTTCGTTCCTAGAGAAATCACGCGAATAAAAATTCGCATTTTAGAATAGTAAAAAATACAAACCACTTTTACGGCTCATCTAAGTTAAATTTGTAACTATTGTCGCTGTTTTTAAAAGGAAAATATAACGCAAAACTGTAGCGAAACGGAACGATTTGTACTGTTATTGGATGTGTGTATTTGGTTATTATTAATTGTACGTGTGTGTGTGTGTGTGTGTGTGCAGCGGGAGATAGTGCTGTTAGCAATTAACGGCAGTAATCATGAGTCCAAAATTGCATGAATTCGTCGTTATCTTAAAACGTGACGGTCAATGTACTCCCTGGGGCATACGTCTGGTCGGTGGCAATGATCTGGATACGCCGTTGATTATCACCCGGGTAAATTTCTTTTTCTGTCTTTCGTGAATATGATAATGTTGTTAATGACATTGTACATGCATTTAAAGATATCTTTATGTCTCTCCTAAATATATAACAATAATAATAACAATAGTAAAATGTTTATTATACAAAATGATATTTAGTTAGTAATTAGTATTTCATTTAGAAAAATTAAATAGTTTACACTGGTTTTATTTAAGATCATTTAAAAACTTTTTTTACGGCCACATATTTTATCTCACACAATCCTTTGCCTTTCATATTTTTTTCAATCAAACAACTGTCACTCTGATATTAAATGCCGTTTACGTGCTTACGTTCTTTGAAGTTAGATGGTAGAAATTCATTTGCGTACATTATGTTCCACTAATAGTTTCCGTTTATTTGCATAGTCGTTTATACGCTGTAAAGTAGTAATAAAGTTGTGCCACGGGATGCTTATGTTTACATAGCACGCTACCATTTGCGTAGAAACAGTCATTCCATACTCGTTTGAAAAACTATATAAAAAAACAAATGATGGCTAGGAAATCACCCAAATTGGGGCACAAATTTTTTTCCCCTTTTTCTTTCCCATTGGACAGTAATAAGTTTAGGGAATTCTTAGAAATTCTAAGAAGCGCAATATCTTTGAATAGAAACGATTTTTCAACGGTTTCGAAACAGAATAGCTTGATGTAATTACGGCGTACTTGATGTAGATTCCTATAGGAATATTGATGGCATTTTTATATGTATCTACCTCCATGGATAGGGTTGTAGGGTTGTACATACGAAACTTAGTCTTCATACAACGACAACAGACTTCCTATAAGGTAACTTAATGGGTTTTAATACGTATTGCAACAAATTGAGTTTAATTGATAAACGGCAGGAATTGTCATAAAACGAGATTGCACGATTATTTGTGCTTTAACGAGTAGAGCATATACAAAAATATTTAGGGGTCTCCATAATATAATATACTGTTCCAAAATTGCTTGGCGATTTTTATTAGTACGAAAAGGCTTTTGTTTGTAGTCACTTCTTTCCCACGTGGTCTAGTTTTCGACATGCCTATGACACATACCTATTTCTATTAAAACGGATCATTTTGATTCCCAGCTTTATCGACCTTTCACAGCCGCGAGATCGATTAAGAATTTTATGTGAGTAATTGTGAATGATCTGTTCATGAGGACGTTCGCGATATGGAAAAAATTGAAAGAAACTCGAGAACGACCGACACCTTTTTCGTATTTTTGTCTATAACTTTCGATCCCATGCAGATATATCTGAAAACATATCACATCAATTTTCATCCGTGTCACATTCATACTCAGTCCGGAAATAGTCCTGAATTTTTAATTCCAATTTATTTCCAATTTAATTCTCATTTATTCTAACATACATTAGCCTTTTTGCCCACCCAATCGCAAATTCGATCAAGGAAAAATAGGGGATCAAAATGATCTCTTGTGGTATAAATAGCTATACGCAAACCATTGGTAATTCTAGTGTCAATGATTTAAAACTTTTGATCGGTGTATGGGTTCACCCGAAGCTAGCAAAAAATCCATAATTTCTCCTGAGCATTGCGTATGAATGTTTATTTACGCCCTAAATTTTCTTTAATTTATTCGGTTTTTCTTGATGGAAAATATCAGTTAAAGTGAGCACACTATTGCCAAAAACTCGCAGCCAAACAAATAAAACAAATTATATGAATATGAGTGTTTTTAGTCTACGCTGTATATTTGTGAGATGATAAAAAACCATACATACGGTGATCACCTGGGAGGACATAGATCGATTGAAGGTATCTTTACCTGACTGAAATCGAATGTAATATATTTTTCTTGATTTTACTTATCATTTAGCCGGTAATACATTCTATGTTCATGTATTATGTCAAATGAAACCTTCTTGTGTTTATCCCGCAAGGCGTATAACATAGCATACATTAAGTTTACTAATCACAGTTCCTAATAAAAAGAGATGCTTGATAGGTGCTTGTATAGATGTCCGTTTCGTTGTTTAAATAATTAATTAATTACACTTTCAAAATTTCCTTTTTTGATTGTTGTCAGATCCAGCTTAAAAATCAAAGTTGGTTTATAATCAAATACTTTATTATTTTATTTATAAGAAATGATTTCTCCACTACGTTAATGTAATAGCTTAAATACGGTAGCTAGCTTGTGATTATTGCTAGTGATATGATATGTTACGTGAAAGAATGCTTATGCCTGGCATATCAAATGTCAGCTCTTTGATACTCGACATTTTAGATCAGTATATAAAAGCCGCCAAGTGTGTCGCTGCTTATGTCTATATCGGTTATCCAATCGAGATCATTTTTGCACTAAACTTTTAACAAATAGCGGTACCAAGTTTTAGATTAGAATTGGGTAAGTTTTGTAAGTGACAGCTTCCTATTACTCATAGACTCGTAGGCTTCTTAGTGCACATCGCTTCAATCTTAATTTGTGGCGCCCAACTAAGAATACGTACGCTAAACTTTAGCTTTTCATCTCAATAGTTTGCTACGACGTAGACGATCTAAAAGCAAGCAATTAGTTGAACGGACATACTGACAATCCGGACTTAATTGATTTAAAGTGCTACACGCTAAGCATAGTGTCTGTAGCAAATCAGAGATCCTATCTGATGGTGCGTAGTAGTATCCCGTGGTGGTAGTTATGAAAGAATAAAAGTAGCCAAGTGGTGACTTAAGCCGAATGCAATCGTCCGAATTTTTCTTTTCGTTATGTTTCTACTTTTTTTACTGCAAGGACTTTTATTATCAATTTGCTCTCTTATTGTTTTAATGTAGCTGGTTGTGTTCACGTTTGCCTATATATCTGCATACATACATACGTATATATATATATATATATATATATATATATATATATATATATATAAATATATATATAAATATATAAAAGTTTTTTAACTAGCTCACACTAGTCGTTAGCCAAGTTTCATTATCAAAACAAATTGTAAAACAAGAACAAAAAAATAGATGTGAAGAGAACGTCGAATGCAAACACACAGAGGGCAAGAAGGCTATTGGACTAAAAAGTGCATAAGTGAAATGTATAATAAAATATATACACATGTAAAAAAAAATTATCGCTCACCTCCCGTTATACTTTCCATCAATCGTTTTGGCACAGTATCCGAAAAGAGAAAACAAACGAAAATAAAAAACACTTAAGAAAGTTTTTCAGATAAGAGAGAAGAGAGGCATTCTGCTTGTAATCTAGGGAATATCAAATTTTAGATAAATATTCCTGATATGCTACAAGTTACGACTTTTTGGTTATTGTGGATGTGTTTGTAGAAAGACAACGCCTTTTGTTTTTTTCGAAATTTAGTTTCAATACATTTTACACCGCGATTCAAATTAATACCCGCTATGAATGTTAAAAGAAAGTTTTTTGCTCTGTCTACTGTGGGCATGGCTAGAAATAAAATTTGGCCTACATTACTAAATTGCTTTAGAATCTTACGCTAATTGAAAATATATATATATATATTGAAAATATAAAATATAATATATATATATATATATATATATATATATATACTTATAATGAGTACTACTGGGCGGTGCGAACCAAAGTAGAAATGCATTATTTCCACTCTTTGATGATGGGTATAAAAATAAAACAAAAACATTCTACTGTAAATTACGTCGTTCGTTCAAAAATGATGAATTACGTTGAAATTTCTCAGCTAGAAAAAAAGACTTCTTATACATTCAAACTTACTTCTTATATGCATACAATTTATATGTAGGAAAAAATGTAAACAAATCTGTTTAAGAAACTATTCCGCTTGTGCATGTAAACACCAAAATATTTCCTAACAAATATTTATTTCTAGCTATGTTATATTATTATATATTAACCCGATAAGCGCGATCTTTTGAACTTTGATAAAGAGAAAATAATGAGGTAGGAAATCATAGAAGATTCAGAGGCATGATCGCACGGCAAGGCAAGATTTTCTATCATCTCCAAAATAAATCGTATTTCAAGTTAATGACGGATTTTAAGCGAAGCATAAAGAAAAATAGCTTATGTTGTAATCATTTCGATTAGAAGCAAAGGCAACGAAATTTTCAAAACATTTAATGAAACTTCGTTACGTACGACACACTATTCGTTTACCTCTCACTCTATTGTTAGCCATAAAAGGAAGGGTCTACACTCAATGCATCTACCTTTAGTGAGGGCTTTAAGGAAAACGTATAATTCTTACATTTAAAGCTTAGGTAAAATGCTGAACTGGTGGGTGAACTTCATAAATTATCCTTTGCGAAATCAATCCATAAATACGCACGATACTTTCACAAACTTGCAATATTATTAGTTGGAAATAATTTATAAAAGTTGGATATCTTTTGGGAAATATATGTATCAATGTATAGAATTAGAAAGTTACAGGTCTTTTTTTAACACGTTTCTGTTCCGATCAGGCGAATGATATTTACTCTTCTAATGAGATTTCCCATTGTCTTCCTTAAGATGTTTTCTATGGAGTTTATTTATATGGTAGACGTGGCTTTAGGCTTGTTACACGTGATTTCGTATTTATATTGCAGCTATATACTCCAAATTTTAGTTCTCGTTCTGAATCTTTGAGGACTATCAGAGGATAACATGCAAGGTGACCTATGTATGAGATTATACGAATTTGATTCGGAATTTTATATAGTTTAAGCATACAGTTCTCTCTATAGTATAAACTTGTAACAAATATTTCTGTGACAAAGGGTGACAAACGGCAGGCAAAGTCTTGCATACTTCCATTCTGCGGTGGTGTACTCATAAAGAGTAAGTATTTTCAATGCTGACTTTTTTATAATCTCACTCTCGATACCGAGTCGATTGGTGAAAGTATAGGAGAAATAGTAGGTAAAAAAGATGTACTCTTCGATATACTTACTATTTAGAATGTTTTTATTATTTCTAGCCGTATAAATGCATCAATGATACGGATTATGTTTGAAGTCAAAAACCGTTCTTTTAATAAAAGTATAGAGTAATTTTCTGGCTTTTTTCACATTAGCACGCATAGGAGAGTAAAGCTTGATTTAATCTAACAAGAATTGCGTTAGGCTTCCGGCACGAATGGTCGAAAAATAACGCAAGAGGGCAGACGAAAAATAAGTCAATTCAAAATCTTACTTCGATCAAAAAATATATACATTTCATTCGATCAACAATAATAATTATTGTTTTCGTGGAACTAGTCAGACGAAAGGATTAGTATATTGCCAAGCATCGTTGGCGGTTCAAAGTTCTTTATACCTGACTGCTAATTTTTGCGGGATTCACTCTATAGCGAGTCTATTCTTCCTTTCGTTTTTATTGCAGAGCACTTTTGGCTCATATGCCGCAGCCTCATATCGCCTATTTACTACGAAAAAAGATGTTGTTTGTACCAATTTTTTGCTTTACCTCTGTAACACTTTTTTCATTAAGAAATTTTTATTTGAAATTTTTCTTAAATTAAAAATTGCGAAAATGCTACGAGATATCGAATATAATCCTATCGATTTTCTTATCGCTAATAACAAAAAGGAAAGTTTTCGTTAAATTATAAAAGTGACATATGTTTTAATCAACTTAATGTTTTTTTTATACCCACTCCTGTAAGATACTCATTTTGTTTTTTTTTTCAAAATATATGTAACTCCCAAAAGAAAGCTTCAGAGACCTTATAAAGTACATATATTCTTGATCAGCGTGAAATTCTGAGTTGATTTAGCTATGTCCGTCCGTCTGCATGTCTATGTGTCTGTTTGTCTGTGTGGTGTGTGTTGTTGGCACTCTCCTGGTCGCAAAAATGAAGATATCGACCTTAAATTTGCTATAAACATTGGAAGTTTCTGCACGCAGCTTGGTATTGAAAATTGGCCAAATCGGTTGAAACAGAAACGCGCAGTGGAGCGTAAACTAAACGCAAGTCTGTTTTTTTTCTTAATTTTTGGATTTTTGCTCGTTACTGGGAATTTGTAAAGGTTAGACGGCTGAATACGGACGGCTGCATTATAAAAATGCCATTTCAATTAAATGCATTTAATCATTTTCTTCTCATCTCTCTGTAAGGTTTGTTATCCTGCCATTATCTTTGGCCATAAAAGTCGCTCGAATCGTTTCTAAGAGGATAAGGGCGTCTAAGGATGTTTGTTATTTAAATGGTTTTGTAGCAATCGGGACAGAGAGTTGTCGAGATATTGAATCGTCAATTGTGTTTCGAGTCAATTTGAAACGTGTGTTGACTTGTGAACAGTATTTGGTTGCTTTAATCACACAGTTAGGTACAGAGCTTCCCACATTATCAACAAACTCTCCGGTCGCATCCAATAGAGGATGTAATAAAGTTGTCTCGGCAGCTTAACAGTCAATCGACCATCACCTTGTTAATACTAGAACTACTGACATTTCGCGTACACCTATCTCCAACAAAAGGACTCAATATTAGTGGCATATTAACGAGTAATAAGTTCAAAATAATAGTTTTTGTCGCATAGGCGTACGAGCATAAGCGTATCCTTTGAAACGTTCGGGTCACTTCATTTTCGCCAACGGGAGAACGTTTGTTCCAAATAATACACAGTTGTGCAGGAGGACATGCTTAGATGCTTCCAAATTTGAAACTGGCAGAGAGTTTATATACTTTATAGGGTTTTTGAAACTTATTTCTGCGCGTTATAAAGGTAAATAAAGAAGAATTGAATTTTGATATGCTATTATATTGTGTAGGCGGGGTCAATTTTTCCCATTTTTCTACAGGTACTGCAGCATCGCCCATAGGATATCCGTACGAATCTCGTGCGGGCTTCGAAGCTTCCTTCCCGGCGTTGCAAACGTTTTGACAAACTGAATGCACCCCCCGTTCTTCGGTGATGTGTATAAAACGACTGTAAATATTTTTTTGATTAAGTTCCGTTAGCTTAGTTTGAAAGAAATTTTCCATGCATTTGAAATTTGACATAAATATTTCCCTTTGGAAAACAGGCTGGATTGGCTTACTAATGAATCTGCAATGACTAAAGAACATATTGTTATTTTCATTTATTCATTTAACATAGTTTTGGGCATTCAGTGTTCGCCTAAAGGTGAATGTAACCTTCTTCCTTCTTCTTCTTTTTCTTGCTCTTCTTGTTAATTATTTAAGGATTTCTCATAATTAATAAATAACAGAGTATATTGTACGCATAATTAAACGCCATGACCTGAATAAAAATTGCAAATGAATGTCTATCAGTGAGTTACTCATGCAAGCAAAATAATGATGATAAATCTAAAAATTTGTATGTGATTTTGTTGATTTATATGGCTTTTAATTGATTAATTTATCTTTTATAGGTACAAGTGGGTACACCGGCCTATGGTGAGGTGTTGCGGGGTGATATCATTGCAAAAATTGGTGAATACGATGCTCGCGATCTTAGTCATGCTGATGCTCAGATGCTATTTCGTACAGCTGGCAATGAAATACGAATTGTCGTACGCAGGTAAATTATATATAAAAAATATATCATGTAAACGATGCTACTTTGTTTGTTAAACGTTAGTTTCTATTAATAAAACTTTATTGTCAATTCTTTGTTGCTTAGGGATAATAAGATTGCTTACACTCAAGGTTTAAGCGGAGACAATTCCGTCGCGAGTCCAGCGTTACTTTCTACAAGTCCCGAACAAAATGCTCCACATAGGTAGGCAACAGTATTTGTAATTGCTTGTACTGATGTTTCAATGAATGTATTAAAAATTCCATACGATCTAGATCACCATCACCATTTCTAAATGGACCTGGTCATTATGAGCGTGCTCTACAGGTACCCGTAGACACATTGCCTCATACAGTATTTCCAAAACTGAATCCGACCGGCGGCTATGTTCCACCGCCTGAAGGCGGCAGTTTCTCCCCAATGCCAACACGTGATCATCAACAGGAAGTTGCTGAGGAGCAAGCGACCATTGTTAATCAAGTGAGTGTGTAAAAGCTTCTCTTATACAACATGCGCTACAAAATTTTTCAACTCACTCTATTTTTTGTAACTAAATTCTTGTAAAAGACAATCTCTTTTTTTTAACTATTAACAATAAATTGGGTTTCAACTCCTGGCCACTTTGACTGACCAAAACTGCCATTAAAATTTTTTTTCATTTTTATTTGTTTGCTTTTTTCTTCTTTTCGATTAACATTAAGCAGGAATTTATTAAATTTAATAAATATTTTCTATTAAGAATATTCTGATCGTCGAAACTGGACCTTTCCAGTTTTCCGGTTTGGTTTAGCCGTAAGGCGATAGTTGCAAATCGTGTGTACAAATGTTCCCTTGAATTGATCGTTTTCACCTTAAGAGTGGATTTCTATTTTAAGGATAAAATTTGACAGCTTTATTTCTACTGGTCTATTAGTCTTAGCTTCCTATTTTCCTAGAAGTATGCTTTAATTAATGAGACCTATGGCATGTCTTTCGACTGAATAATTTCGTAATTAAAGAAAAAAATTTGGAAACGATTTTTATATCCACAAACGAAGGGTGAGAGATTCATTTTGCCAAAACGATTGCAACGCCCAGAAAGAAGTATCAGAGACCATACAAAGTATATATATTTTTGATCAGCATCTAATTCTAGATCGATTTAAGCACGTCCGTCTGTGTGATACCTATTGTAAACATCCTCCTGTCCGCAAAAATGAAGCTGTCGGCTTCAAATATGGCGCAACATTGGAAGTTCTTACACGCAAGTTTGTATTAAAAATTGGCCAAGTCGGTCGAAGGACACGCCCACAGCATCACGTAAGCTAAGAACACTTCTGTTTTTCAAAAGGAAGAAAACACGCCCACAACGCCCACATGCCAATATGACACAAACTTTTGTTTTGAAAGTAGAAAAAATCACCCGTGCCCACTCCATATTATAGAGTATGAAAATGTAGTTCTTTTACCTTTTTTGTCCTTTTTAGGATGACGGTGATGGGTATAAAAGATTCGGTTCCGACCATATTCGTTTTTTCACATATTTTTTTGGCTTTCCATGTGAGACGAGCAGCAAGTACACGATTTCTCAATTACTATCCTTCGCTTCCAATCATAAATTTGATAGAAGTGTTTGTGAACAATTTTTAAAATATTTGTACTCGTTAAACAAACATATGCGACTGCATTTGGTACAAGGACAAAATCAAAAGCAAGAAAAAGTACAATGACGAAAACTAACCGGCTAACTGTGTGATCTATATGTGAAGTGTAGCAGTTTCATATCATAATGAAAGACATCTCTAATAAATGTTTGCCGTATTGACGAAAGTTTATTAAAATTTTCCCTTTTTTCCTACTTGTTGTTGCTTTTACATTCGCTAAGTTTCCTTATGGCAGCTCACGCCTACTTATACTATAAGTATTAAAATGTTTAATTTCTCTTCTTAATTATCACAGCCTTGAAATTTCGAACAATTACAGGACATCGCAAAATTGACTAACAATTTTATGCTATTCATGAATACGTAACTTACTGAGACAAGACTTTGTTACAAACGAAACGACAAGACGTTACTATCACCTTTCCCGCTAGCGGCCATATAGACACACTAGTATATTGAAATTTTGTGCAAGTGTAGAAATTTTTAAAAATAAAACGTAATAAAAAAACACATGACGCACACAAAAATAAAATAAATAATTCGTATACCGTCGTCAAAAGCCAAGAGACAATATCATCGTCGACTACGGTAGAGGTGAACACCTTCAAAAAGTGCAGGAATATCAACAGCAATGAAAATCAAACAATAATTAAACAAAATCGACAGTCATTTTAATTGCAAACTTTAAGCGCTTATGAGAATCGATTATCTCTACCCTCCACCCAAAAATGAAAGACTCTCTTTAAAACAATATAGTACTCATAATACCCATTAATCAATACAATATAGAAATGGCGCTCGCCTTTAAAATCGATCTAGGCTTGTCTGTCCGCCTGTCTGTCTTGTGTGTTATTCTTGTGTTCAATCTATACGCCGCAATGTTCGAGATATTGTGACGAAATTTGGTATACCGACGTGTTTTGGCCTATGGACGCACACTGTAGAAAGTGGTTTGGATCGGCCCACTTTGTGTGTTTAGCGAAGTGGTTTAAAATATTTAAGGGTGGGCAACGGTGCGATATAACGTTTTTACTTGTTTTCAATTCAGTTACTCTTTAATGGCAAAGGTACAACTTATTTGCGATAATACCAGAGGATCACTATTTTTGGCTCACAGTGAAATCATTTTAAGTTCTCCTAAAACAATCAGTTGAAGCAAGAATGCATGAGGATCCGAATTGAGCTATAATTGTATATATATTCCTGATCCATTTCGTTCCTTTTTTATATAAGGTACGCGAAATCGACATATATGTTGATTAAATCAATTAAGGCCTTAATCGACTTTACAAATACTTTGTCTCAACATTTATGAATAGTTTGCGGTAGAAATTTACATTAGTGTTTTGCGTATATTTATAAATAGATAGACGTACTATGGTAGTACAGTGAGCAGGATACCTTCTTCTGATTTCATTGTCTCTACTCTTAGTTAAAAAAGGACTACATAAACTAACTTTACTTCTTTTCTCATTCCTCTTAGCCAATCGCCCATCAATTTGAATTTTCCAATAATTTTTAACTTACTTTACTCTCGTACAGCAACTATTTAGAGCGACAATCAAATTTTTATTCCAAGTACGCGTTAAGGCTGTACGTGCCTATATGTTTGCATAAATACATTTACTTTAGTTTATGTTTACGGTAAACGTGCAAACGCCTAAGTGACAATTGGTAATGAGCACGTATTGCTTTCACTGAAAGCGTACTTTAGTATTGCCATGATAGAACAATGTAAATGAGAAAATGTTTAAGAGATGAGTAACTGATCGCCGAAGAGCATTTCGCAAATTAAAAAACACTTATGCGGCTAATGCTACTTCACTTTCTCTTGTTATTGCGTCGAAAATTGCATCAGTATTAATTTCTTTTTTGTACATAATTGTTGTGAATGATGAATGAATGTGAATAAATTTCAAGGACGGTCGACATCTGTGTTCAAGTATAATATATTTGTGTAGATAAACGAATGCACACATTTATATGATAAATTCTTACAATACAGATGATCGAGGTTTGAATTAGATTTGATTTGTTTTGTTTTAGTTTAAAGGTTAATTATTTATATTTTTTTATTATTAATAACGGTGACGGTTTCTTCAATTGTTTAATATTTAATGAAAATGTGAAAGCGAAGCAGTTTTTCCCTAATTGTTATATAAACAGTTGAGGCGGATTTATTTTTTCATTTATTATTCCAAATTATGTATGTATTCTATTATAAACCAAAAAAATTCTGTTTACGTCAGAGTTGATTAGACTTGAGATCTTCATTCTCTCTCTGTCACTCTCTCTCTCTTTTATTCTTTGAGTCTTTTTTTTCTTCTCTCTCATTCAATCGACCATTAAATATTAAGAAATCGATTTAAAAGGATTGTTAAAAGGCATTAAAACATATTCACATACATTTCAGTTGGAAGACTATTAACACGCAGCCATCAACATTTATCGATTAACAGTACACTGAACACAAGTTCAACGAAATTCATTTTCTTGTCAAAGATCTTATTGTTCATCGCTTATTTTCGTCGTCAAATGCTGAAAGTTAGAATAGATTGCTATATAAAGAATATTAAGAATCCTTATAAGGGGTGGGACCGCTCCCACCGCTAGAATACTGAAACAGCGCGTAAAATAAATTTCAATATATTTTCATTATTTATCTTTATCTAATAATCCGTTGTCGATGCGACATTAGATCCGCAGCAGTGCATAGTAAAAATGGTTGAATACAGTAGCTTTTCCTTAACGTTTTTCCAAAATTTAGATGCTACGAATGGGTCTTCAAACAGGTCAAGACTAGTTTAAATTAATATATTTAAATTTTGTTGAATTTTTGAACTCTGATAACGAATGAGAGTCCTAAGCCTATCAAGAGGCCCGCGATGCATTTTTCTAGCTTTTTTTTTCACAAATATGTTACGACATATCACAATATTATTGTTTGACGGCTTGTCTTGCGTATACAATAATGCTTTTGCAAACTTTCAACAAATAGATCGGAACTTGTTTTTTATCGCATTAAATTATGCTGGGACCTTCCTCTTTCAAAGTGCACTCTTTACGTTTTATCGCATGCAATGTATATGACTTTGCCAATACGTACACAGCACAGTTGTTTTTAGCTTTGAATATACTGAGTTGTGTGCAAAAGAACGTCATCCATTAATTCGAAGGAAAGAAGTGCTATATTTTGACGTTCGATGAAAAATTGAAACGTTTCGATAAGCTGGAACGAAACTCATGACGCAAAGAAAGCAGACGTCGGCCGCAAAGCCGAATATTCATGGTGCCAAACTAACCTGCCTTCTTCCCGTCTGTTTTTGCTAGGGGCTGTTTTTTCCTGCTTGTCACTATTCCGATCAATGCCTTATGTTTGATCTGTTTGAGTAGCGTTTGTTTTCTGATTAGGGAGTCCAAAAATGTGGGTGTTCATCATAGCGTAATGACACAAGTTATTGTTTTGACAAAGAATTTCTGTGCTCCCCCAAAGATGCGAAAACTATTGACTTACAATGGACAATATTTTGAATGAAATATCTCATGTTTAACAAACATTCAATTTTGTTAAAAGATAAGAAATAAAAAAGGCTGAATAGCTTGATTTCGAACATGATCAAGTAAAGCTCTCCGCTTACTACATTCGGAATGTTGTCGCTGCTACTGTCGTTACCACAAATGTATGTCGAAGAGATTCATGTGTAGAGAAAATGGCTGCTTTTCATTTAATCAAAATGTATGTGGGCGCGCAAAAGAAATGAAAAAAGATTGTACACAAGTCCAAGTTTATGTTTGAAAATATTAATTCACATATTCATGTACATGAATACATATTTACGGCATTCATAAACAACAGTAAAAGATCTTAACAAACATGGAAACATTTCTTTATATAATGGGAAGGAAAAAGGAGAAAGAAGAGTGAGATGATGTTGGCCAAAATACTGTGGGGGCTGAAAAATGCTTTGAGAAAATATATATATACAAGTATACTTTGTGTGTGTGTGTGTGTGTGTGTGTGTGTGTGTGTGTGTTTGTGCGATTCTGGTGAGGACGTTATATATTTTTTCCCGACAATAACAAATTTGTTTTCATCGCCTCTTGAAAAATTTTGCAAAATTCAGTTGCTTTCGGAATATTGCAAAATTAAGTTCATATTATAACAAAAGAAGAAGAAGAAGAATTCAAGAGCTAGTCAGTGAGTGAATGTCGGAAAATTATTCGGCACAAAATTTTCAATATTAAAAATTACAAAAAATACAATAGGTGGACAAAAGCAAATAATAATAAAAATAACAACACAAACAACGCCACATGTGTGTAAATTAAAATTTCAAGAAAAAGGATGCTGATGATATAAACAATAAAACCTATTTACAATAAAATTAATAATTAAAACAGGGCATATTAAACTTTTTATTTGCTGTTAAAAAATTAAAAAACATTTTTCACTAATTTATCAAATACTTTTTTTTTTTTACAAAAAAAAGAAACACCTTAAATAGCCGCTTTAAACTTTAAAGACCTACGCGCATACGCAGAGTTTTAAAAACCATGGAGTACGTACAGTTTAAAAACGGTTCGCCACACTACTACCGGGAACAGCCCGATCTAAACGAATGCATTCAATATCAAGTAAGAGTTGGTAAAAGATTGAAAATAAAATAAAATTTAATCAAAACGAACTAACGACGCAACATGATCACATACCATTCAACAGTTAACTTTCTTACAGTTCTAGGCAAACCCCTTTTACAGCATCAGTTATTTTTATGAGCTTTGTACGTTTAAAATATTGAATTGAAAATAAGACAGGATTTCTAAAATCTATCCGAAACCAGTCGCAATCTTATGATACTTATTTCATATTCTTACCCTGTATAAGCTGGCTTGCAAAGATGACATAAACAATTTGAAAAAAAAAAGTACTTAAAATCGACCGTGCTTTGAATGAACTCGCACAAGGCTGACTCCCACAACCCTACCTAAATTTATCAGGTTTGTACGATACATTTTAGAGTAGACGCAGAAATTCGAAATTTCCGTTAAATCTTTCTTCATAATTAAATTGAAATACAACAATTTTCAAGGTGGCCTCGCAAAGGCTAGCCTTCACCTGCTTATAGCACACTCTCTCTCTCTCTCTCTCTCGTTCTCTCTCTACATCTTGCTCTACACCTACATCTTTTTTATTTTCTACTACAAGTAAAGAGATCTTCGGTAATCTCACATATGCAAGTCTGGAAAAATCCATAGAGCTATTCTGGGTTTCTGGCATATTTTTTTCTACAATATATGCATACATATATATATATATATCAATAAACATATTGTTTTGCCAAAATATTGTATAACGTCTGCATATGTATATAAACAGACGATCTGGTACACAAAGAAAAAGAAAATATTCAATGTTTTTTGAAATATTTATGCATTTTCAGCTTTTAAATCATGTAATAAAAGGTACATAAAATTGGCAAAGAGTGTATTTACTTTCTCTTTTCGCCTTTTTGCCTCAGAATATTTATTATCGTTTAAATTAAAATGGGATTTATTTATCATATCATTAGCAGAAAGCTTAACAATTGAGGAATAAAAAAAAAACGAAATTTTCAGATCTGTATTGAGAAACTGATGACAAAAGATTTAATATATTGTATGTAATAATAAAATCAATTGATTTGCCTTGTGTGCCTTGTGTGTATCTTTGATATCAAATCAAATGTTTATAAAATAGAGGATATTATTTTATTAGTTACGGTCGCCTCAGTGCTTTGATTCGAACAATGCTTACGCTTACTTGAAAGTCATGTTAAGTAAATTAAGTTAAAAACTGCATATAAAAGATTGCCGTTATGTAGTAAAAGAAAGAAAACATTTTGCCTCTATTTTCGAGTAAAATAGGAAAAGAACAATTTCAACGTTTATTAGGCGATACAGTCATCTTTCAGAGTCGAATGTCTTTACTAAAAAAACATTTTTCATTTATTATTGAAATATATCCAATTTGCTATGTCTTCCAAGTAAATTTCAAAATATAAAACTAGCAAAAACATTGTATTGGGTCGTGGCCAAATCTTTTATACTCATCACCGTGATCCTAAGAAAAGGTAAAAAGACTAAATTTTCATAGTCTGTAATATTGGGCGGGCGCAGATGATTTTTTCTATATTCAGAATAAAAGTGAAAATTTATATGGTGTATGTGTTGTACTTTATGAGTTACAAACAAAAAACACAAAAAATAAAAGTGTTCACAGTTTTTGTTACATAGACGATTGGGCGTTGTAGGCGGTCCTCTGGGTCGCTTGCAAATTTTTTCCAAGCTTGTAGGCGATATCTTCATTTTTGCGAACGGGAGAATGTTTGCCAAAGATACTATTGCTCAGATGGGCGGGCATGCTTACGTGCATTCTAAATTTGAAAACAATCAACTATTTAGATACTTTATGGGGTTTTGCTTCTGTGACTTACAAATGTTTTGAAAAAATGATATTATGACGTCCTATAATATTGAATGGGCGTGGTCGATTTTCTCCATTTTTGTAGACGGGCATCACCTACAGAGTATATGTTCAAATTTTCGTAGATTTATCTGATATAGTGTATGAGTAATGAGCAAAAACTAATTTTTGGTTTCTTTTAAAAAACAGAAGTATTCTCAATTTACGTCCTGCTGTAAGTATGTCTTTCGACCGATTTGGCTCATTTTAAAACCTGCGTAGAAGAACTGTCAATATCAAACTTGAAGTCAATAGTTTTATTTTTGCGGTTAGGAGAATGTTTACAATAGACCTTGCAGAGGCGTGCATGCTTGGTAGACATAGTGCATTGATTGATTCAATCAACAGAAAGGCTTTATAATACATTTTTCGCTGTTAAAAATTGAATAATTTACTGAACATATCTTCATCGCCCGATAATGGATATAAAAATTTCAAGTGACACCTTTTGATTTTCTTTTTATTTCTTACTTTACTTACTACATTCTTATAAAAGAGAAATCATTTAGAGTCATACGTTTTGTTTTTCTTTAAATAAAGAGATATTCTTGTCGAGATACATATAATCGGTTCTCGCATTAGATCAAGGTTAATTTATGAAAATAATCACTTTAATACCTGTGTGTATCGAAATTTGTGTAAAAATAACTGAAACGAAAGCAGGAAACTATTTAAATACTAACTAAAAATTAAATTAAAACAATTAATTAGATAATGCAGCACACTCTTGCAACTATAAAAAGATTGATTAACTGTTTAACTTGCCAACAAGTGACTATTTCAACTAATTCATTTCAATTTTTTCTGCCAAAAAAATTTAAATGAATTATTTGTTTAAAGAGGCGGTGTCATCTAAAATGGAGGCAATCAATTGTTTATCACATAAGGCCGCAGTAACTTCTTCTTCGTCCCACGACAATTGAACTTTACCAAATCGTGGTTCTTTCTTGTTAATTATATGCAATATACCTCGAGTTTGGACCAGGTCAACTAATCCGACAAATTCTGCCTGATCCAAAGAATGAATATTGCGTTTATTACACACACGGCGGTAAACTTCGTGTAGTCGCCCTATGGTTATATCCTTGTTGCGTTGATTGCGTAGCATTAGCATCAATGAGCACAACATTATTTTCTGTTGTAAAGGAAATGATTGTTCAATATCCTCGTGTAGACTTTGTGAGGCGCTATAAACTTTATTTACAACAGCTGCCACATGGGCGACTTGCACAGGCTTCATTATGTCTTTATTATATAAAGTGAAAATATTGTTTTCATATTTAATAGCAGATTAAACAAAGTTCAGTCGAGTGTTACCTTTACACAGATTTTCAATGTTTCCTTCCGTTTCCATAACGAGTTTTTGTAAATTCACTTCTTTATTACCGGCTTTCTTTTGTTGTTCCGCTATTTCTACTGCTCGCCGTCCAATGTCAAGAGCTCTTCTCACATCCCCACTTACCGCGCTAACTTTAGCTGCCAGTAATTCAATGGCAACTGAAGGAAATATATCTAAAACTTCGGCTTCTTCCAGACGGGACTTAAAAATCTCTACAATTTGTTGCTTTGTGTACGGTGGAAAATGTATATGTTTCGGCTTCAACTCACAACGAGCATTCAAACGTGTAAGTGTTCGTTCAGTCAAGTCCAAGCTATTGGCTATACCCACAAGCAATAGTCGAGCGTTACGTAATGACGGCCATTCAAATATTGTATATAGGATTGATTGCTTTGAGCTGCAAAGTTGATCGATCTCGTCTAAAACTATAAGCAACATCTCTTTCGAGTTTTGGATATGATGTTGTATGGCCGTTATATTATCATGTTCTGTGCGTCCTTTAGGTTTAAGCTTCAATTCTGCGGATAATTTTTTGTAAATTCCTCCTATTGAAGCTATCGAAGTACAGTTAACATAGACTTGTTGGAAAGACAAAGCAAACTCCGGTGAATGCAATAGGAGTGATAAACAAGCAGTTTTTCCAGTACCTGGTTGACCAGACACGTATAAACTACCCGAACGCTTACTTTCCAAATGTTCTCGAAAGAACTGCTGGAGTTCTTCCAACTGCTCCTCCCTTCCTGGCAATTTTTTCGTTTCGCCACTGTTTAAGATACATCGAGCATTTTGATATTTGTTACGTTGAAACAAAAGATCTTTATCTTTGTTCGCGTCATCCGAGTCGGATGCTATTTCGTTTATTCTTAAACGATCTATCAGTCGTGACGGACTCAACATATTGTGAGCCTTTAGACTTCGATGTTTAGCCTGTTTTGGTGGAGAAACTTCGTCTGGAACTTTACTTACATTACTTAGATCTCGTTTTTTAGATGAGTCAATTCTTTTTTTGGTTCTTGGAGTTTTTAACATTTGATTAACGTCTGCTTTTGCGTATGCGTCTTCCACTCTATTTTTTAAATTGATGTTATTTTGTGTGTCAGTTTTTGGTGTAGTAGAAATTGCTGTCCCCAAACTATTTAATTTGCCAGAACGACGTATAGATGCGATTTGCGTCAAGTGACTCAAATGATTGCAAATAAATTAAATGAAAGAATATTTTAAATAATTTGGCAGAAGAGGCTTAATAAGCAAACAGCGCTGTAAAAGCACCACAAGTTGAAAGATGTTTACTTAATAATAACCAATAAATAATGCTAGCTTTTATGAACGACAGTGAATATTAGCGATTTTGAAAGGCATTCACTTTCAACTTTTTGCGACCGATCTTTAAATTGACTCATGTAAAAATTTAAATGGAAAGATCTAAGCTGATTTTAAAATATATTTTAAGTTATATATTTGAATAAAGCAGTTTGATTATTTTTTTAACTTAAAGATAATTTACACTAGTAACTAAGACTTTGCGTTTTTAAATTTCGATTAGTCGTCATCATTGATAACGTTGTATATGAAAATTCAAGTATAGTTAGGTAATGTTGGTTATCAGCTGTTCTTAAGCTAGATCAGTTTATAAAGCAAACCATTTGGAGATGATTGCCACGTTTTGCAGTTGCGATTATTGAAACTGTATATATATGCGGCTCAAGTGTTTCTATTATTAGGAATAATAAAAGTTTCCTAACTTGGACTTTCTTATTGATCTAAATAATAAAAACAAAATGTGCTAATTCGGTTAACATCTTTTTACCAGAATTTCTATGTTAGCAAAAAAAAAGTGAATGGAGTGTACTTACTGTTATTAAAAAATATCTGAAATTAGAGGAAGAAATATTTTATTCTGTTCTATTTGATCAAAATATATACACACACACGTATAAAAATATTTCGATGTTATAAGTATGTAACTAAAATTTATTTTGAACAAACCTTGTGTAATCAAATATTGCTAATAACAACAGCATTAATAATTATTTTAAAAACAGAAATTCAGTAAAGTAGCGAATATATAATATCTGACGATTGCCAAACCGCCAACACGATCGACTATTAAGTCAGCACTAAATATCATTACATTCTCTTTTCTTCTCTTGTCCATTAATACATGTAAACACACATATCTTTATTCATGTCGGGAATTATTTTGTTTTTTTATTCCATAACCTGTATGTTCTCAATTTTTCATTTTGAAATTTTCAAGAATTTTCGCTACAAATGATTGCTTTCTCTACACCACCGTTCACATATAAAGATATGATTTATTTTTGTCTTCATGCATACATGTGTACTTTAGAATACATTTTTATTAAATCAAAATAATCAATTCAAATAATACCACACTGTGAGGCGCGAGGAATTGGATAATATTAGAGAAGGAAATATATTTATTTTTGAATATAATCAACATAATCTTGATTTAGTTCGTTTAGTTCAAACGAATTTAAAGACTCTTAGGGAACCAAAATAGGCTTAAGTATGTTGGTCGGAACCATTCTCCGTGTAGTTCTATATTTTTACATCGCAAAGTTAGAAAAGATTATGAATAATCAGATCGGAATAACTTCAATTTGAAAGGGAACTCGTGTTTCGAAACATTTGGAATGCCTAAATAGCGCTATATGTATATATATATATGTATATATATATATGTATATATATATAAAAGGCAAAGTTAATCACGTTGCCTTCATAGATAAATACGTCCTGTGCACACTACAAATTTAAAATTATTTTTTAAATTTTTTCAGCCTTATCGAACTACTCCGCTGGTATTGCCCGGTGCTAAAGTTAAAAAGGATGCTCCCACCACAGAATCCTATCTGAGACATTATCCGAATCCGGCCGTACGTGCCCCGCCCGGGCACGATTATCACGATAGTGTGATGAAACAGCGTGTTGCCGATACTATGTTGCATAAAGTTGTTGGTCAAGATGCCGATTCCGGACGAGTAAGTTTTCTATGTTCTAAATTTGTAGAACCAATGCTAGTAGAAAAATATGCATTCACTTCATTTGCATTTATTTTTGAAAGGTGTTCCATAAGCAATTCAATTCACCCATTGGTTTGTACTCAGAAAACAACATTGAGAACACCATACGTCAAACAGTTCCGTAAGTACAGCAACTTCTTATATGTTTCTCTTTATCCTGACTGTTTCTCTTTGAAAAATGAAACCAAATCTACTAAAAATGAAACTGAATTTAATAAATTTTAACAACAATAATGATTATAAAACTAATTAGCGTTAACTCAATGTATTAACTTTGGCTTTACAAAACACAATTATGAAATAAAAATAACACAAATTGTATTTACTACTGAGCCTAATGCGCAATTAGGTAACAAAAATCTTTCTCTCTCTATTTATCTCTTTATAACACGTTTACGAGTACGAGTTCTAATAAATTTTTTATTTATCTACTTTTTTTTAATATCTGTATATATATAAAACCACAAACCACGACCACAACAACAACAACATTATGCATAATAATTTTTATATATAATATATATATATATAAATATATATATATAAAATAAAATAAAAAAAATGATATAAAAAAACTTAAAAATAAATCAAAAACAAATCGTTGTGATTTACTGCTGTTCTAACCTCGTTTGTACGACCTTATGTAAAACAAAAACAACAAATTGTGTTTTAAATGTATGTTATATAGTGTGAATCCTCCATTAAGGAAGAGCGTCTTTAATCGTCCTTTGCCGACCAAGCTTGATGGGTAAAAAATAAAACTAATAAATAATAATTTTTGGTTTTTATTCATACGTCAAAATTTCATTAATTCATAAAATATTCTAAATTAATTTTTTTGGTCTCATAATGATCTCTTCAAAAAAAAATCTATATCAATATTATATTTTTCGCATTCCTCTGCCCTGTGGCTGTCAGCGAACCCAAAAAAAATTTTTTTCTAAACTTCATTTCATACATAGTGTTAAGACGAACTCTGCTCGTTACGGCATTCCCTTCACATCTAAAAACCTACTTGATCGTTACACTCCTACATATCCTGTATGTACACAACTCTCACTATTGCACTATCCCGATAGGAGACAAATCTTTAAAAATTGAACAAAAAAAAAATTAATGTTTAGTGTTTTTTTGTAGCTTACAAATTTGTTGCGTGAATTAAAATTCAGCTGCAAAATTAGCTTTTTTCGGATTTAGAAATAGTGACTTAGATTGATGATTTAATTAATGTTCGTATTTTGATCTTTAGCAAAGGAACATCATAGATGTATATGCGAGCCATTCCATTGGTAAAATGTGCGGACTATAAGTGAGAAAAGCATTTAGTGAATCCACTTTTGCCTCAATTTCATATATAATTGGCATATCGACATGCCTTGAAAGTATAATATCAAGGGTCACATTCTCTCTTCGAATACCCAGAATTTGCATAATAAGAGATAAACAAATTCCGTCTTTGCCTGAGACGAACCTTCCATTCTTCTCATTGCACACCTTTTCGTTAGCGATAAGCGAGTCAGTGAATCGATTGGAACCATTTTCCCCCCTGCATTTCTATGCCTTCATTTAAATTGCTTTAATATATGCTTGTGCTAATTTACGGGGGCGATATCTGACAAGAAGGCAAAAGTTATTGATGAGAACAAATTTCTGGATTTTCGCTTCTTTTTTTTTAGATTGCCGCAGTGAACCCTGAGTAGTACACGCCGATTTTCAAAGCATATGCGCAGAATTTAAGCATGGACCTATAAGTGAATTTGTACTTTTCTTTTAATTTTCACCGTTTTGAGAATTTCATTAACGGGCAAAACGGGTCGACACATTTTCTATTAAAGATATGGTTATTTTTATAATTTGGGTTTTACCAAATTTCTCCCTCCTAGCAACGCGGCATTCGTTGCGAGCTCGAAATTGTTTCTGATATCAAAAATTTGCACACAATAGTTTTTTTGCAAGTGCTTCAGAGATCGTATGTCTCATTAATTAGACAAAGGTCATAGAATAATATATCAGGGCATAAGTTTAATTTTTTTTTTCTTTGGTGATGCTTTGGTTGGACGACGACTTCGCGGAGATCGATTTAATTCTAGTAGATTATTACTAATAAACTCTAATAAACGAAAGTATTGCTATTGGCAATACTGCACGCATAAAGATCAGTGAGTAAGATATGATGGGTTGGTAAAGAAGAACCACAAGAGGGCACTCAATGGAAAAGAACTTATCGAAATATTAAATTTGAATAAATGCAACGTAGGCAATAGAAGCACTTCGCAGAGGAAGATATATTGAATGTTTAATGTGCTCAAAACAAGAAAATTAGCAGCAAGATCAAGACAGAATAGATAGATTATGATAGGAAAGCAGAGCGATAGTCTGTGACTTATCATCTCGCTAAAACGCGGGAAACAACCTTGTTCGTGTTATTACGCGAAGCATCTCCTCCTCGAAGTAGTAGTTTTTACTTTCTTTCTTTGCTCCATCTGTGGATTTGTTTGTAGACTTTATATATTCTATATATTTCCATTATAATTACAGAAGCTTGAAATAGACTTTCACTTTTTTCGATGTTTTGTTTTACGGGCGAAATCGAAGCTTTATTTAGCCTCGTGACGCAAACCACAACGTTGCTATTAAGAAAAGGAGAAGTTATTCTGCTTACGCCGATTCGTTGTGTGTCTAGGATTTCACGATAGAGCAAATTTAATCAATCAATACGTAATGGGATTTACGAGTAGACAAACATCATATTTTTAGAAATTTAGCAAATTCCGTATGGGTAACTGCGCGAAATAAAAGTCAGATAGACATTTACAGTACATGATTTTTATATATATATACATATTTTTGATTTCATATGTGTATATATATATATTTTGTATGAGATTTGGACGGACATAAGAACCGACTTAGCTCAAGCTTCAACAGGATTATAAAGAAAAAATTTGCCTCCGCCAACGTTGTGTGATGTTTTACTGACCCCGCAAACTATGCAGCAAAAATGGTTCAAATCGTAGACGAATAATAATCCGTTAAAATGCCTTGGAATGGTTCCTTTTATTGTATTAATAGTTTACACCATTTTCAAATTTTGTTCTTATACGAATTTTTTTTTTTATTATTAACCCTAAAAGTATGTATTGTGTTTTTTCTTGTTATTTGACAAATATTTACAAAATTTTGTAACAACACAACCAGAAAAACCAACATCATACAAAAACGAACAATATAATGAAAACTAAAATAAAAAACAAGTATGAAAGAAAAAAGAATTTTTCTTTTTTTTTTTATGAAAAGTAGTCTTAAGAAGAATTAGCTGCACGATTAATATTAGAATTTTCATCGATTTATCTTTCCTGGAACAAAAATATAAAATACTGGAACAACAAAAGCAGAAAGAACTAAACGAACAACAAAAAAGAGAACAGCGTGGAAAGCAGCTGGAGCAACTATATCGTCATTAAAAAATCGAATAGTAACACCAATAATAAGCAACCACAAGAAAAATCGGAATTCAAAAACAAAGAAGAGAATCATATAGAAAGCGAGACATTTAACACACTTAACACGCAGTCATCGTAATCCTAACTACCGTGTAATGTTCATCATTAAAACAGTTTATAAGAACTGTGGCTCTTTCAATCACAAACTCCTTACCACGCTCCACACTCAATTGTCGACTTGGATTGTTATGTCAACCGCAATATTCCCCACCTTCCCTTATCATATTATTTTCATTAATTTATCGTAAGCGAAAAAAAGTAAAAATATTCCAAAATAAAATTGGTTAAGCTTTAATAAGCTTTTATGTCATACTACTGCTAACCATAATTTGTTGATGGCACCTGGATTGTGCTAACAAAAGTTCATTTACTTATTTATTTATAAGTATGTGCATACATATATGCTAATCTAATTAAGCGTAAGATTGGTTGCGTAACAAAAAATTTCATTTAAAACTGTTCGATATCGTGCGTTATTCAGCTGCAATACATAATTATTTCCAAACGTTTAATACTTAAAATTCTAACGGATTTTGTGCACATCCTGTTTTTCTCTCTCTCTCTCTCTCTCTCTTTCTCTCTTTCTCTTCGCTCTAAAACTAAATAAAAATATATTTGAAAAAAATTTGAAATTCTCAATGAAAATAATAAAAAATTTAAACGGAAACAAAATATCACAAAAAAATAAATTAAATCAAAAATATGAAACGCCTTAAAAAACAACAATCGGCGTGTTTTGTTATCGTCATCAACGATACCTCTCTCCACGATTACCGACCGGCCCATTGCAGTTACAAGAAAACAATCCTTTATGATCCATCGAAAAGCGAGACATTTAAAGCTATCCAGGAGGAAGGTTACGGTAATACCGACTTTGTGCAAGAAGTAACGGTGCCAGTGCAACCGAAGGTCTTCCATCCAAATAAATTGGTTCCAGGAAAGGTAAGGTCGTAAGCTTCTATGTGTCACCATCTGTCATCAATTCAATTCTCAAGTTCTTTGTTAAGTGTGTCGGACATATAACGTTAAAACAACTTAAAAGAAAATAAAAAAAAAAAAATTAAAACAATAAAAGTCATAGTTTAGTTATTGTTCCTTCTTTTCTCTTTTCTCTTGTTCACAATCATATTTGCCTGCAAATCCTTTTAAAACAACGTCACGCGCTCTTTCTTAAGCCTTAGTAAAGTAGAAAACTAATGGACTGGAATCATTATTTTTCTACTAAAATTTGAATGAAAAAATTTTCTTATTTTCTTGTCTTGGAATCGCATTAACGAAAAGCAATTAACAAATAAATTGTTATGTATATTAAAATTCAAATGTAATCATACCCTAAGAAAAAGCAGCAACAGCAACCATAACTACCTGTAATCATAAGATATAAATTTTCCAAAGAATTTTTAATGAGAATATTTTCGTTTTTTCTTTTACTTCTTCTTTTCAATTTTAAATAAAAAGAAGTCAGTACAAGTATCATCATCAACGCCCGTTTCCCGTCCGCCGTACAATGTAAATGAATTCAAAATTATATTTAAGATCGCTTATCTCTGCTTGATCTGTCGTATCTATCATCGAGGTTTTTCTTTTCTCTCTTTCCAGGTGGTAAATACACACGATGAAACTATACGTCAAAGTGGAGCCTTTAATCGCTTGATGTATAGTGTTCTGGGTGCATCGGAATATTAAAACAAATATATAAAACTAAAAAAAAAAACAAAAAAAACAAAAAGATTCACCACAAAAATACTTTGTAATCACACTGTACTAAGAAATACTTGTTTAAAAATGTACACACACATACACACAGACAAATTTGTATAAAACGAAAACACTAACGATACCAGAAATTTTTACTAAAACCGTATAAAAAAAAAAATTGACAAAAACGACCATTTATATGTATTTCATAAACTGCGAAGGAATTTGCGTTAGAAAGCTTTTTCTTTCAGATGCAACGATAAACTTTAATAATTATTTCATCTATATGTTGAATATATTTTAAATTAATTCAAAGAAAAATTGTATTTGGAAACAAAAAAAATGGGAAAATATGTAGTAATAATAACAATTATAATAATTAACAAACCTCTAAACCACCAAACCAATGATGTTTTATTTAACCTTAAAAATATTTTTCCAAATTTATTTATTTTTCATATATAGTTCAGCTCACGACGTTGTACAATTAATGGTTCATAGGACGAGGCATTGTCTTCATATGATTTTTCTTGAAAAGATCAGATCAGTCTAGCGTAATAGCGTCACTATAGGTTGATTATAATTACGCCGCGTTAGTTGAAAAACAATATGACGCGCTTGCGACTGCGTTGTAAAATGCGCATGGCTCAACGACTAATAATTGGCAATACAAGATTTCAACTGACGCGAATCATTATCTTCTAGACATCAATTACGCATCTAATAGAACAGTGCGGAATTAAAAAACTCGAGTCAGTGTCGCGACATATCCTCAGAAGTTCATGCAATTGGTGCTATTATAGGAAAGCGATCTGATAAAATAGTTTTGTGCTTTGTTACAAGACAAACTGTACTTTTATTTTACAAATAATCGGAGACCATAATTGAAAGTAAAGCGCAGCGCTTCAATATAACCCTTAAAGGGAGTAAGACACTTGAAAAGTTCTTTTAAAGTATTGCCTCAAAAATACGTTCCGAAATACACATTTCAATTGGCATAGAGCGCAAAGATGCATAAAGCGCATATGGCCTTGAAGACGATTATAATGCAATTGTGAAAGAGCTTAGCTTAATCTATGTGTTATAGGAACTATGGCAACCGTAACATTCCGGACCTTAAGTGTAATGCTAATAATGTCTTTGGGAGAAAAAAAAAGAAGAAAAAATAAAACAATTTTTAAACATTTTGCAAAAGGAAGCGAGATATTGCATTTCATTACAATACAGAGCGAGGACCTATCCGCCTATATATATAAGAGATACGTATGTGTATATATTTGTATATGTATATATAAAGTAATCTAATCAAATGTATGAAGTAATTGTCTGGTTAGCTTAATTTAGCTCGATGTACGTGCTGGCCTGGAGATTTTAAGATCAATTCTACAGGTTCGAACCAAGAGATTCGAAATTTTAGGATTACAGATGGAAATTATTATCTCTTTGTGAGTCTTTGTCAATTGATTCAGCTGACGAGAGTGATAATTGAAATTTGACGTGTGGTGATGACAGTTTTTTGAAAAAACACGGACAAAAGGCAAAGTAAAGCTAAAGTGATCCGCCCGACGGGCCGAGTAAAGAAAGGACCTCAAGTAATAACTCAATAGTCGTGGGTTCAAATCTCAACTGTGGAGAGTTTTCAAGCCGAAAACCTTAGATGCTAGTGTTTTAACAATTTAGTCTGAGAATTAATTTCTCTCCTTAAATTAATAATAATAATAATAAAGCTAAAGTGATTGCACTATTTTCTCACTTAAAAATGTGGTTTTGATTGATTTATGACGCATTGAAAATATTTCAAAGTACAAGAAAAAATCAAGAATTTTTTCCTTATTAACGTTAAGTAAAAATGCTGCTATAAATTCCCCATAAGAAAGAGAGTTTTGGGTACCCGCTCCTCCTCCTCCTTAAGTCAAATTTCGAAAATAATGTACTCTTGTTTTGCTTGTCGGCTGCGATTACAATTATTTGCAGACGGTATTGAACTCAAGGACACATGTCCAGTATCCAGTTCAATAATTCTTCCACAAATATTGTGATATGCGTAGCCAGAGCGGATGAACCGAGGGATGGATGTAAGTGAAGACCTTAAGAACGTCAAAATTAACACTTGAAGAGAATCGCAATCACAGAAATGAAATTAGTGTATAGCCATTCATAAATGGCAGATGCAGGAAAATCTAAATTACTTATTAAAAGAAGAATTTAACACAATTAGCAGGGTAGGCTGGTTAAGTAATAGATAACAAGTATGCAAGCAAGTGGTTATAGGACAAAAACTAAACGTAATGTATCGCATATTGTGCGACGAAAATCATCAGTCATCATATAGTGATATCAGATATCAGTCAGCATCATTTAAATGATTGACTTTATGGAAAAGCAGAGTGTGCATGCATGAGAAACGCACGAATCAACGAGCGAACGAATGGGCGGATAATGATGACAAAGTGAACTTTTCTAACTAAGCGTATGACAAAATGATGCGGTTAGATGTTGTAAATAATATAATTTTAGGTCAACTGTGGTTAACGGTTAATCGAAATAAGATGTGTAATAACGTTCAGCGTTTGACATCGTTATCGTCTTGTTTTGTTAACGTAACAATTGCATTAAAAAGGAAGAGTACTCGACGAAATGAAATGATTGATACATTAGAATACTGTTAGCAAATAAGTTAATAAGCGACTCTCAAAACTATAGCAATATAAATGAGTTTCATTTTTGTTCGCTCCCTTGCTTTCCGGTTTTAGTTGTCTCATTGCCCGAAACTAAATGACGTTACTAGCAAAAGAGGCAGACATGAGTATATGCGAGTACGTGTAGCGCTTTTGCCGCAAAAAAAACATTCAATTTTGAGTGTGTAGTAAATAACAATAACAACAACAACAATATCATTAACAAAAGTAATCACATTGGCGCACAGATCAGAGCTGGGCTTTGCAAGCAATTTAATTAATAAATGCAGCAACAGCAACAGCAACAGCAATAGCAAGAGCAACAGCAACTACAGCAGTACCAGTAACGAAATAAACAGCAGCAGCAGTATTGGTGGTTTTGCTATGGCAAGAGTTTAACGACAAAGCACTAGGAGGATGGGGCGAGTTTTTGGTCGTAGCTTTGCAGCGAAACCGTTATCGACTCACCTATAAAAGCATTACCTCCGGTTAATGCTAAGTGCAGATACATTTTTAATCAATTGGAATACGGACATATATTTATATATATACACAAGTGATCGTTTGGTCTAAGAAATCAAATCAAATAAAAGTTTTAAATAAAGAAACGGTCAAAAAGCAAAAAACCGTGGTTCATATTATATCTTTCTTTCTCTCTCTCTCTCTCTTCCCCATTCCCAAAATCGCTAGAAAAAATAAATAAAAAAACGAAAAATACAAAACAAAAAAGCAAAAATTGAAAAACTAGTTATTTTCATAAAATTAAGGCGAAAAATTAAATTGAATATGAATACATTGTTAATAGTGGTAACGTTAACCCTGTTGGGTAATTATGTGAAAGTAAAAGCGCAGCATCAGCAACAAATCGAGCCAGCGTATTTACGTCAATACTATCAGCAATTGCAGCAGCACCAGCAAGCTGGTGCAGGTGGTGGAGCTGCTGATGCTACACCTATCTATGAGCAAAATGGTGAACAACCAGAACACTATGTGGCGTCCGGCCAGCAATTGCGTGTTAAGGACACCGTACAGGAACAAGTATAAGCGAATCACAATCAAACGTCTGTATGAATACCTATGTGTTATATATTTTCATATTATTTTTATAGATACGAGCACAGCAACAGCAACAACATCAACAACATGCCCAGCATCCACAGCAGGCTGCTTACATAGCACCAGCTGTACGTGATTACTTGCAACATCAACCGCAAACTCAACAAGTATGTGTCGCGCACTTTTTTGCTTTTCTTTTCATGTGTTGTTGTAAACAAAAACACATTAAATTGGGTTTTACAAATATTTGTGGGCTTTACATTGTGTGCAGTCTACAAAAAAACCAAAGAAAAAAAAACAAAAAAGCAACAAAACGCATCCATATAACAAAACTGTTAAATGAGTTTAAGTTAAGCTTTCTCCTCCTTCGGATTTCTGGGGCAATTAAAAATTGCTTCAAACCCTAAAAAGCACTGGAATTGAAAACAATTTTCTTTTCATCTCTCCTTTCGATTTACAGATTCAATATCAACCTCAACAACAAGTGGTTTATCGTCAACCACAACCTGTTGCTGCTCCTGTTGCTCATAGACGACCTCAACCGGTCGCAGCGCCTCAATATCAAGCTGTCCCTCCTTCGAGACCTAAAAGCAAGAGCCAATTGGAAGAAGAAGAAGAGGAATATGATGATGTAAGTTATTTCCATGGATATCGAAATTAAGATGAATTTGATATTCAGTATCCTTCATATTTGTTCAGACAATCACTTCATGACAATATTATTTTGACTTTGATGTTGAAAAATTTATTTTTAAATGCATTCAATTAACCAGTTTGCGTTTACATATAAAATATCTCGTATAGTTTTTCGAAAATATATATTTCTTTATGTTTGGCACTGAAATGCATCGAAAAGCATTAAAATGATGTAGACATTTACGGTCGAATGCAAACCATTGTACAGACATGTACGTACAATGACGTTAATATAACGTATAAGGTCATTAACATAACATCTCCATACATCTCTATCTATCCATCCATACACACATACACACATACACATGAACCTGCATTCACGCAGACGCATGGCATGGTGCACCCAAAAAACCTCAGTCAACTAAACGCTGATTGCCGAATTGTAATGAAAGTTATCGAAGCGCAAATTTGAAATGTGCCGCTCAAACGAATACATAATGATACTTGGCAAAGGCGTCGTTGAACGTTTAGACAGACAACAACAGGGATGAGGGAACAACACATCAATTAGAGCTGCGACTGCGGCTGTGGCTGTGGCTGCGGCTGCGGCTGCGTTCATGCAGCTGTATTTGCAGTAAATTCGTAGTAGCGGATGCTGGCCAATGTTTTTTCATTTATTTGTAAATCGCTTAAGCTTCCGTACGGAAATGCATAACGTGACATGTAACGTATAACGAGCTTTTTTAATTTTCTTCCTTCCTTTTTTTAACGAAATCGTTTTATATCGTTATATGTGTGCGTATGAACAGGCGCGTGTTTCTGTGCAACTTTTTTTCATTTAACTGAAGTTTTTTAAACCTTTTTTCATCTCTTTCTCATTTCGTCAACAAAAGCCATTCTATTAAGTCCAGTTTAAAACTAATTTTAAACTCACAAATACTTCCTTTCATTTCTAACTTATTTACAATTCGTATAAAATTTTTGAATCATCGGACAACGTAAAGTACTCTTTTTCGGAATATGAGACGCACCGGACGATAAGACGTACTTCAAATTTATAAAATGATTTCTAGAAAAATATGTTTTAATGTTACTTTCGTAACATTACACATTTTTATTTACTGTTAACATAACTCGTATTAGCAATATTCAGTTCATCTTCACTATCACCGTTCGTATTACTTTTGACTGAACTATGGTTGTCACTCCTTTCAAACCTTAAATTGAGAGACGATTTATTGAAAAAATATTTTAATGTTACCTTCGAACCATAAGACGCACCCAAAATTTGAGTCCATTTTTCTATGTACAAAGGAGCGGTGTTATCGTCCGAAAAACACGGTAGCTCATAAATCTGTTCGCATTCTATTGCTAATGAAGTGCCGTCTCTATGCAACGTATGCATGCGCACTAGCAAGACTCGAAGTTTTTCGATTGCTTGGTAACAACAATTCATTCATTAGAATTGCGTTCAAATTGCTTAACCTGTGCACACATACATACACATACACACACACAAACACACGTACACGCGAGCGCGCATGAAAAGGAAAAAAACGAATTCTTACATTTAATGATTTTGTTTTGATTTTTATGTCAAAGAATTTCTTTCACACAATTTTTGCGCATTTTGTTTTGCATCCACTATATAAAGTATATTAGATTTGAATAAGCGTTTGTAAAGTACAGATATGCAGGCACCGATGACGGACACAAAGACGTCTGGCTTTCTTGATAAGCATGAACAGGAAAATCGATTTAGTCCTGTCTGTCTGTCAGATAGCAAAGTGTTAACTAAAACGACAAAGTTGGTTTCAGAAATTCGGAAAAATGTTGTCATTCTCCTCGGCTAACTTTAAAAACTACGCCAAATCGGGGATTCCATCCATAGGGTACTTGAAAAAAAAGAAGAGAGTGAAGTATGTTAGTAACGTTCTAAATTGGGACTTTTGCTTGCGAGCTGCTGATGAGTTGTATAAAAATATGATTTGAAATGTCTGCAGCAAACGATGTGCAAGACCAACGGCAAAGGAATATCGAAAGTCAGGTGAAAGTGGGTATATGAATACCCATACAATACCTAGGTAGACATATTGTTGTCGATATTTGTGCTAACACACAGTTTAACTACAGAATTCCTGCATCAAAAGTGCAATTAGTGTGATTTGCCTGCAAAAGTGATCAAAATAGGAAATAGAGGAAAGTATTTGAAAACGAAACCACGCTTAGATGTTTCTAACTCAAAATTATTACAATAAGCAAAACAACTTTGCCACGTGTATAACTTAGCTTGACATAGCAATCATTCAAGATTCATTCTAAGATGCATTAAAATTATGATATTTCAGTTGTTGTTGTTATCCTTTTTTATCTACTAGTCTTTATATTTATGCACAACGGCGCTCGTATGTGCTACATGGAATGGATGAATGAATTATTGGCATCTGTAAGTAATCTGTGAGTAATTTAGATTCTCATGATTGCATGTATAAGTATCGTGTAGGAATTTTGGAAATTCTACAAAGTATCCAGCTTGTATTGAAATTTAGTTTGCTGGATTGCCATTATTACCGCAATACGAACAGGTTCATCAGCCCAACCATATCTCTTGTAATATTTTATATATGAAAGTTAAATAAAAAAATCGCAAAATGATCTCAAGGGCTTATGTCATTACCTTTTGTCCGTTTATTATTTTACTTCGCACGTTAGCATTCATCGAACTGTTCAGTTTTCTTCTATTAGTTCTTCTACTACCCGTTTCTTTCATTCTTACTCACTCATTATCCTTCGTTGCTTTTGTTGTTTGCAACGTGATCTATTTATTTATATGTTTAATTTTTCCTCATTCTTCTTCTTCTTATATATTATTACTTTCTTTTGTTGTTTTTTCTTCTTTTTTGGTATCTAACTTAAGTAATTCGTTAATATTTATTCCGCAGTTAATTGAATATTTAATAGTTGAACTTTAGTGAAGAGTGCATAGAAGTCGACCTCGGTCGTAATGCGCTTAGTATACTAATTGATACGTTTATTGGTGGTATTAGTGATTGCACGCTGGCTGCACCCAAACAGTCCGCCTTAGTAAGCCATAAAGAAACTACCTTAACCTACTTTTCTAGTTGTTCTTCTGTCTCTTAGTGTTATTTTTTTCGCATATTTAGTTCTTGTTTTCTCTGTTGTATCTTTTTTTTTATTTATTGACTTAAATCTGACAAAACTTTATGGGCAATTGTTTGCATCACAACCTTGAGCTGATGTAATTTATGTTTAAAGTCGCTTCTTTTTTTTAACGATTGCTGCTTGTTGATCGCTGACGGTTTGATTATAATGAAACATTTCAGTAAAAGAAACCTTGAATAAATTCAATTGAAATTAAAATTTTTAAAAGGCAAAGCAAGAAATTGAAAATAAAAAACCGTTCACTGGTCTAATGTGGATTTTAATTTTCTTTTTAACGAATTCCTTTGCTTTTGTAAACTTTTACTTTTTTTTTTTTTATTTTATGTGCATACATACATACATACATTGTACACACATAAGTGTACCACTAACTACGTGCATTGTCGTATAAACAAGTTTTCGTTTTAGCGTTTTTTTTTTTTTTTTTTTTTTTTTTTTTTTTTTTTTTTTGTATGTGTATGCGTGTGCATGTACCTATGTGCCTATTGTGTATGAGCCATTTGCTCTACGTACTGTGGTAGTACAAGTAGCAGCAATGAGGCCTCAATCCAAATTATACAGCAACGGTCAAAGATACATTAAGAGTTTAGACACGTTTGAATTCCTACACATTTCATGTATCTTTGTATCGCAGTTTGTGATCTTTACCGGTCTGTCGAAATACTTGTACACAAACCTATATATATCGCATGTGTCGATTTATGCAGTTTTAATGATTGAACATTTTCCTTTTCTACTTTCGTCCACAAAAAAGAAGAAGAAAAGAAAAAAACCAAGTTTATCGAAAAAAACCAAAGTTCTACTTCCTTTAAGAAAATACACCCACCAATTTACGAAAATATATAAGTAAAAAAAAAAAAAATTACTTTCACTCTTGTGACGGGTCCGCCATATGTTTCAATGCAAACGATCTTTTATTAACTATGATAAAGTCAACGGGACAATCAATAAATGCCATTTTCCTTTGTAAGACGAAAATAATTCTCATAAAGATTGAAATTAAGTTTAAAATTCACATACGGTAAAGTTCGCAAAATATTTATAATTTTTTTTTTTTTTTGTTATTTTTTCATTAATTGACTTTGCAGTAAATATATGCGACAAGAAATTACTTTCTCGTAGATGTGACGCTTTAATTGAAACGTTACAAGCAAAACTATTTGGCACCCATACGAAATATTCATAAAAATAATTGGAGTTTGCTTGAAAAGTTCGGGAATAGTGAAAGCCGTTTTAGGCTGTGTCACGTTCAATCTCCTCGTTTCACTTCTGGAATCATTTCAAGGATATGCAGCCCTGGGCAAATTAATAAAACACATTTCATCATGACAATATTGAACGCAGAAATTTATAAAAACACTATAGTGGGACACGATCCACCATTAAATTCCCTTCATCATTTTGCTTAATATAATTATTCACATAACGACTTTTTCAAAATGAATTCCATGTAACGGGAAGAGGTTGAAAAAGTGGTCCGATCCGAATCATTTTCAATAGCGTTCTTTAGTCCTTTGGGGCAAAACACGTCAATGTGAAAATTTTCATTAAAATATCTCAAAAAACTTGTGACCTGTGGTGTGGTTTGAAACAAAGAAAACCAGACAGATAGACAGGCTTAAATCGATTCAGAAAGCGATTGTGAGTCGATCGGTATAAGAAAAGGTCGATCTGTTTCCAGTTCTTTTGGATGTTGCATACCGCACTAACTTTAATACTATCTTGCAGGATAAATGGTGTAGGGTATAATAATGTGAAAAAAATGTTCTGTTTTAAATTATAGCCTAGACTGTAAAATGATCAAGTTACTAAAACAGAAAAGTTCATACAGTAAAAGTAAGATCGGTAGTGTGAAAATAAATGTTAACTCAATTTTTGTGTTGAGAAATATTCTGCAGTTTATTGATTGACTTGGTTCGCGTGTTTAATTAATGAGTAGTTCTGTGAAAATTTATAAGAAATAGAGGACTTCATTGCACTATCCTTCATGTTCCAGGATATCGCTTGCTATGCCGACTGTTCAAATTTGGTTAAATCTAATAAAATATAAACGGGCAGACGAGCACATGGGATTAAATCATTCTATTAAAATTATATATTAAAATCATATTTTTTGAGCAGTTCGGTCCCATTTTCCGAAAAAAATAATTTCAGTCAGATACTACCATTACAGCCCTTTTTTGTTTTTTTCTAACGCACGATCAAAACATCCATGATCTTCTACTAAGAAAAATTGCAATTCGAGCGAGGAAGTTACCTCTCTTTGTCATGCTCAATATCTCCGATTGAGAATTAATTAATTTTTTTTTTTCCACACATTTGTAATATTTTGATCTGTGGAAAAAAGACGTGTCGTATTAGCTTTACTCTGACGAAGAAATTTGAATTTTTCAGCTCTTAGGTAGTCCTCTGTTTTGTGTATATCTGAATTACTCAAAATAACAATAAGTTAAGTGAAGTTTAAACGAACTTTTTCACGTTCATCATTACTTTGCGTAGAATATTTGATCGCAAGATCAGTTAGTAAAGATCCATTTGATCGATATCGTATCATATGGTATATATTATGTGCATTTACGAGATGATATCTTTCTGCAGTTTTTCAGGACATTGCAGTAAATGTTTGATCCAAAAGTCGATTTTTATTTGAAGAGAAAACTAGTTCTTCTAAATAAAGGTTTGAAGTCAAGCGCATACGCACGCATCGATTGGGCTAACATGGTTTTGTTTTTCATGCTTATTAAGAAGCTTAAGATCTTAATGGCAATTAGGCTCGATCTGTCAATAAGAAGTAAAAAATCAAAAAGTTTAGATTATTTATTAATAATATGTGAAGCATTCTGCATTACTCCAGAACTCCTCACCGATCAGACAGAAGGAAATAATTGTATATGTGGAACTAAATCATTATTTTAACATTAATTTACAATAAAGTCTTAAGCTAGAAGTTAAGGAATCATTACTTGGTGTGTATAACAAGTCCTCTCTCTTATTAAGATAGGACAAGAATAAGTTTAGAAGAGAATGTGGAATAAGCAAAGTGTGTGGAATATTATACATTATACCGGCCCTTGATATTTTTAAGGGATATAGGAGTTGTACAGGTCTGTTTAATACTTGCTGATTTTGCAGTTGGACGTCACAGGCTCTTACCAGGCCATCTCTGCCTTGCTACGTTTGTTTGACCACACGTACCAAGGCCATAATAATCTTGGCTTGCTGTCTTCATGAAGTAGGACGACGTCTTTAACGTTCTTAGATGAACCGTTTCTGTTATGAGGTATGGATCTTAGTTGACATCAATATTCGTTACGCTAACGCTTCAAGTCATTTTTAATCAGGATTGTTTTAAAGACCACAATTGCGTTGTTGCTGACCCATCGCTTTTTATTTTTATGGAATATAAGATAGATTTACAATCAGTTAAAAAATGAGATGGTGTTAAAGCTTCCACATCGTTATGATCACTAGTAACACATGCAATTGGTCAGGCATTCACAATACTTTCGATTTCCGCTAATAGTGTTGTTAGGTCATCTAAAGAGAACTTTAATTTTTCCAATAACCGCTTTGAACGCTTTTTTGCGCTTCTCACAAGACGCTCTCAAAATCCACTCACAATAGCGCTCGTTCTGTTTCTTAATTCGCTACATTTTAACAACTGCTCAACTTTTCTAAGTCCTAAGCCTACCCTTTTAAAATCTTTTACGTTATCCGAAATAATTATGGCGAGTATACCTGTTCGTGCAATGAATTTTCACAAAGCATTTACACAACTTTTCGTACTCATGTCCCCAACCACTTTTAAACGAACAGTTCATATAGCTGCTCAGGTAAAGAGCATAATGTACACATTTTTTCAGTTCTACTATCTTTAGTTGCTATATAAAGAGGACCAGTAAAATCAACATTTGTAGTTTTGAAAGGTCTGCTAGTAGCTACACGTTCGCTGTGTAATACAGTGAGTCCATGGTCCCATTGCACTCTTTCCATGAAAACGTAAACACACAATGAAATACAAATCACGCCATTATGTGCGCTATATTTGGTAACAAGCAAGTAATAATAGAGCAAAAAGTTTTAGAGATAAATTGGTGCGTTGTTAGCCCGCAAAATTAGCGTTGACGAAATGAATAGCTTATGCTATTTACAAAACGAACTATAATGAAAACCATGGCAAAATTATACGATCCGATGGGATTTTTAGGTCATTTTACCGTAAGAGTAAAAACCATCTGGAAGGAGAAAACGGATTGGAAGCAATTCTTAAGCGGCGAAATTGTGAACAACTTTCAATTTTGGAAAGACGAATTGAATATTTCAAGTGAAATTGGTACTAAAACATGTCGGGCACATTCCAGCGAATCAATTACATTTTTGAAGATGCTAGCCCGATACCTTTTGAACCGATTCGAACCGTACATTCGGCATATAGCAAAGGGCAGTGCGATAACAACAAATTTGCTATGTTCCAAAAAGAGAGTAAGTGCAATGAAGCAAGAAAGCAAAGAAATTAATATTCCAACTGGATGAATGGTTAAGGTAAGCAGTGTAAACCATATGTCAGAGCAATAATTTAACCAATATCTGGGACACAGCGATGGAAAAAATCAGAGCTAATGAATTAGTTAAATCCCAAGTATGGAACTATGAGCCCTTGTGGTTGGGCGAAAGTGAATCTATTCGGTCAATCCAAAAGCTTATTGAGAGATCGCTACATTTATATGTTAGCATCCCAGAAATTTAAGTTGAAAGACGCACTCCTGTTATTACCATCAAATGGTCAGCTTCTACGAACAAAAACCCAGCTTCTACGAACTACAGCTTATGCATTCCGATTTTTACGGCGAATTGATACCTTATTAAGAGCGAATATAGACGAGAAAACAAATAACGAACTTAGCAGAAAATCTGAATTAAATGTGAACAACTGCAATACTACAACAAAAAAATATACAGTTTGGAGAAAAATAAGAAATTACCAAGAAACTCAAAATTGTCATCTTTAAACCCGCGAAATTGAAAAGCTGACTTTAGGCTGCCTGGAGGTGAATTTCGCACCGACATAAGAAATTTAATTATTTTGTCCAAAAAGTCGCACTTGAGGCAGCTTATGGCATTGGGCGCCCACAGTAAAACAGACCGCGGTGGCACTTCAGCGGTATTAGCATTGATTCGAACTAAATACTAGATTGTTCAGGCGAGGCAATTGATAAAGTGAGTTCTCCAGCGTTGCGTTACCTTTCATTATCTCAGTTGCAATTTCAAAAATACACTTAGCTTCTTCTGTCGACTGTTAACACCCTTACCTAAGTCATCGACATAAAATGATTGCCGTAATTTAGTGTAGTAGGTGCCAAGAGTGTGGTCGTATTTTCCGAGATGATGTTGTATTATCACCGAAAGCAAAGAGGACTAAATGTTGTACCGAATGTGACTGACGGTATAAGGAATTCTGCTATTTCAGAGATTTGATTAGATCGTGGAGTTGCCTCATACCATAACAACCGATGCTATTGCAATTTGCAAAAGAGCCCTTTCGATGTTTGCTATTATCGCTACTTTATTCAATCGAAATCTTAATAGGATGGTACTCAAATTGGCCACTACATTATCTGTTGGACTTAAATGCTCATTTGGGGAAGTAAGTCCCATTTCCCTTGAAGAGGCATCGAAGACCATACGCATTTTAGCAGGCGTTTTATCGTCTCTATGAACCGATTTGTGCGGCATATGATAAATTAGTTGTTCATTTTCGTTAATATTTACCCTTTCTGCTAAACCGTCACTTACTAAATGCCAAACTTCGCTGTTATAGTCTAAAAGTTTCTTATCGTTCTTTATTTCTAGTTTGTTTATTAAATTATATGACCGTTTTTCTGCGATAGCGGTATTGTTGTTTGAATGTTCGCGAATATTTTTCCATTGCAATTTCACAACGTAACGATCGTTCACAAATTTTTTTCGATTCGTGGTTTTCCCATATAGGTCCTTATTATGCTTAGCTTCTCGGTTTATACCAATAGGCTCTAAGTTGCAGAAATTCCATATGTCAAACATTTCGTGATTATTACAATATGCTGTGACTTTTAACACATACCGCATTTTATTATTTCCACAACAGTTTCAATAGTCCAACCAAAAAATGTTTCTAAAGCTATCATCAAACTTTATGGTTCCGTTTGTCTGAAAATTTTCAATACGATTCCTGTCCGACAAGCCAATTAATGTCGCTCAATGAATTGCTATCTTTGTGTTAATAGACAAATTGTTTATTGTTGTTGGACATGGAAGGTTATCACTATAGATCGATTCAACCACTATTGCGTTTGTTGGTACATTGTTCTGTCTTGTTCTGTCATATTGACTTCGTAAAATTATTTTTACTATTTCATATTCGCTCCCTTTACTTTCATTATTTTCGAATGCCACGATATTTAAGTTTCCTGCGCAGTGTGATTTTAAATTTAAAATCCTTTTTAATGTTCCTGTTGTACACGTTTGCTGACTGCCGTTGTCCATTATTATTCTTCAAAGCGCTTGATCGCTGTTGTTAACGCTGCTTACTATGACTTGCGGTGTTTGTAAAAATATTTTTTGATCTGCGCTTTCTCCATTAGTTAAGGCTTAACAGGTGTGGCTGCTGCTCTGGGAGCCTCATTACGGCTCTCAGTGGACCCCACTACTTGTGGTGTTGATGCTGTAATGTTTTCGCTGTTCTGCTGTAACTCATCACGTTTGTCTTCCTTTTGTACGTGCTCGCACATTGATGTTACTTTTATGCCGCTACATTGTGTACATTTTATATTTGTTGTTTTAAAAAATTTGCAATTATGTTTTTTGCTGGTGCATCTGAAACGTCTACTCTGTTTCCTTAATACAGTTTTCTTGTATTTAATGCACTGTTTGCTTCTATAAGCCGCTGTTGAGTGTTTGTGTCTTTTGCGAAACACACAGTAGTGAATTATATTGCTATTTACATGTGGAGTAGATGCTGTGCAGTTTTCTGCTGTTAGTTCTCTTTTACTAGAGAATGGTTTGTCGCTCCCTGATAATTGTGCCGTTTCTAATGCTTCTAATTCTTCTTTAATGAAGTTGAGTAAGAAACTTAGTTGTTCCCCTCCTTGACCCCTACCTTTCATTGTTTTGTTGCAGTGTTAACGCTTAAACTTAATATTGTACTGGCATTAGCTTTATTGATATTGTTACGAAATGCTTTCCTTGATTCGGTTCGTATCGCTAGATCGTGGTTTTACTTACAATCATTTTCTTTAAGGGTAGGATTATTTACAGTTTACTTAGTTCGCCAACATTCTTAACCCAAACTTTCTTTTCGACTCAAATATTCTTTTCCGACTAACACCTTCTGCACAAATATTCTGCTTATATAAGCAAGTTGCCATAATTGACGTGTTTTCCGCTAATCTTTTTTGACGAGCGGCAGCTACATAACGAACTTTGAATTTCTGGGAAAATCAATTAGTTGAAATGAAACTAAATTTGGATTTCCGTAACAGTATTTTATTCGCAGTGTTGTTGGTATACGTTTTAATAGAGTTGAAATTTGAAATGAAGACAAACTCCTGATAGTGGAAACTACTTTATTATATAGGTGTCGTAAACCACAAGTATCGTTATTGGAATTTACTGGTTTTAACAATGCAATGGTCGCTTCTGCTATTCCAATCAGTGATTCGCTAAGAAAATTAAATTTTGCCGCCATTGATAACTGTTTGTTCTCATGTCCCGCTCGCTAAAGTAGTTACCAAAAGGTAACCACTTTTTAACATTATCGGCAAATGTTCCAATTGGAATGGTTTAAGTTTTATTTTCTTCGTGTTGTTTCGCTGGATTGTTTAAAATGTATGCGTAGAATCTTTTCTAGCTGCACTGATTGCCTCATATTTCATCCCTAAATGTTTTGATTTTACGTGTGGGTTCATAGCCTCATCAGCTTTCCTTAGATAAGAATGTGCATTGAGTAATCTCACTTCATGGTACCCTACTCCCTTGAATGTCTCTAAATAATCCGAAAATGTGTTACATAATTTTGTAACTTACGTACGCCACGTAGCATGAAATACCGCATCCCATTTCTGTTAATTCTGTCTTATCGCTTTTGTGAAATTTTTCTTTTCAATTTGAGTCAATATTTTGACTCGCCTAATTTATATTGTCGCCCTTACTTTCTTTCCGGCTCGCTTAATTAGCATTGTCGCTGTTTTTTTTTTTTAATTTTTACCGCTTGCTTAATTAATTACTGACTCTCCCGTGTTTCGGCACCGTGTAAAAAATTTCTTAGTTTTTTTTAATTAACACTTTTAAGTCCGGCCGTCAGCTTTTGCGCTTCGTTATTCATTCAGTACTAACTTATTATTTTAATATTAATTTACAATAGTCTTAAAGTAAAAGTTCACGAACCATGACTTGTTGTGCATAACGCGTTCTCTGTCTCTCTTATTGCAATAGAGCAAGAATAAGTTTAAAAGAGACGGTGGAATGAATAGAAAATGTGGAATGTGATACATTATTTTTACAATACATAATAATAACTGTCGTAAGTTGTCATGTCCGTCTGCTTATTTTACTGCTTTCCATTCGAATTACCGTGAAATTCGTTAATATCGTAAAAACTGAAAAGCCAAATCAATCTCTCCTGGTTGAGTTATACAAGGGCAAATGAATAATAGGTGTGATTAACAACAGCAGTGTGAAAAATCTATAAAATAATTGCAGGACAAAAAAAAAAAAACGTAAATTGAAAACATTTTTAATATAAATTAAAATTCGAAGAATATAATTTGCTAAATAATCGTCAATAATTTGCTTTAAAATTTTTCTGATAATATAAAAAAAAAAAAAAAAATTAAAAATTTATATGTATTTAATAAATTTATTTATTTACACCGTAAGGCACTCAAGGCTCGCTACAAGATGGATATAAATATTTTAATTCATTTAATTCTCTTTACAAGTCAACGATTTATTTGAAAATTGCTCAAGTGGCGACATCGCCGTAAAACGCTCAAATATGTTGCATACACACTGTACATATGTATTTGATTTGTCATTATTTTGAGATGATTTTGGGATAATTATGAGATGTATATCGATGACTTGTTATTACGATGTGTTAATTATTTCAGCAAAACTCTTCATATCAATTCGGGTTTGACGTGAAGGATGATGAATTTACTAATTATCAAAATCGTAAAGAAGTCCGTGACGGTGGCGTTATCAAGGGCAGCTATTCGGTGGTAGATTCCGATGGTTTTATACGTACCGTTAAGTATACGGCTGATCCGAAAGAAGGTTTCAAAGCGGAAGTGATAAGAGAACCGACTGATATTGTAGTGAAGATACCAACGCCAGCACCCCAAGGTCTGCTACGTCATCATTCAAAGGCAGCACAAGATTATGCTATAAAGTCCCAATACTATGAAAAAAATTAAATTAAACACATAAGCGTCTTCTCACTTCATTCATACTTTTGCTTGGAAAACTTTAGAAAATTATTGAAATCCATATACTTATTATTAGTTATAAGTTTTAATAACAGAGAAAAATAGAAAGTGACAGAGAAATGTTTTATAAAACTTTTCATGTTATTTTCATTATTATTCATGAATACATTCATACATTCGTTCGTTCGTTACTTCATCAATTCATTCATTAATCCATTCGTGTACATTTGTGATCATTTGAAACAGAGCAGAGTAACTATTACTAAAAATCTTTATGTACATAATTTTGTATAAGTATTGGATTAGTAAGTAAAATACATGTCACATGATCACGCCGTCGCCTTTGTCCACATACTCGTGCATGCAATATAAACATTTACATACGTTTACGTGTCTCTTCATGAAAATATGCTCTGAATAAAATTCTTATTAAATTTTATATTTGTATTTGTGAATGTCTGAAACCCTTTATTTTCCTTCCTTTCTTCCTTCATTCATTCATTCATTCCTTGTCTCCTTTTACTATTGTTGTTATTATTATTATTGCTTTCGGTGACCATTTGTTTTGAACTTAGAATGGACCGGTCAAACCGGTTAAATATCGTTGTTCTTACATAAATGCAAACAGTGGGAAAATTTCAAATTCTCTCAGAAGATAAATCAAGCAAAACAACATCTTCAGTATCTTTTCAAAATTTTCTTCTTATCGGTTTGCTTTTGCTGAAAACTGTCTTTTCGCAATGTCCTCGCATACATTAAGTGATTTACCAGCACCAACGGCATCGCTGGCATATAAACCATGGAAAAAGGGTTGATAATGAATATTTGCTTAGAAGATAAAACAAAAAACCTTAAATGACCGTAAATTGAACCGGTTATGGACATAGGATCACCACCACAAACATGAAAAATATAAACATGCCTCGACATCAGTTATTCCTGTCCTGTATTCCTGATGTTGCGATCTATCTTGCTGATCGCTAACAGTAATAGCAATAATAATTAAAATAATAATCATGGCAACAAAGGTAAGAACGACAACGATAATCAGCAGCTGTAAAATGTAATGAGAAATAAATAAAAATGATGACCTTTGATGGTCATTACGTAGTAATAAAAAAAAGAAACGGACACAGCTGTCATAATGATAGACAAGCAAAATCAAAATCGAAATGGTCATTAATTTTATATGCGTTGCTAAGTAACTGTGTGTGTGTGAAATTTTACATTTGATGTACAAATGAGCTCTTGGCGAAACTACCCCTTAACCTTAAGGTAAAGTGTCTTCGTCTTACATCAAGCTTCTACAAAGTGAAATTAAACCCTTCAACTTTGAACAAAACACTACACTACTCAACTTTTTCTATAGACTTTAGATCACTAAGAAACTGGTTTTTCTCAATTTTCTTCCTAAACGTGATCTATAGTGGTAACGATGGTGATGCACCGTAGACTTTACTAAAATAACTTTTACATAGTTCAGCAAAAGTTTCCTTCAGCTAAATGGTCATGAGGGAGACGAACAAAAACAGAAAGGGTGAGAAAGAAAGAGAAAGAGAGAGAGGGTGAGGAAACATAGAGAAGGTATAAGATGAGTAAAAACAGATTGACCATATTTACAGACGTGAGAAAATCAGTGTCATTGTTATATTCCTTACACTTAGAGATGATCATTTCCGTGCAGAAGCTAAACAAGCGATTGTGTGGTATTTTCTTTAGGAAAGCATTTGCAAGTCTTTTATATCAATTGCATTGCGTTGACTTTATTTCACTGAAATATGAAATAAATGCTTTAAAATAATGAAAAGTCACGTTTAAAATTCAAAGTTTTCCAACCGCCAAATCCCAATAATGTTCGGCATGACCGCTTTTGTCATTTGACCATATTACCTTGAATAATAAAGGAGTCAAATTTTTTTTTGTGTCATTTTTGTGAAAAAGGATTCAATAACAACAAATATTAACTTTTGTAATCGTACCTCGCCCTTGAAACGATTGCCATCGTTAATGGTTTGAAATCGTGTCTCAAACAACCGTGGCCGGTGTTCGATGTGACCGAAATTTACGTGATGAGGATTTTTATAATTTATGAAAACATCGCTAGCAGTAAACCATAAAAGAAATTAACTAAAATATAAAAAAAATAAAGTCGTTGCAACGATAACAGGTTTTACCTCCAAGAACGTATTTGTTGAGCTGCTTCGATATCATTATCTTCATCGTCTGTATCAACAATCTCGTCATCCATGTTATTGTTATTGTCGTAATTCGAAATGAAATAATCGTAGAAAGCACTTCTAGGCTTTCTTTCTCGTCTTTGATGCTGCAAGATCTCAATATAATCCAAAGAAGAAGGCTGTGGCTGCTCAAACTGTTGCGTTTGCTTTTGATCCATTTGATGGTAAATATGATTACTATACGAATAAACGGGAATATACGAGAGGGGTGAATCATTCGATTCAGTCGTTAATAAATCTCTTCGGATGGCGTTTTCACTTGAGTTTGTTTTCCCATCATTTAAATGATTTAACAAGTTTCTATTCTCTGGCCGTTTTGTAGACCTTGTGGAATTAATCCGAGTATTATTCGAATAAATATTGTCCGGCAATTTATTAATTTTGAAATCATTTCGTATATGAGTTCTTGTATACTGCTTATTGTCGGTTTTACTTAAGGCATCAGACACAACTCCGGGCTTGTAGAACGGCAATGGTTCGATTACAAATTTTAACTTTTCATTTAAATCGAACGGCAAGTGTTGTTTGTAATTATTATAAGAATTTATTTCAGGGAGCGTTGTTGTTGTTATTTCTGGAGTTGATGTTGCCACATTTGTAGGCTGCGTTGTTGATGGCTTGTGCTTCACTTTCGTTATGAGTTTGGCTACTTGATCATCGTTTTCTTTCCAATAAGGTTTTGTTAATGTTCCATTCCCGATTTCTCGAGTTTTATTAGCTGTACGTATTATTGCATAATTACTTCTTTCAGTTTCCATTTGCTGTCCAGTGAAACTCTCAACGCCAACTATGATGAGAAGACTTCTCATCAATATGAAGATCATATCCATGTACATGTTGTTTTGAATGATAAAGTCTTCTATCTACGAAATTTGTTCAAAAACTATTTCCATTTCCTAGAAAACATTTACATTTATAATAACACCGAAATCCGGAAGTTAAAAGTCAATGAATGGAAATTTGTGGTTTCATAGAAAACAAAACAAAAAACGAAAATGAAAATCTTTTTATATTAATGACTAAATGGAACCCCGTTGCATTTAGAAGCGATCCGCTAATACACTTTTTAATAATATTTATTAACTTACGACAAACCGTACAACTTACAAAAGAAACATCCACTCATTATACAAAACTTTCATATGCTTGTTATCAATGTCTTTCGAATTGCAAAAAAAAGCTACACTTGGCCACATGGAAATAGAGACCACTTGTCCTCGAACTCAAACTTAATAAGAGCTAGTTTTTAAATAGAGAAATTTCTTTCGAAAATATTTTCCTCAATAATTTATCTAAGTCATCAACTTACGATCTTAATTGATATCGGTCTGAAACTTTTTATCTATAAGAGACTTATAAAACAAAATTCTTTTCAAAAATAGTCTTAATCGACCCATTGATAACCATGTACACATAAAAACTAACAAAAACATGTAAACTTTAGTCTAACGGCAAATCACGCACAATGGTTGGCTCGAAATTGTAAAGCTAATAAAGAGGTGATCAAGACCATTTTTGTACGGGGAACTTAAGTGGCTCTTAAAAGCGCTTGTAGTTAATTTTAGGCCGGTATTTACTATACATCGTAAATTGTCCGCATTTGGAACAAGCTATTCAGCAGTGATTTTTTCTGCCGTACCTGATGTCTCCATTTTCAAGTCGAAAGTTCACAAACACTACTCCCTTTCTTCACCCCACTCTTCCTATAAATTTTCCTGGTCACCAGCGTGTCACACTTTTAAGGGGTCATACAAAAAAAAAAAAAAACTGTAGATGTGTTTGTTTGTGAAGTGATATGTTTTTTAAGAGGAATTCAATGAAAAATTTACTGTTTTTTTATCAGAATTCATAGCAAAATGTCAATTACCCATATAAGTACAGATATGTGCAAATCGACCGATTGAGCGATGGTGGAATTGAGAATTTTAGAGGAATAAGTTCATAAACGTTTTCTAATATTAGTTGAAAGTTGAGTCGATAGTATAAAGAATTATATAAAAGCACTATAGTGAGCCACGGGCCGCTGCTAAGCGAGTGCATCACTCTACAGTTATTCATAGAACGATTTTTTAAAAGAAAGCATTATATGGGAAGTAGTCGAAAACGTTGTCCGATCCGAAACATTTTATTAGTGTTCGTCCGTAAGCCGTATGGTGTACATTGAACGTAAAAAAACAAGGCGAATAGACAGACAGGTAATATGTAGATCTATCTTAAGTCATTCTGGGTGTTGCATACATTCGCTCAAACTTAATATACCCTTGTACTGCAAGTGGTGTAGGGCATAAAAAAGAAAGTAAAATTCTTTGGGGAAAAGTGATTTTTCCGGTTTCATTTTCGCTTACAATCAATGGATCACTTGGTGTCTTATTACAAGTCACATAAAAAGCTTATAACGGTATTAGAAACTTAATTTGAAATTTTTAACGAGAAGAATTTAAAAGAAATTTATTTGCATATTTTAGTAAGGGAAAGCTGTGCTCCGTAATATAATAAATAATACGAAGGAAAAACGGGTTGCTGAAATAACTGACCGCTTGGTTTTATTCTTCATCAATACTATATTAAAATGTTTACACCTCTCGCTGATGATTGGTTAGAACTTCGGCGAAATCTAAATTAAGGGTTGAACTTTGTCTCTTTTGTTTATTGATAATTTTTCTTTGTAATGAGGGTTAAACGATGCAGTTTTAACCCTTCATTAAGATCAGCGCGACAGAAGTTCACATATAAAGCATTCTTAAGAATGGAGCTAAAGACTGTTTCAGCTCATTCAACAGTTTCAGCTGATACTTATCGCAACCATTCCAGAAAAAATTTGATATAACAAAAAAAGTTTAGTTAAAAAAAAAATATCTTAAACCAGAAAATATATACAGATATAAATAATTTTTTGGATTTTGGTGAGTTATTTGTAAATAAATCAAATTTAAAATACTTAACGATTCTTTTTGTATCATAAATTTTGAAAGTTATTTTATTAACGCATTTATAATACGTGACAGATGAAAACCTTGTCCCTGCCTTACACGACCCGCTTTTAAAAGCACTTTTAAAAAGGAAATATTTAACTGTGAACCGTAACTGTTAGCATTGATATGTTTTGGAGCTTAATCCATCATATCGACGTTATTCATACGCATTTTAGCGAAATCCTCAAAGACGATATTGTCATCATCATCTTGATAGTAACCTTTAACGTTGCGATGTTGTTCAATTGATTTCATTTTCTTCATGGCATTCGAACGTTTCTTGTCCACGGAACCTATCGTAGTATTTAATTCGCAAGATAAGAACATAAGAAACAAGATATTAAATAAACCCTTTACATACCTGGAGCTGGTTGCAGTAATTTGAAGGGCACATCAGTTTGCATTTCACCACCCAAAGTACCACAATTTAATTTAATACGCACCGAATATGATATTACGATACCGCAAGCGTCGCCTGTAGATTTGCCCTCTTGAACCAGAGTCGAGGAAGCCAAATTAACGTCTTCATCTTTCAAATGCCCGTCCAATGCAATACCTATAAGTGAATTTTAATTTTTATGAACTCTTTCTCCCTCTCGATCGGTTTTTCCGACGACTTACCATGACGATCTTTATTGTTGGCAGCCAACGGTATTAAATAAAAGGTTTTCGATAGGTTCGCGCCTGGTGTTATAGGGCATCCTTCCTTGGTTTCCAATTGAGCCACATGTTTACTAAATTGAGCATTCACCATAGTAATTTCCGTGTGTTGGACAATATAACACTTGATTAGCTTAACTGATTTTTTCGAATTATTCGTTATCTGCACGGTCGCGGCTACTTTCTCTCCATGATAGTAAATTTCGCGATCCAATGTCACTTCCAAAGTGATTTTACCATTCGAAAATGTGAAACCCTTGCTAACCAAAGAGCTCGGTAATCGTTGGCCACGATTAGGAGGAGCATATTGCAATTTTTTAATTACCAAACTGACCATGCTGCGTTTGTGTTGACGATCGTCTTCCGAATCGGCCACGTAGGCTCGTATATTATATTCCACACCCAAAGGTTTGCCATGATCATCACCATCTTGTTGCAGTGTTACGGAGCTTGGTGAATTCGGAGGAAAATGGAAGGTGAAAGGATGAGCATTTTGACCCAACTTTCGTACTAATTTCTCTTGCATGGGTGTCATTTCCATATTAGGATTGATGATAGGTACAATTTGTTCCCGACATAATATCAATTCCTTGGAAAATTTAACACCCATCACTTCATCTTCTTCGCGTCCATAACGATATGTCGTGACCAATTGCCCGAAAACACGACGATTTTTCAAGTAATCAGGATCGACGACCACAACACCATCCACAGGATCGCAGTAATCCAAATGATCAATAAAATCTCGTCTTCCCAAATAAAATGTGACTTTACCATTAGGCGTAGCCTTTTTAAAAACTTTCACCGAAACTACCATATTTTCGTTTATATTATTGTTTCCGCTTCTCTGTTCTGTAACAAAAACCTTAGCAACGTTCGCGGAAAATACGGTTAAATGTCTTTTTCCACCTGCTTTTATACCTTTTTCAAATAAGGGCAAAATCTTTAAAAAGGTTTCACAACAACTGGCGCTAAATGGATTTAAAATGTAACACATGGTGGTGGTGCTTTCTTCATCAGAAACAGAAACAAACGTTAACATAACGTCGTTATTTTTACAAATTTACATGCGTCAAAAAACGTAGAAAAGTCGTTGACTAATATGGTTGACGACCCAGTGTAAGTGCACATATTAATGCATATATACATATACATATATATAATACATATATACATATATATATATACATATATATATATATATATATATATATATATATATATATGTTACCACGCTTAGGGTAATTTGCTCAGTAATAAATAAATGTCAAGTTTTCAACTTCTAGTGAGCTTAGCATTGACCTTCAATATCAGTAAACTAAGGTTAAGTAAATAATTGCAATTTTTGTTTTTTGTTTTCTTATAAAACGGAAAACGGAAAACGGAAAGGCAATTCGAAGACTCATTGGAAGTAGATAAGTTTATAATAAAGCAATTAAAAATTGCACCGAGGGATAGCATGTGAATAAAGCTAAAGTCCAGAAACGTGTGCTTAGAAAAAGTGTTTTAAGCGATTTCTTTTGCACAACTAATAGGATTTTATAAATTTATTGCATGCTTTAAGCGCGCTTCTAAAAATTGAAATTTGTTAGGGTTTGTGCATACGCTACAGATCTTGTACAAAATACTTATAGCAAAGATTGTGGTGTGCGTCTCATTTATTAAAGCAAAGTGACCTCTTTTATGAACTCGTGTTTTGGTTTTTTCATTAAAACATTATGGGAAATGTTTTTATAATTTTCAATCCTCTATTTACCCCAACTTTTTTTCGTTTCAATTATAGCCATGAAAATGGTTTCAGTCACTACACCTGAACGTCATGGTTACAGTATTAAGTTTTCAGCATTTGAAACCGATCTTTTACTGCTAGCTACTAGGTGAGTCTCTCGAAAAAAAAATTCGGTAAAAACCAGTCTTTCTCTTCTTCATTTAATTACGTTTATTAATATTCTTTTAGCCAACTTTACGGTTTGGCTGGTGGTGGAACACTTTTTCTTTTGCAGCATGCGGTCGAAGACGGGAGACTCACAGAAATATGTCGTTTCGAATGGAGCGATGGTTTATTTGATGTTGCTTGGTGTCCATACGCCAACAACATAGCAGCCACAGCCTCCGGTGATGGTTCCCTACAAATTTGGAATGGTCTCGAAAACGGTTCGGATGGATCGTTAAAAGACGTTCCGAAAAAACCGGTAATGTGTCTAAAAGAACACAAGAATGAAGTGTACTCGATAGACTGGAGTGAAAAGTGGAATTACCATCAAATATTATCAAGCAGTTGGGACGGATCAATTAAACTGTGGGACTGTAATCGTCAAAAATCTGTAGCCACTTACAGTGGTCATACAGATTTAATTTACAGTGCAAAATTTTCACCATTAGTGGCGAATATTTTCGCCAGTGTAGATACCGATGGTTTATTAAATTTATGGAATTCTTTTGATTTTTCAGGTAAGCCACTAATGACCATAACATCAGCTCACAACACTGAAATCTTGTCAATGGATTGGAGTCAATTCGATCGCAACGTTTTAGTAACCGGCGGAGCGGACGGCTTAATAAGGACTTGGGATTTAAGGAACATGCGCCATCATATTGGTGAGTTATTTTCGGGGGAATATGCGGTAAGGAAATTAGCTTTCTCATCACACAAAGCCTCAGTATTGGCAGCAGCGAACTATGATTTTACAACGAGGTAAAAACCATGCAAAAATAAATTAATTGCCCACAAAGGTTTTCTATTTCTCTTCCGATTTCTTATGCTATTTTAATAGAATTTGGGATTTTGGAATTTCCTTGGACGCTATAGAAATCCATGAACATCACACGGAATTTGTGTGCGGCCTAGACTGGAGTGTTCATCACCAGCACTTGTTAGCCGATTGTGGTTGGGATAGTGTTGTGAACATTTTCAGGGCAACATCTTTAAAAAACTGAAACCGCCATCCGTCTCATGTACATATAATTAGCTGTTTAGATCTAGGGTAGAAAATCCGAAAAAAAAATATCTTAATTATAGGTTAACAGCTTAGCAAAGCTAAGCCAAGTTGCTCGTAAAGCGCGTAAAGCGTAATATATGTGATAATAAACGTAAAAAGAAATTGGGAAAAGGAATACGAAGTATATATACATGTATACATGTGTTGCATAATATTCACACAAAACATGCATGCTATGATAATAGTGGTAATGATATGTTCAAGTACTTGTAAAATACATGAGCTTTAAAAAGTGCGCCTGAGATGATGTATTTCGAATTTCACTTTGTGGCACATAATTGGTTCCTGCAAAGTAAACTAAAGGCATTTTAAAACGAACCCACTCACACGACTTTTATTTATTTTTCATATTTTTTGTTTTGTTTTTGAGTTTTTTTTTTTTTATTATTTGTTAAAAATACTTCTCTACACCAAACGGTAGAAATTCCAATGATCACATGCAGTGCACACACAAAAAACAACGTCAAAATTCAAAAATAAAATTCTGCCACAGCCTGCAATCAAAGTAAAAAAAATGAAAATAAAAATAAAATTCAATAACAAAAAAAAAAAACCGAAATAAAAAAATTCACTTGTTCGCGCGTTTTTTTTCGTTCAATCTTGGGGCGCTTCATGCACGTACTTTTGTGTCGTTTTATAAATATTTAATGCTGTTATAAAAATAATCTCAAAAAAATATCCGCCTACACATACACTCGCACATACGCATATACAACTTAAGTCCTGCATACGAACGGATTATGTAGTCGAAAATGACTCTACATCTCCGGCTATAATCGTCATTTTCGATCATTCGAAATAGCATTCGATTCGATTTGATTCTGATTTTTCAATAAGAATTTCGTTTTTCAAGTTTGTACGTTTTTTTTTGAAATTTTTGCAAACGATTAATGTACCTTAAGCGTGTAGCTGATTGAGACAAAGAACGAACGTATTTGTTGTACTATTCAAAAACACACATACTTCCTAATCCATAAGCAATATATAAAAAAAAGTTTTTGCTTGATTAGATCGAATTAAGGCAAGTTAAAGTGAAAATAGGTTAAGGGCCAATAATTTACATTATAGCTTCCATCGCTTGTGGGGTATAACGGCTTATTATTAATATGCAATAATCAGATCAAATCGATTCAGATCGATTCTTCATTATATCAATGCAATTAAAATTATTTTCTAAATTAATTCAAATCTGTCTCTTTTATGCTTAACCTACATTTCACCCTTTTCTAGATGTTTACGTTGAAATTTTTCCGCACAAGCACGCAGATTCTACTCACACATAATGCCATGTACTGAAAAGCGTAATATAGAAAAAAATTTTTTAAATATTTCTTGAGAAAAATCAATCAAAGATAATCTTTTCATCTTTCGGTACGGATGGACCAACATTTTTCGACTTACGCACATATAAATATTCTTACAAATGATAAAATCATTTACCGATTATGCAAAAGGTTCACATGTTTGGTACTTAATGAGAAGAATGAAGTTTGACAGAACAAATTAACCAAACTAAATTTGTATTAGTTTGGTCCCTTCATTTTCATGGGATCCACTACCAATCATTTTCACACGGCTTCATTTCTAATTGTTGTTAAATTTTAGCTTGAACTGCATTCGTAGTCGACTTGTGTTTTGACTGGTGCGTGTTTTCCTTTCTTCTACAATTTTTTGATTGTTTTGACCTTTTCGTGTATTTGGCTCGTGTTTTTTCAGTTTTTTTGCTAAGCTGGTTATCGTGGATACCGCGTGCGTTTGTTTTCTTAAATTTAAAACAAAAAAAAAAATTTGAAAATAAATGACAATCTTTTTATAGTGAGAGGTTTCTTTGTCCTAAATTACTAAATAATAAACTGACAAAAAAAGGCATTATGGCTCCGGGGCCGCCAGCTAAAACCCAAATAAGTTTCATTTATTGGCGGACAAATCACCGCAAAGAAAACAAATTAAAAATTCGGACTTTCCGGTATTGCCAATCAGTACCGTCATTCCGATTGACAAAAAATATGATGATTATCTCTTCAAAGGATGCTAACATAACAATTTCGCAAATCAGTGCTTTCGCTATAAAAAGAAAGCCCTAGGTGGCATTAGAACGTATGTAGACTCTATCTCGTTTCTACACGATGGTAATTCACTTATTCCCGCTTGTAATCTGCGCGCGACAGAGAACCTCATGAAGTCAAAATCATTAGTTAATTTTTGTCGAATTTCCGCTAAACTACACAACAAGCTCAACTCGGTTAAAGGCGTAATTTATGCTACGTGCTACGTACGGCGGAAAATCTTGCTCCTCTACAGGAAGGATAATTATGACTTTTGACCACTATCGGTTACCGCAAACTGTTGACGTCACTAAGTAAAAGTGTAAAGCCCTACTCTAGATTCCAAATCCCATGAAATGCGGAAACTGCCAAAGCCTGGCTCATACTGCAAAAAGATGCAATAACGCACCATCTTGTGCTAACTGTGGTCTTCCTGTTGAACGCTGTATCCGTAGTTTCTGCATAAATTGCAATGATCAGCACTCGGCGTTAGACAGACAATGCCCACGTTATGTACAAATGCATGAAATTCTAAAAATCAAAACATAAAATTACTGTAGCATCGCCGAAACGCAAGGCAAGTACCGGGAAATAAATCCAACTGGAATCCAAAGAATTAACAAAAGTAAATATGTACGTTACCGTCGCCCCGCAAATCGAGCTTAATAAGCCAATGACGAACTTGTTCTATCATCATCCAAAAGCCATATGGCTCAATATTGGGAAACCAGATCCATCACTCGCCAAAAACAATACTGAAAAAATTAAAGCTACAACAAACATTGCAAAAAATTAGAACAACAACACGTATCCTACGGCCTAATAAACTAAATACCCCGGAATCACCAAATCTGGAATAAAATCAACAGACTCAGCGGGAGTTCAAATTCGAGCGAAATTTCTGCCATTTGCGAAATACTTCTCTGACAGCAACTTCTCCTGTGCCTTCATCGAAAATAAAAGAACTCCAATTTCTCTTTCGAATGCTATTGACAGATGTGCCATGTCCCTGGAAAATTGTATATCTACTTTAGAACTGGAAAGTTGTCTCGCCAAATCGAAGGGGAGGACACCTGGTCTGATCGCATCTCATACTAAATGATCAATGCCCTTTCTAATTCAATTGAAAGGAAATGATAATAAAACGGTGTTTCTGACTGGCCACATTCCCTACACGTGGAAACTGGCAACAGTTGGTCCAATTCCAAAGTTTAAAAATGTCTCCACAGCATCGGACTATCGTCTAACCTCTCTTTTATCTTGTCTCTCAAACGTATTGCAAAGATTATGGGATCTACATAATCTTGGTTTCTTGAGTCCAAGAACCTGATTACAAAACAACAAGTTGGTTTCAAGCGGGGGTAGTGGCTGCATCGACGCTCTTTTACCTATTGATTATTTTACAACCAAAGCAATTTCTGGACGGAATCATGTAACAATTCTCTCCATTGATTGCGAAAAAGCAGTTCACAGTGCCAGTCTTCATATTATTGTAAGCCTCATGATATCATGGAACGTTGGACCCAAATTCTTTAACTATATCAAATCATTTATGTCACATCGGCGGTTTAAAGCTAGAGTTAACAATCATCTCTCTGATTCTTTTCCACTAATGAATGGTGTCCCACAAGGATTTCCTCTTTCTGTCACGCTTTCACGCATTCTTTACCGTGTACCGAGAATTGAACATTGTCTCTACGCGAACGATGTATACATTTTAACAAAAGAAAGAAATAGCACTAAGGCAATCAATAGCCTCGAATCTATTGGACGAGAGATCTCTAAAAAAATGCACATTCGTCGAAAGCAGATATGTGATGCAGGAACTCGATTGATGTATATTAATGACTCACCAGTACAACATGTACAGATCGCCCTGTTCTCGGGCCCACGTTTTACAACAAATACCGCTAAAAAAATACACTGACTTCGGTTAAAAAATTCAATTTTAACAAGGGTGAGTTGCATACAATACGTTGCTAGGAACAGCCATGCGCACATTAACATTACTGCTTATCTTACCAAAATGCTTGTTTTACGCAAGATCGACTGTGGTTTGATAATGTATGGCAATAGCTGCAAATCTAATATCAACGTCCTTAGACCAACCGGTCTACCACTAAGCCCTCAGAGTAAGTTGCTACGCTTTTTGAACGACGCCCATCAACAATATTATAATTGAAACTGATCTCCCAGCTTTAGAAAATAGAGTTAAAAGCTAAAATCGTCCCCAAGCTTCTTAATTCAAACAAATCTATTGTCGGTGCAGATGTAAAAAAGATTATTATTACCAAGAAAGTTCGAGAGTCACCATGGACATTCGAGAGTACTGTTGCTTGCATGTCGCAAAGGAATTGAACACTCCCTTAAAAATTTTTCGCCATTTTCGTTTTAAAGCTGCATGGGTTTTGAATTTCGCCGTCTATGTACAAGCAAGGCACTCCAAATTACGTCTTCAGAATCTAATTGCTGAAAAAACCCAAGTACTGGAAAGTAGTAGTTGGAATCTTTTATATAATGGTGGTTTAAAATCTTTCGGTCTCCCACTAGTTTGTGCCGTAGATTGTGCTTGTGGTAGATGCTGGGACAGGTTCTTCTTAATCACATATTTCACAAAAATGCTTCAACTTTCACAACCGAAGCCAGAGTTATCCTTCACGCTACGAACCTTTCCCATAGAGATAAACTCAAAACTGTCATTGTTACTGATAGTTTGTATTAAAAACTATTCCGAATCCTTCGACTTCGAGATGGAGCACCATCAACAAATTAAAGAATATCATTACATCCTGCGATCCTGCGATAAAATGAAAATGCTTTGGGTGCCAAGCCATATCGGTTTATTGGGAAATGACGAAGCTGATCGAGCGGCGAGGTATACTGGTTCTGCATATCTAATTGTCAAGTTCATTTCCTTTTTTTGCTTTCTTTTTTCAAGGCAGCAGAACGAGTTGTATTATGCAAAGGCGTTCATCCACATAAATTTATTTCATTTAAAATCTATCTTCCCCTGGTCTTCGTTAGTTTTATACAAAGAGTTCAATAGTAAATAAAAAAAAAAAGCAATAAACAAATGCTTTTATAAAGTTGTCTTAATGTTGCAGTTCCAGTTTGAGACGTTTTTGCACTTAGGAATCAAAATCGAAGCATAACAAATTGGGATTTAAAAGAAGAAGAAGCCGATGTTTGCTCTATAACTAAATAACTAAAACAAGCCAATAAACGGATATCATAGAAGAAAAAATCGAAAGGATTTTTAATACAATAACAAAACGAACAACAACAATTGACTCAATATTGAAATGAAATGAGAGAACCAGTCGAATGAAGTTGTACGCGGTTAAAAGCAAAAAAACCTACTTACAACACATGTAGAATGGTTTACAGTAAAACTTTCTACGATGCGGTGAGTTAACCTCGAGTGCAGGTTAATTTGCTGAGATGGAGTTAACCTGTAGAGATGTCGTCTCGAGCGATGATGTTGGCAATTTTCGATAGGGTATGTTACGCTTGTCTTCACAATTCGTATTGTGGCTATACTTTTACGATCGAGTTGCTTATGTTAATTGAACGCAATGAGAAAGTTGACCTTCCAATTTAGAACGAAAGGCGTATTTATAGCTGCATGCACTAATTGTTCACAGTTTCATATTTTAAACGTGTATAACACGGATACATATCCCATAGGCGTAGTATTTTGTAGAAAAATCAAAAATTTGACAAATTTAGCAGAAATTAACTAATGGGTCAAACTAATTTCAGCTTAATCCTATAGAAATTTTCCAAGCATAAGAAAAATCCTTTTCATTTGCGAGTAATAAATTGTACCCGACGAGCGAAGTCAGGCATACTAAAGGATGTACTGCATAATGTTGTTTAATATCGATGCATGCTTGCATTCATTTTTTGCATGTATGTGTGTGTGTATACGTCTATAGATATTTGCTTAGATCATGAAAGTGAAACCTTGAAAAAGACACCTTAAAATAAAACACTCAGTTGAATACACATATATTGGAAAGAACTTGACAACAACTTAAAAGTTAGACTCGTGAATAAAAATTCGTAAAATTCTTTCAAACAATTTCTTAGTATGAACTTTTATTAAAGTAAATTCTTCTCATTTTTACTGATATTACAATATAATAAATAAATTAATTAAATGTGCATAAGGGAAAGAAAGGCAGCAAAACATAATGTACAATCATTAAATCATATGAAACGAAAAAGAATAAAACGAAAAATAATTTGCAAGAGACAAGAAGTGCATACGAAAATTTGTAAAATTTTCTTATCAAAATTTGCTCTTAAGACCAAAAGATTTCCACACCTGACGTAGACCGACGGACACAGGTTTAATGGTTCAATTACTTCATCAACTGCAAATTTCCCGGGTGGAATATTATTCTCATATTGTTTTCTAATTTCGCTTCTTCCGTCTTTCTTCTTTCATTTTAGTTCCTTCTTATAGTATAATGGGCATAATAAACTAATTAAAAAAAGCTTGAAATCAGAAAAAAGAACAATCAACGAAAGGAAGGAATAAATTTCGCAAACTTACTGAAATTAGATAAACGAATATATATACAACCAACTCTCTTTTAACATGGACTTTTTTAAAATAACATGGTTCACCAATAAGAAAAAGTACACATTTTTACACGATTTTTTTGTTTAAGAACAAATTCCAAAAAAAAATTTGTTTTATTTCAATTTTGACAGTGTGTTGCGCAGATTTATGTATACAGCAACCAAATACAATCGGGGGAACACCGCGATCAGTCGGCCGGTTTATGCCCACACATGTCCTAGTGACTTGGTCTATTACGGGAAATATTCCAATTTTGTGATCATTCTTCATTCCAATCAAACCCGACAGTTATTCTAGACATATCTGACATATCTACTGATAATAACCTCTTTTGGTCTAGTCCGTAATAAACGTACACGCTTGTTATCAAGTAACGAAGAATAGTTGCGAAATTGATTTTTATTCCTAACTTCAATTTCAATTTTTATATGTGGTACCTTTGGACTCAATTTCCACTGAGTACCCACTTTAATTCTTTTGCGGTAAAAATCAGTAGTTTTTCTTCATAAATATATAAAATTAATTTTATCATCACTTTTTTTGCACTCTCTCTCTCTCTTGGCTCTTGGCAAAGATATTGGTAATTTTTTCATTTTACACGATTTTTTAAACATATTTTTCGAACATATCCCCGATTTTTTTTTTTTTTGCACGGTTTTCTCAGAAATATGTCTGCCCTGTAAGAAAAGTGTTAAGTGCTTATTCATCTTCCTAGCTTGGAGAGTAGACGTAGCTGGTTAGGGGTCCTGCTTATTATAAAATTATTATCTGGCAAGTGAGTAATCCGCCGTTTTTATAGTGAGCGAAATTGATATTCATGCTTTGAACACAAGCCACATTAATTACGAGGTCCATCACCCACTTCGCGTTGCCTGTCCATTTTATGATATAATGTGATCGGTTATCTTATTGTTGTTGCTACAGTGTGCAATGGTTTACTTTTATTATTGATACAGTTTCCATGTGCCAACTATACATTGTAACTTGGATGGGATTACTTAGACGGGATACCGTTTAGTAACATATTCGCAGTTTTGTCGTATATGTTGTGTATCTGTGGCATTGTATAAGCAAATTATTGAATCAACCTTAATGCATATATATTGTGTAACTAGTACAACGTTTTCTTATTTGTTACTGAATTGTTTTTTATTATTATTATTTTTATACCCAGCACCGAAGGATGAGGCAGGTTGAAAATAGGTCAAATCGGTCGGAGGACCCGCCCACAGCACGACGTGAACTGGAAATACCTTTGTTTTTCAAAGGAACTGAAAATTGGTTTCTTGCTTATTACTCACAAATTATAGCAAATAAACGTAAAAACATTTGAACTATCGTCTATATTCTATAGACGCATTTGTGTACAAAAACTGAAAAAATTGACCACGCCTACACAATATTATAGTGTATCGAAATTGAATTATTTTTTCAATATCTTTATAAGGCACAGAAACAAGCTTCAAAAACCCCATAAAGTATACAAATTTTAGGCCAGTTTCAAACCTTGAATGCACCTAAACATGTCCGCCTGTTCGTCCGTCTACCTATCTGTTTGCGGAACTTTGTAGTATTTGTGGCAAACATTCCCAAAAATTATTGCGAACATGAGGATATCGCCTACAAATTTGAAAATGAATTTGGAATTTACCTAAGCTTTTCAAAGGACACGCCCACAATGCCTTTACGAGAAAAACTTTTGTTTTGCAAATAGAAGAAATCAACTGCACCACATTATAGACAATATAACAACTCCATATTATAGAGCATGAGAATTTTGTCCTTTTACATCTTATCTTTTTTTTTTAGGGTAAACGGTGGTGGGTATAATAGATTCGGTCCCGACCGAATTTAATTTTCTTACTTGTTTCTTGTTCATTCTGAATTAACAGCACAAAATAGGAATTGCAACTAATTTTAATAATAATTACGATTTAAGTGCTTTCTTATTTGTTGTTGAACTTTACTCTCTCTCTCTCCCCATCTTACGCATTTATAATTAGTTGTAATACATATAACGTAACTAATTCACTTTGTTTCAATAAATAATAAATAATAATAATGATAGAATAATAATAAACGGCACAGGTGGCTTCATCTGACAAGAAGACAAGAATAGATCTTAATGGACAGAAACATTTGATATTTATCGCAACAATCCGTCTGCCAGTCTTTGCCATTCGGTATGAAGCAAGAAATTAGAAAAATGATTGGATTTTTAAAAAGAAACAACCTAAATAACACGCAAGTTGTTTATTCTCACGAGCAAAAACTTTTCACTTGCCTCTGTATTCTGTTCGCTGTTATAATATAATAATTTTCACGGAAAACCCAAAAAGCGAGGCACACTTATTTTGATAAAAGAAAAAAAAACGCAAAAATCATTTGTCATAAAAAATAATTGTAACACAAGGATATTGGACATAAAAACCACATATGGTGATAACGAGGTCCGTCTTTTAAGCTAAAGCACTTATACAAAATGAGAGAGAAAGAAAATATTTGTTTATAACATTTTCTCATCGAATATAAAGATCGTGAGGTAAATGCAAATGTCCTTCGTGTTTTTAATAATTAGAACAACAAATAATGAGAAGCGAAGACACAGAACAAAAAATTCAGACGAAAGTGCAAAACAATACATTACTTACGTAACAAAAATAGGGATAATTATATGTAAAATGCTTTAGAGGACTGTTTCGCACTTATGACTATGTCTGACATATCCGCTGCTTTGATATTTTTTTGCGCATTATTGCATAAAAAAGTAAATGGTAACGTGCTGTGCATAAATTTTTATGACTCGTTCTCGCAAAATATGCAAAACTGAACGGGCCAAGCAAGCTATTTAAATGCAGTGTTTTGAACTAATATTCAATGACGTAAGAAAGATTTCTTTATAAAAATAATTTTCTATTTTTGTATATCATGACCGAACGAAAAGTGATACTACGGTGATAATAAGATGTGCAAGAATCGCTTGACAGGCACTTACAGGGACGTGGGACATAATGTATTCGAATTTTGAAGGGACCAGTTGATATAGTTGGAAAATATTTTCTTATTCATTTATAAATAATCCTGATGCGCTTTTACGTGCACAGATCATGCTTATTTTGAAGCTCAATCCGAGATTAGGCAAATCTGAAGTGCTTGAAGAAGTCTTGGCTTTTTACCCAGTAAGCGTTGCAAGAACAATTGACAGATACATCGACGCGCAAATGAAAATGGTTAAAACAAGTCGAGAGCGCAATTTAATAATCGATATATATGTATACATATATAATAATATATAATAATATGTATATATATATATATATATATATATATATATATATATATATATATATATATAAGTAAATAATATATATTTACGCCTGTTAATATGAAGCACTTAATATTACGAAACTTACTACATCTTGTCAAACATCGTGTGTGTGTCTTTATGAGCGAATTACAATTAATGATATACTCGCCATGTTTTAATTTAGCAACTTTTACTATGGAAATTCGAGGGATAAACATGGAGAAAATTGGACGGGCAGACGGACGTTGCTAAATCGCTTCAGATTAGCTTGGAACTAATTAAGAAGACGTATTTGTACTTGTACTTGTACTTGTATTACATATTTTAAAAAGGTACAAAAGGCATTACGAGAAGTGGAGGGTTTAATTCATAGACTGGGCAGAATCACAGAGACATCAAATGTCACAAGATATTCTTGTCTGTGTGATTTCCGGAACTTAACAGCGTCGTTTTATAGTAAAACGCATGTCGGAGTGTTTTCTTACCACTAATCCTTTGGAATAACGAATGACAGCAATAAGAATACACATTCTTTGCTTCTTTAATGACCACTGACCGATCACAACGCCAGAATATACCCTCCAATAAATTTTCAATTATTTTACATACTAATATAAAAGGGAAAATATGTTTGTATATATAGCTTGCATCAAATAATTATTGCCATTATTTATTCGAGTCATATAGATTATATAAATCTCTTTCAGGCAGATTATAGAATCGATTTTTTCTTTACTTTTTTGCTAACTATGTAAAGTATTTTAAGGTGAGCTATAAGTGCATATATGACTCGCCTTAAGGCGTAGGCAGAGTTCGCGGTTATTATTTGTTGTATTTAACACAAAATTCTAATTTCTTTATGGTCACCTAACATTTTGAAACAAGGCCAACATATCTTCTATTACCGTAAATTACATAGGATGTACTACCGTGCGTAGCTAAATTATTTCTTTTGAAAGATTTCGATGAAAGAAGAAATGCGTGACGATTAAATATTGATATAATAACAGTGACATCACTATTTGTGTATGTATGTGTGTGCGTGCAGATCGAACGCGTTTCATGACATTTGCGGCAAACAAACCGTATAACTTGTAAGATTATGCAATGCTGGTTAAATGCATGAATAGGCTTCAACGAGAGCTCTCGTCTTTTTTTTCGACATTTATGGCCCGCTATGAGAAGATTCCGGACATCTAGATTAATAGCCTGTCTATGCCTTCGAAGCGAATTATCTGCAATAATAACTGAAAAATGTTTTCAGTCGTTCATAAAACAATGACAACAAATGTAATGAAATGAAAAAAAGAATTAAAAAAATTGAAAACCAAAGAAAGACCAACAAGATCAGTAATTCGTTTCTCAGATAAAAACATATGCATATATAATATATAAAATATGTTATGTAATTAATGTTTTTGAGTTTTATACTTAAAAAAAAAAGGTAAGAACTCCACGATCGAGTAAAATCGACTAATAGATATCCTCCACCACTACGCCTAATATTGTCATCCATTCATATTCTTAATAATACATGAAAAATTGCACATTATTTTTATGTAAATGCATAACTTTCAAGAAAGCCCTCATATTGGAGGATGCATATAACATCCTATGACATCATTCAAATTTAGCAAACTTAATTTACTTATCAAAGATTTCATTACTTTCCAGTTGCTTCCGTCATAACAAATTACAAATTAGACTTTGCCGCCATTCAAGGACTTGTTGTCGTGAGAACTCTTACATATGGTATGTTCTAAATTATAGTCCTATGTAATCCAAATTCTCTATGGTTGATTTATTGAGGATAAATTTTCATCAAATAAAATTGAAAATTATACTTTTTGGCATACAAGGCTGGTTTTTCATTAGAATCCTTTTATGGGCTGGGATAAACGGAACTGAACTATGTACTTCAAATGCGGTAAAATTAATTTATATGGCAAATTATTATTATGAACGAATTTTCATCAAGAAGTACTGAAAATTAGACCTTTTTACCATATAAACATTCCGTTTCCATAGGAACGGTTATATAGCAAACCGTTCAAAAAACTACCCTGTCCGAGCCAAAGTTTTCACATAAATTTAGAATCCCGAAATACTATTACTAAGTGATTTTTGCCGCGAAATTCTACAAATTACAATACTCTTTCTTATAAAGGCCTATCCGAATAGGGCGTTATATGAGGAGCGGTCGAAAAACTGGTCCGATCGAACTAATTTCAATAGCACTCTCCCTTTTACCAAAACAAAATTTCATCGAAATATCTCAAAAAACTGTGGCCTGCAAGTTGAACACCAGACTATATGGACAAGCATTAGAGGAACGGAGAGAGAGAGAGAGTGACAGACAAGCTTAGATCGATAATTTTGAATCGATCAGTATAATAGAAGGTGGGCCTATCTCAGGTTCCTCTGGGTATTACAACCGTTCGCACAAACTTACTATACTCTGTGTCACAAGTGGTGTAGGGTGTAAAGATGAATTTATTCTTAGAAAATGAAAACAAATGGGACTAGTTGAGGTACTTTTTTCCTTAATTTTGATGATTTTATAATGTTTGTCGCTGCTTTAGTTTTTACGCATATTTTTAAAATAATTTTTAAAATTCACAAAAAAACACTGGAACACATATACACAAATATTAGTATTTATCACTTATATTATTATGAGTATTATGAGGCGCACGTTTTTCGTTTTTGTTTGGATTGCGAATTTTGTTTATAAATTTCTTTCGAATTTTTTTATTTATCGCAAATCGCGGCCCAAAAACTCGTTCTATTTTGATATAATCGATATTTCCTGCTTTTTTTTCTTTCTTCATTTGCTGACACATTGACGCAGTCCAGTATTTATCGAAATCCTTTTTCTTATTTGTAAACAAAAGTTATTTATATATTTACAAATAAACCAAAATCATGACGTCATTCATTGATTATTATCACTTTTGAAATATAAATTCGGTTCGTTCATAAAATTTGTGCATCGTTAAAGAAAAAAAAAAAAGGTCCTTTTTATCAAATATGGATGATGGATATAAACTTATCCCGTGTTCCCGATTCCACAGTCCATGAAGAAAATCTCGCAGAACCTATATTTTTATTTATTGTTTGTCAATCTATCGACATTTGTAAAATCGTAAACAATGGAACATTATTGGTCGTTATCCAACTAAAAAGGTTAAAAAAGTACACACACAATTTGACAAATACCCGGTCACATTGAAAATTCTCCGCGGTTTTTTCTGCAGGATGGTGTTGATGCCTATATATCGGACAATACTCACCTGATTGCCTTAAACGAACACGTGTTTAAAAGGTTACGTTTTAGCTCACATTTTTGTCAAGATAGCTTTCTGATTCTTTACTCGCGTAAAAATTTATATTGATTTGAAAATGAGTGAAATATCTGAAGAAATATGCACCGTGATGCTGTTTTACTATAAAAGAAGGTAAAAACGTTTAAAAAAAAACAAGTTTGTGAGTGAACGAATAACCCAGAAGTGGGTTGCTCGATTCTGTTTCGTAAATTTCTATGTTAAAGATGCACCCCGCGGTCACTGAAATTTTACAACTGACGGAGCAAGACCGGCATGCAAGCTGTCAGGAGATAGCGGAGACGCTAAACATCAACCACATGACAGTTTGGAATCATTTGAAATGAGCAGGCTACAAAATATGACCTAATATGTAATGAACTTACTGCTTTTAGATCGAGACAAATCTTAAATATGCTCTTGTTGTAATGGGGTGAAGATTGACCCGCTAGAATAATTTTTTTCCATAGTATTTAGATGACGTTATTAAATTTTTATAGGAATTGTTCCTTATAGTCTGCTGTAAAGAAAACTATTTTCTGCAAATTTGCCCCTTATTTCCCCCCAATTCATTTAGTCCGGCGACGCCCCATTCGATTACCGTACCAGTTGGAATAAAATTCACATGTAAGGCCACATCTGGCCTGGAAATGGCTGATTGCGTGCAGCGACGAGTTCAGATACCCATAAATGACGATAGTGCGTCCAGCTCTTTCGATCTTGTTAATCGTCTTGAGCAGCATTTTAACGGCTTCGTCCTCGTCATATATGCACATTTATCCGTTAAAAAGTATTGTTTCATAAAAATAAAACAAATTTTCCGTCCAATCTTTTTCTAGTCACATGATACACGATCGAGAGAGTTATCTGTAAACTTCTTTCCCATCCAACTTAATGAGAATTAGATTTAAGTTGAACAACACTATTCCTTTCTTCTTCCTTTCTCTAGAACTATATCTAGAACCCCTTACCATCACCATTCCTATGCACGTGGGAGGTATTCTTCCAGTGGGTGGCGATTAAAACAAATAAATAAATGAAATTTGGTATTGTAGAAGGATCTGTAAATGGGTCAAGCCAGGAACGAACAGACAGCCAAAGCTGATGAAGAAGATAGGAACATATGTATGAAATCCCTCTACAGCAGTTTCTGTTACGACCGGTATCAAAAATCTGGCACAGCTGCGTCCTTCGATGGTAGATGTACAAACGACATTTTTAAAATATTCTTGTCGATAACTCCGTTTAGCAACTTTACGCCCGCGCTGTGATTGTATTTTTACCTTATGCGCAGAAATTTTATAATCTATTTTTTTATTTTTTTGCTAAGTGATCATAAAAGTGTTCAAATTTGTTCAAGTATATTGAACTTTTTGTGGTGTTATTCATAAGGTGTTCTCATTAGAAATCAATCTGCGTCGGTTTGCGGCGTTTACAGTTTCCCTCTGTGTTTTCAATAGCGTGAAGTTTGCGTCTAATTTAAGAGTATTTTTGAATACCTAGCAAGCTTTTTCTTTGTTCATAATCTCTATTTGCTTTCTAACATAAAGTTGTTTGTTTACGTTATGTAGAACCAACACAAGCCCTGATTCTGAGCGACTCATTACTTGTTGGCTTTCCGAGCATTTTTGTGATGCGAAGTGTGTAGGTAGCACTGGTCGTGCTGCAGACGCAGTCCTGGATCTTTCGAAAGGATTATGTTGGGCATGTCCTGACTGTAGGAAGCGGAACATTGATTTTAATAAGCTTTTCACAGAGACAAGGAATGCTTTTTCTGTATTAAGCAAAAATCCCGCGACATTATGCGAAAGATTTGAAAAAACTAAGACAATGTTCGTTGAGCGTCGCTATCTAAAGTATTCATCTTCTCCCCCACCCTGTAAAAAACCAACTGGTAGGTAATTGTAGTTCATCTTTTTCTTCAGCAAAATTTCATATGTCGATTCATTCGAGTGTTCCATTCTTGCCAAGAATAAACATTAGCGTTCCCTCTGTCGTCTACTCAGCTAGTAACACACAAGTTAGAAACAAACCGAGAAGCACTTGTCGTCTCAGATACCCTGAGGTGGCAGAAGTATCTCGTCCCAATGGTGCCACTCAGGCTACTTTGTCTACATCTCCAAAGAATAATAATAAAAATATACGTCCGCCTCTCCCGCTAGCTGTTCGGGTGTGTCCACTGCTAAACATTCTGGGCAAGTCGCACGAGCTGCACAAGCAAACTCAAAATTCTCTATCTGTGAATCCTATCGTTCCTAATACGGATGACGTCTGTTTCACGGCAGTACTCCCCAGACAGGCAATAGCCGGGTCAAGACTGACTGACTGACACCTCTGCGGATAAGTCCCGTCCATCAATTTGAAGCGTGTTAGCATTTTCAAACTGGCTCCATATCAACGTAGGACTATACCTTCTTTTGAGGCGTTAGTTCCGACTGAAAACATGGAAATCTTGTTAAATAAACCATTGTGGCGAGCTGGATACTTAATAAAGAAATTCACTCCTTGGAATCGTTCCCGTAATACTAATTCTAATCCTAAAAAACTAAATGTTTCTTCAGGTCCAGTAACTTTCATTTACCAAAATGTTGGGACTCAAACTAAAAAATTCGCTCCTCTTTCCTAAATTCACTGAGCACGGAGTTCTCCTGTTTGGCTCTTATGAAATCCTGGTTAAAGTCTGATTTATACTCATCTGAACTTTTTCACAATTTCTTCCAGGTTTTCAGAAAGAATCGATTGGATCGCACGGGTGGTGGTGTTTTAATTAACACATCTGCTGCAGTTCCTTCTTATTCACTTGAATTAGAAAACGTGGATTCGTTCATCGATTACGGGATTCTATTCGACCAAAGATTACGTTTTAATTTGCACGTTGAGCTCTCTTTAAGTAAAGCTAGGCACGTGCAAGGTTTCATTAAAAGATTGTCAAAGACCTTAACGATCCTTACATTACAAAAAGGCCATACATGTGCTTAGTTACACGAATACTTGGGTATGCCTCTGTTGCGTGCTACAGGTGTTATGTAGATTCAATTGAATCCTTTCAAAATCAATTCTCGCTTTTTACCATTAGGAATTTGGGTGGGGGCCCGCTCGTCTCTCTATCCCTTTATGAAAATAGGGTGCTTCTGTTGTCCTTACTGTCACTTGAGAAACACAGATTTATCCTTGATGTTTCCTTCTTAATTAAGTTAATTAATAGTACTACCGAGTCGCCCACATTACTCGGTGAGATAAGCTCTAATGTTCCTAATCGCTCCTCTGGGAACTTTATTTCGATTAAGATTAGTCGATTCAAATATAATTATGAGCTGCTTATTCCGTGCAGAGTTGTTTGCAGAGAGCTAAATGATGTGTGATCGCTTAATCTCAATATCGGGCTCTTTTAAGTCTATCAACACAACTATACCTAATAATACGCGCGCGTATTTAAGCTAACTTGCAATCTCAACATCTCACTATGGTTCGAATATTAACTTGTGTTGTGTACTGTTTTCGGTTGCCAAGCTTTTGCATGTTTACAATAGTTTAGGGGTTCACTTGCAACTTGAATTTGTACTGGTTGTGAATGTGTCTCTGTGCTCATTGTGTAAATGCTTTTTTTTCTTTCTTATTTATTTATACATGAATTATTATTTTTTCTTTACTTCTCCTTATACACTCTATACTAGTTTTTAACAATAATTTGTATAAGATTTACTTCTAAGAGTCAATTGATTTCGGGTGCTAATTTGATTTAGCTGAGTTTCATGTGTACATAAATAAAATAAGTAAAATAAATAAGACTTATAATCTACAGCAATCAAATGTCGATGTACAGCTTGGTTCAGTTGTTTACCAGGCACATCGACATTTCCACAATTAATAGAAAGCTTTATCTATTTGTTTGAGGAGGCAGGCATTTAAGGCTAATATAATTTCTCTTGGTTTTTTTTTTCTTTGTTTTAAATGATGTCACCGTATCTTACGAAATATTTAGCACAAATTTTTCATAAGCTTCAAAAAAACGATGAAAACATGTTAACATTAACAGTCATTCCTTTTGTAATGTTCGGTTATAATTAAATACGTATATATTGTAAAATATATACTTTTAAGACTGTGCTCTCAAAGCTTTAAACTTTACCTAAAAACAAGTATCGTTCAGTCCCATCGCTTTATTCAGAGTAATTACAATCAAAAAAAAGATGAGTACGCACAATGAAAAAAGTGAAGTTAACAAAAAATCGCGAGAACTGTGAGAGAATCAGGTAACAGGGTCGTAGAGTTCCACTTATGCTTACAATATCCATAACAGATGGATAAAGATATGCTACTTTTGTCATTCCGTTTGTAACAACCAAACATGTTGATTTAAAGGGGTTATATTTCGGCAAGGAATTTTGAAATTTTTGTTTTCGGTTTGCCTTCGACGAGCTTTACAAAAATCTGAGAATTAAGTACGCACACCTTGAGAAAATCCACCGAACCTTCTCCAAATATTTGTTCAAGTCAGCTAAAAGGGCAGGCCAAAAACCACCTCCATTTAATAAAATATGTTGCCATAATTATGTACCGGTATGAGGCAATAGGCATCAAAGACGCAAACTAAGGCTGACATAATTTGTTCTCCTTCCATTTTAAACCAATTGATTCCGATCACACAAATATAATCATGAATACATCTTTACCTTGAATAGGTTGAAAAACTCATGTTAATCAGGTTAATACAATGGCCTAAACATTCGATAAAGAGGTATCATCACGATTGTAGGTATATAGGATGGTGACCGCATATTTATTATTATCAAGTTGCTTTCAGTGTTGCAATAATGGTTTGGCCATAAAGTCGCAGAGTCCTTAGGTTTTTAAATTTAAAATTTTTTTTTTTTCAATTCCAAAAAAATAAAAACCTAATTGCTGAAAAATGGTTTAACAAAGTGAAAGAAAAGTATAGGAAAAGAATTTATTTAACCTTAAAAATGGTTTACTTACAAACAAAGAAAAACCACTCAGTCCGTTACTGCAGTAAATAAAAAAGCAATTTTCTAAAATTAAATGCAAGGACACGCTTCATAAAAGACCAAAAATTGAAATGAAGATAATAAGAAATAAAAAATTTTCAACTTCTAGTTCAAATCCATAAAAAATACTCATTATTTTTTTTGTTTTCTTTTTAAAGAAAACGAATCATAGGTAAATGAATAGGATTTATACGAAAGGTTTAATGCAAAAGTCACTAAAGTGACTTGACATTGAATGAATAACGAAAAGAATAAATTGAAACAAAATCAACGAAATGGAGTAAAAAAGTGTAGCGAAAATCTTTAACAATTTTTGTGTTCATTGGTTTTTATTATACACACACATTATCAGGTTCAGGCATAATTATTTACAAACGACAAGAACGTTGAGAGCAATTAAGAAGGAAAAAAAAAACAGATGATCGCTACTTATGTGAAACACAAAGAACTAACATAACATTAAGCAAAAATTCTTTTATATGTCAAGTAATCATAATTAATTGAAGTAATTATACTACAAATTATTTAAACGTAGTTTTATTTAGCTTTTTAAATCTCATTTCAATTTGTTTATCCACCAGAGGAGATATACTAGATTTCTTAATAACAACGCGTATCGCATACATCATAATACACCACCACGGTCATATAAATGGAGCTCATTTTCAATGAAACTAAAGGCAAATTTATTGGAAGATTTATAAAAAAAGGGGAAGAGAATATCAGAACATTTTTATCTTTATTTTAAATACAATTTCAAATGCTTTTGAGTAATTGAGGCAAACAGAGCAAGGGAAATAAAAAAACGTCTTAAAAGTATGAAAATCACTCGGATATCGAGACAGCAAAAAAAAGAATGCGATGAAATATTTTTTTTAACTTTGATCAGTTTTATCTGATAAATTAATTACTGGTTCCGTGTTTATTCGCGTGATGGACTGCATCCCATTTGTGTGTCCACGGTTCTATTAATATTCCTGATCAGCATAAATCGCTTTTCCGGCTCTTTACCTGGAACTTAAATGTCCTCTTATGTCTTCCTTATTATTTTCTACCTAAAAGTCTAACTAATCAGATAGTCTTTTAGTTGCGAAATCAAGGGTTTCCATCTAAAGAAACGAATCAAACCGTTTAAATTCATTTATTTTTACCAAGAACAAGAACTGTTCATAAACATAGAATATAGCATACAGAAGATCATCTATCTCTCGATTTCGAATGTCATATAAGAAATAAAAAACAAGATCAAAAGATAAGAAAAAATTAATTTGTTGATATAGCTCGTGCATTAACTTTGCTTTAGTTCATAGTTCGTAAACAAATTGTACGTACAATGCCTCAAAATATCGCTGTCCTAAAATCCCCGATAGGGTTCTTTGTGTCTTAGACGCGGAATTCCTTTCTGGCTGTGAGACTGGGAGACAAACTATGTCCTAGTACTCGGAAAACGCTACAAACTTACAAATATCTTTTGTATCTTAAGTGGCCAAGTAGGCAAAGCGACTCGACTAACAACTCGATTGTCGTGCATTGAAATCTCAAGTGCGGTAGGCTTTTGAAAAGGCCCGTGAATGATGCTAGTGTTTTAAAACTTTAGCCTTAGAATTTATTTCTATGGCTACAGTAATATTAATAATAATAGAGTAAAAAAAAACCTTTGTAAATGCAATTTGAAATAAAAGTTGTTAACAGTACGACACGTTTTGTTTCTAGCGTCAAACATAGAGACCATATCTCCTCCGTTGTTCATACTTTCTTAAAATTCTCTTTTCCCGATTATCTAAACTTCATGTTGGTCACCGGCCTTTACAAAATTATTCAAACCCGATCCCCAAACCTTTTAATTGACGGCAGTTCTCTCGATCGAATAGAAACCCTTTCATATTAATACCACGTTTGTCTAACTCCCCAGCCAAACGATGTTTTACCGTTTATGTTGCTAGATATTGGAGTGGCTTACCACACTGAGTCTGAAATCCTTCGGTGATCCTTTGAATAGGTTTAGAAAAAAATTTACCGCACTGACAAACTCATAATTCTTATTTTGTTGCTGGCAGGTATTAATGCTTGCGGAGTTTACGGTGGAAGATAATCACATTAGCAGCCATCTAGCAAACTTGTATACTTACTTATGTTTTAGTTTCTTTTTGCACATGAAATGTGTCTATATACCTAGCCCTATGTAATAACCCTACAGCGTTACAGGCATTTAATACATGAATAAATTAAATGAAGTAAGCAAAAAATTTAAAAGTCTCGTGTTGATATAGCTCGTGATTTAAAGGACGCAATAAGTACTACAAATAAATATAAATTTCGTAATATGAATCACTTAAGACTTTCGGGCGCGTGCAAAATTATTTCTAAAAACTTGCGTACATCATATTTTTTTTTTATTTACCTTTTTGGATTGCAAAGCATTTTAACACGTTTGCATGATCGCAAAATAGTAAGCCTTATTAAAATTGTTGTCTTGTTGCTGTTATTATTGTTGTCGTTGTTTTTCTAATCCCTTTTCTAACAATTTGTGAAGATTGAAGGTTACTCGGAACTCTTTCGTTGTAAAAATATGGCAAATAAATGAATACGCTTCCACAGACAGACATGCAATATACTCGTTCATTTTCACGGGAACTGTAAGCAATTAGTATTTGTAGAGCATGACACCACGATTAATGGGTTTGTTTAAGATTGACATTCAAACGAAAGTAACCCTAAATAATATCATAAAAATAAGAATCTACACAAAGCAAAGGATTTATAGATAAAAGGGATATACGCCTTCAAGGCTTTCAATGAACTCATAGCATACCAATTAATGAGTTCTACCGATGTTTGCCTTCCTTCACGTTTCGTTTTCACTAACAAAATCGATCTCGGTTTACATCAGCAAAAGCTTCAAAGAACTAAAAAAACCTCTCGTCTTCTTATGCAATTTTAGTCAAGCGTTTCGAAAATAAAAAAATTCCTTTAAATATTTACGATTGTTTATCACAAATACTGAAAAATTTTCTCATTAAAAAGATTTAATGAAAAATTTTTTTTCACTCATTCCTGAAAAACTATGAAATATACTTTTTTATACACATTTTGTTCTCCTTTTAAATCTTTTGAGGGGATATCATTTTTTTTCTTTTAAAATTGAGTTTATGCAAAGCTTTTAACCTCCCACTATCGTGCAATAGTTAACCAAAGCTTAATCTATATTTATTTATTATATTATAATTAAAGGAAAGAAACTTCATCTACCGTAGTTGTTAAGTCTTAGTAATTTTTCGAGCTAACTAACTGTAAAAGGTCAGAAAAGAAAAGAAAATTGTAAACAAATGTATGCACAAGAAGAGTAAGAATTTAAAGAACTACAGCCATGAAAATCACTATCATGTCATTGTACTCGGAAAGGGTAATAAAGCGAGTATCCGTGCAGCTCTTCATTGCAAAACGATATAAACGCCTAAATAAGTACAAAAGATTTTCTTTCTATATTCTTGGTAAAAAAGACAACGATTTTTTATGGGTGTGTGGTTTAGCCCTTTGACGTCGGTGATTAGCAGAATAATAAAACGAAATTCAGAGAAGATGAGGGATTCGCTAAACATAATATACATGTCCCACCTTAACCAAACCTTACAATCTTAATCAGTTTGCACAAAAATCAAAAAGCGTGTCAAAGAAGATTTCATTTCATTTCACTAGTGTTTACTATTCGTTGGGTGTTGACTTGATCAACTCTAGCTACCTGTTTAAAGGGTTAGGTTAAAAGGTCGTTTTTCCTATCTACGAATAATTGTTAAAATTCGAAAAATTCGTTTTTTGTATCGTAAGTCTCGTCGATCAGTTACCTTAGTATCATCACCTTTTTAAAACGCCACTACACGATATAGTTCTGTTGTGAAAGCCTATTTGAGGGGAAAACATTTCCATTATCCATTACTATGTATGTCAGTTTGTTATTACTTGGCTTTAAACTTTTTGTCAGTTATTTTATAAAATTGTTTCATGCATTAAAAAACCATAGATAGCGGTTAAGAAAAGACAACTTCGAGGGACTGGTTTACTTAAAACAATTTTATAATATCCTACCATATGCAGACTTTTTTTTAATTCCTGCTTGTGAATGAATTGACATACGCCAGACTATAGTAAGGCGCCAAGTAAGACTTGAATACAGATCGTATCATAATTTGTCAAAATTTACTATGGTGATTTTATATGGGTGATGCCGTGCGTTATCTGATGAAAAAATATCATAGAATCTTTCATTTTCATTTTTTACAATAAGATTGAAACACAATAGCTCATGAAACACATACGTCGCTCAACGTAACACTTCAGATCGACTGAATCTTTCCGAATGCCTTTCCTGTTCCTAGTATCAAGAGGCACAAAATTCTATAATGACTTAGCCGACTCCATCTACGTGCCTTGTGCCGTCCTGTATTGGAACGATCACAGATTTGACATATCTTTTGTATCTGTTAACGTATCCGCTACGCCTACCCTAAGTTATACAGATTGTACGCCCGAAAAAGTTAAAACGCGCTCGTAGCAGATATTACAACATAAATCATTGCGAAAATTACTCGCACTAGTCCACACAAATCCTCATCCCATCTATAAGTAGAAAGTTGCGGCAACCTATAGAAAGTACCGGTCTATAGCTTGGTACAAATATTTCCCCAGGGCCGTCTAAAAGTTTTCTGTAAATATTGTCCCAACTACCTGCATTCAATTTGTGGCAAAATAAACATCAATTTTTTACTTGCTTCTCTCCAAAATCGAATGATTGTCACTGTGGCTGTGATTGTGTGTGTGTGTGATTTTACCTTACGTTCGATTTGATGTTGGGTATTCCAAAACAAAAGGGGCAGAAAAAAAAATAGTTTTAGACAGTTCAGAGACTAATCGTCTTCGATATATTACGCATTCATGCTTTCACATTAGTAACAAAGCGCTATAAATGGCCTTTAAAGTTTTCTTTAATGCATCTAGATCTGTTCAGTAAAACTGAAGCAACTCTTTGTTGTCTTACAACAAACAAATATTGTTGATAATAACATTGTAGTCGGGCAAGGACGACCATTAAATACCCTACACAACTTCGTCCAGTATAATTATTCGCTCGTTCCAGCAATAAGACACCAAAAATGACGTGATACAAATTTAGCAAATTTAATTTATCTTCTCGAAAATTTTACTAAATTTCAGTTTCGGCCGTAGAAAGGTAGGTGTTATACTTTCTCTGCATATAAGCTCATGGTAACCTTTGTAAGTGTTATAAGTAAAAGATAAGCCTATGTGGTCCAAATTCCACAGCGTTAATTTGCCACTATGAACCAATTTTCATCATAAAATATTTAAAATTAAATCTTTTTTTAAGGGCTTACAATTTATGAAAGATTTTATATGGAGAGTATCATCATAGAATATTAACACTTGAGCTTTTAAGTTATAACGGTTTACATTTCCTGAAAATCCTATAGGCGGTATCCAAAACTAGACCTACGCGGTCGAAATTCGATAAGGTTGCTTTCTTTGTCAATTTATGCTTCTGAGCTATGAAATTTGAAAATTAAACCTTTTTATCATTTAAAGATACCGTTTTCGTAGAAACGGTTATATAAGAGAGGATTTAAAAATTGCCCAGTGTTCCAAACTACTCACACATCAATTAGATTTGAAAATGTTATTATCTAGCCAGTTTTGTCGCGCAATTTTGAAAATTGCAATGTTTTCCATATAACCACTTTTCGAAATAGGGCGTTACATGGAGAGTGGTCAAAAAGTAGGCCGATGCGCATTTTCAATAGCGTTGATACTTGGGTCAAAGCTCGTCAGCATACTAAAGTTCATCGAAATATCTCTAAAATTGCGACCTTTTGCTTGAACACAAATTTAAATGAACAGACATCAGAGGGACAAACAATTTTATTCGCATAAAATCCTAATTTAATTCGCATAAAAGCTGGATCTATCTTAAGCCCTTCTACGTGTTACATACATTCACACAAACTCAATATACACTGTACCAGAAGTGGTGTAGGGTATGAACACTGAAATGTTGTTTTTGAATGAATGAATACGTGACGGCAAGATGCAGAAAACTCATAATCGAAATTAGGGAAATCTTTTTACATTTTCTCAAGTTTCGCATTAAATCACTTTAAAATTTCTTCAAATCACGAGGTATTTTTTAACATGTTATATAATAATATTTACACGCCTTTAGTGAGCAGTATGAGAGCACTTTGGTTACCGTAACAGAATCAATTGGATTGTCAATCTTATTTGTCGATACTTTTAATCTATGAGATTATATACTAATTATACTAAGATTATGTTTTCAATTCTTAATAAACACACATTAGTAGATTTATACGCATATTTAATCATAATGTTAGTGCCAGACCAAGTTGAAATTGTTTATTGCATGATAATCATCAATTGCGTTCGATTTCTTTAGACTACTTATGCAAATAAGTGTACATATTTATTTTTATATATAAATTAATTTAATATATAGGAAGCAGCTATGAAAATTATCAGTACTTTAGAGCTTATGCTCTAACGACCTTCACACATTTTTTTTCTTTTTTTTTTTACTTGACAACAGTTTTATGTATTTATGAATACAAATGACTGGTAAGAACCTAATGTATTTGTTTATAGAAAAAAAAGAAAAAACCGATGAAAATGTGTAAAGGCAAAGAGTAAACGTTGGTATTATGTCCAGCGGGCCCAAATGATTGAATTTATTAAGTGAACTCGTAGTGAATTTAAATGTTAGGTGTTTCCTTTCTTTGCTACCAACTGTATCGCGACGTTATTGGGCTTTTTATTTATTTATTTATTTTTTTTTTGATAAGTAAGTAAATATATATAAGAGTCAGTTGCGTGGCTAAGTTTTTTTTCAATCAATTCGTTATGTGAAGTTCAAAATAAAGTTTGCTTTACACATACACAAACACGCACACACACACCTACGCTTACTGTATATACATTTAAAAAAAAATCAATGCCAGCTAACTATGTGTAAAGAAATGCTAAAAACGTCTGCCAGTAAACTGTAGTAATGTTCGTTTAAATGAGCTTGAAAGTAAAATTTATGCGGTTATTGTATATACATTCATATAACTTAAAAATCGTGAGCATAAAACGCAATTCCTAATCTTTGCCCTTAGTAATTTGGGCTAGGACCCGCTTGTCTCCTTGCCTCCTTATGAAAATAGGTTGCTTCTGTTATCCCTATCGTCACTTGAGAAACGTGGATTTATTCTTGGTGTTTCCTTCTTAATTAAGCTAATCAATGGTACTACGCATTCGCCCACATTACGTGGTGAGATAAGCTTTAAGTCTAATTAATATCTACAGTTTAATGTCAATATCGGATTCATTAAAAACTATCAAATCAACTCTCTCCGCGCTTTACCTAAGTCGTATCTAAATTACCTTTAGAAGCTCGATATCCCAATTGAGAAACGATGATGATGAGACTCGAAAATTAAAGCAGGCTTTTTCACTATCATCGATTGCCACGCTTTTGCATATTTACCAGGGCTTGGGGATTCACCTCTAACAATGTGTACATGCTTTTTCTTTTTGCGCTTATTTGAATAAATAAATAATAATATGAATAAGTGAATTGATCACAAAAATACAAACATATTGCTCCGCACAGTAATGATGGTGGAACTGTTCAAAATCGAATTGTATGTAGAAGTGAAATGATACAAAAAGTAACACCGTCATCGAACCATACCAACATAAAAGCGGGAATGACAAGACAGTGCACGGCCAATCTCTACATATCCTACACCACTCTTCAGTTGCTCATGTAAAGGGTTTTCGAAATCTGGCGTTGTACAGGAAATAGTCGAAAAGTTTTCCGATCTGAATCATTTTCAATAGCGTTCGTCCTTCGGCTAAGATACGCCAGTATACCAAATTTCATCAAAATATCTTACCAATTGCGGCCTGTAGGTATAGGAGCACAAGAAGATGAAGTGAACAGAGGAGCAAATAAGCTTAGATCAATTCAGAATCAAGTTCTGAATCGATCACTAAAATGTGATAAGCATAACTGCAACGATTACCTACCTACCTACCTAGAACGCTTGTGGTCATTAGATATGGTGCAGCATTTTGTAATTTTTTCGTTTTATTTCAATAAAACTTCATTGACTTCATTGAAGAGACCGTTGGCCGCTGATCACAAACAGGTCGCTTACTCCTCTCAATTTTATGACGTTCATTTAGAGATGTCTCCGTTGGAGGCATAATCACACTAACCTTTTTAAAACCTTAGAGGGATATTGATCACAATCGGATGATCTGTTTTCGAATTCAAAAAAATGACTCAACAATTTTGGATATTTAGTTGTTGCCTAAGAGACTCGCAGTTGGATTGTACCAGTGTTTTTGGTAGCCGGAAAAGGAAGTGGTTGCGGAAGCATGCCGAAGTTTGATTTTCAGAACTAGTGGCTGGGGTACTATTTATTTCCTTAATAAATTTATATATGCGTGTGGTAGTCGATTTCCGAAGCTGAGAGAGATGGGTTGTAGAATGTTTGTTTTACCTATAGTTAAGTGATTGAATTTTCTTTTGATAAAAAGCATGTTTGTTTGTTTTGTCATTAACTGTGACGTTGTTGTCTACAGTTGGGGAGTCATTTAGGGAATATTTTTCTCTGAATTCTTTGAACGATATATCTTCAGTTGTGATAATCTTATGTATATGTTATTCACGCTTTCCTTTTAAAAATAAATTCTCTAGACCAATACAGTTGTTGGATCCAAAGCGTTACCGCTTTACTTCGGAAACGCATTCGCTGCGCGCAGAAAACTTGCCACAGTTGATGCAATTAAGTCGGCTTTGCCTTGCAAAAAAAATGAAGAAATTCTCTAAGAGAAGACATAAATTTAATTTGACTGTTTTGGGAATCATTTTTCGTTTGAAGTCAATTTTAACACTGATTGGATTAAGGATAAAATTATTTTTATTTTCAATAACAACAAAGTCAATGATATTCAAATTATTCTCATTAATACTTTTTTGTAGATAAAAGAAAAAGAAACGCCGAACAAATATGCACGCAGAAGTTAGGAACAGCAGACTAGGCAATTATATTCGACACTTGAAACGAAGACCTTTTACCAACTATGATCGCATCAACAGGACACTAGTCTTTAGAACGGTTCCATTAAAAATTGAGCTCATAAAAATATCGAATATTCTAAGGCGAAAATTTATTGGTTTTGTTAATTGTTTTGCGTTTACTGTCAGATCACCTCAAATTTCAAAGTTCTTGTGTACTTGCATACCATAAATTAAATTATAAATATATATATATAAATATATATATGTCTAGTTATATATATATGAGTTTAGAAGTCGGATGGACGACGGCACAGTTTTACTTATTTTATCTACTTCTACTTCTCTTCACTACTTTATCTATTTCCCACATAAATTTATACCCTCATCCTTGACTATATGATCATAAATTTACATTGTGTTATGCTATGCATATACGTATATTAAGCAGAAAGTGGCACTCCGAGAATCGTTACTCTGATTTCCTCTTTCTCGCAACTTTACTCTCCCAGACTGATACATGTTGAGAGAGAAAGTAATTGTTTTAATTCAAAATCTCTCACGTTTTAAAGCAATTAACACGCGCTCGCTTCCCAATATAACACAAACAAAAGAAACTGTTAGAAAACAAAAAAATATATAAATAAATAAAACAAGAAAAATCGAAAAATCACAAACGACCTTTCGTCTTTGTGTATGTGTTCTTAGTATGTCTGCTGCTGTTGCTGCTTAGGTAATCAACAAACAAAAGTAGTCAGTCATGCGTATATATACACATTTCTATGTGCTATGTCGGCGTGTGGCTTTTGCTTTCGCTACGTCTCGCCGAATCAATTTAGCCGAGGAACCTGTCGATCAATCGTCAGTCGTTTGCTTTAAGCCGTCCGATAAAGAACTGCGGAGGCTGCAGTTAGTTCAGGTTTATTTTATCTTCCTACATATATATACATATGTTACACTCTCACTTATAAAAAAAACACAGTAGCTCACTACCAGTAGTTTTATCAGGGTGCCGTAGAACACTTGTCTCATTTGTTTCCTAAGCGTTAGAGAAGCAAAACCGTCGGAGTATATGTGTGCGTTTTGTTTAATAAAATTAATCGCCTGCATGCCTTTGTGAGGCCGCTATTTAAACAAAACCCAGCGCAAAAACACGTAAAGTGTAAACAAATCAAAAATTTAAAAGGTTTAAATTTAAAAAAAATATTAACTTTATAAACAATTAACAGTGATTTCCACTATTGATCGAGTAAACATAATAAGAAAAACTTTTAAAAAGTGAATATGGTTACCGGTGTTAGTGGACCAGCAATGACCGCCAACGTGATTGGAGCATCAGTACCGTATCCTGTTAAGGACACACCTGCAAAAAGTGATCGTCGCGTAAGTATATATTTTCCGTTATTCATTGAATGCGTTAAGCAAAACACCTACAAATATCATAACGCCATATCATTAAAGCCCGTCACCAAGCATCCGCTGGTATTATCAGAATTTGGCAGACACGAAACAAAAAAACAAAAAAGAAAAAAGAACTAAAGTACTTACAGCCTACATTTTCCTGAGCCTTTCATGGTAGAAAATGTGTGGTGTAAAGTGCAGTGCTCTGGTTGGCATACTGTACGTAATTGGTCCCAAATTTGAGAAAGACGACAAACGACGGCCAACGCACTTGAAATCAGTTACAGTCGCATATGGTTTTAACGTCACATATGTGTGGGGCGCTTGTACATTGCATATACTTACATACATATATAAATAAATATATCTATATACACATAAGCGCGCGTGTGTCTCGTTGATTCATACATTCATTCATTCATTCATTTCAACTAACAATTCATTCAGGCAAGCAGGTAGACATTATTCAGTCATTTACGTCCGCAATCGCTACCAACGCATTGATACTTTAGCCTGTGTAATTGGACCATTTTGGCGCAGCTACCAACACGCTCATTTAGAGAGTGGATGACTTCATTCGCCAAATGCTGCGCATATGTCCAATTCCTATTTTCTCATGCAAACGCGAAACAATTATGAATATAATATTAAGGAGGCGACGTTAAAACCATTTGACTCGACGATATCTCCCTATATGGTTACATACAATGAATTGTCAAATTCTTGGCACATGACCTTCTTTCCTAATGATTATTTCTTCGCCCTCGAGGAAGAGAAGAAACAATTTCACTTTTCACCTGTTGAAATTATCGGTGTTTTTAGTGAATGCATCATAAATTGTTGCATATCTGTCAAATTGGCGCATCCACACTCGTATGTTTATGAAAAGGTAACGTGTAACGTTAAGCATGCACACGAATCTTTATTATACGATTTTTTTACTCTCACAAAATATGCGAAAAGATGACCAACTGTTGCTAATCTTAGCCATGTTTAATACGCAAAACAATATATTCCCCAAGAAAAAATATTCTCGCGCAGACCTCATATTTTTAGCTCAACGTCCAATTTACAAAAATATCGCACGCGATCAGTGTTTTACTTATTGGCCGAATGCCATAATTGCTTCGTTTTTCCAATTAAAGTGTGATTGCCGTAAGCGTGTGCCACCAACGATCACCAACATATATTAGGTCCGTCGTACACCGTAGCCGTGCCGTAGCTACGGCACCGAACTATATAATGAAACACATGCGTCAGCTATCTCGTGGCCTGGTCAAATTGGTGGTGGTGGTGGTGATGATGGTAGTAGTAGATATTTTTGATTTTCTTAATTTAGCCAGCACACACACATCGCAATAAGCTGTTTTTAAATATCTCTATACTTAGCGGCATCTTCCAAATGGTTTGCAAGATTAAAGAAATACATATGCATACACGCACACATAATCAACACATATGTTATGCTGTGTTTATTTTAAAGAATTTATAGACGTAATTTGCGTAAACGAATAATAAAATGTATCAGTAAAAAGAATCCATGTTTTTCTTTTATGTTGCAGTCAAATAAACCCATTATGGAGAAGCGTCGGCGAGCTCGCATTAATAATTGTTTAAATGAATTGAAAACGTTACTTTTGGATGCCACAAAAAAGGACGTAAGTATCTTTTTGGCTTTTGCAGATTTCTATTGCTTCGCTATGTATCAGTATTTCATCCTAAATGAAGTGGTTGTGGAAAATTTGATCATGAATAACATATATACGTATGCGCATCATTGATTTCATTATAGCCAGCCCGTCACTCGAAATTGGAAAAAGCTGATATATTAGAGAAGACCGTTAAACATTTGCAAGAGCTGCAGCGACAACAAGCCGTCATGCAGCAGGCTACTGATCCTAAAATTATTAATAAATTCAAGGCTGGCTTTACAGACTGCGTCAACGAAGTTAGCCGTTTTCCGGGAATAGATCCGGGCGTTAAACGCCGTTTATTACAGCATTTGCAAAACTGCATAAATGGCGTCAAAACAGAAATCCATCATCAACAACATCAAGCGGCAGCCAGTACAACAGCAGCGAACGCTAATGTCCAACAATTACATGCGCAGATATTGCCGTCGCCTCCCAGTTCTCCTGAACAGGATCGACAACATCTGCAAAAAAAGCGCCCGCATCAACAACAATACATCATGAGCACGCAACTTCAGCAGACTTCCCATGGTTACTTCTTGCCGAACGGACTACAAGTTATACCCACTAAATTACCAAATGGCGATATTGCTTTAATTTTGCCGACAAATGTACCTCAACAATACGAACAACAACGACGACCGCCAGCACAGCTAGCTGTGGGTATTGTTCATTCAATCCATCCTCCGGTACTAGTACCCATTCCAACGCGGACTGCTTCCACCGGCTCGGCTACCTCAATAAATAGCTCAACAAACTTTGAGCAGATTTACAATGCACCTCCTTCGGGTAGTGTCCCGAATTTTGGCCCACCAAGTCCGGCCAATTCGCACGATGCCACAGATTATAAACTATCGGTAATTCATCACGCACCTGCTGCTCATCAACAGCCACTTGCATTAGTTACAAAAAGACATATTAAAGAGGAGGATCAACCTTGGCGTCCATGGTGAGGAATATTCGCGTACACAGACAAAAATTTAATAAGATGGCATACGCACAACACCAACAGAGTGAACGTTCAGCCAAAATTTTATTGATGTTAGCAAAGCTATCTTTGGTACCCATTCGCGAAAAGTCGCGAGTTGCGAATCAATGAATCGCAACGAATCGGGCGATTCGCTTGAGCCACGCACATCACACGCGACACACACACACACACACACACACACACTAAGAACAACAATATTAACGAGAAATACAAACATAACGCCAAGTTGAATAAATCAAAACTAAATAAATGCAGACATCGTGAACATCATACAGACACACACAGGCGGATCCGATTAAGATATTTCACATGCTTTTACAACAAGCACACGTACAAACGCTCATTAATAAAGAATAAATGGCTCAAGCGTCGTTTCATCTCTAGCGAGTTCATACGATGAATGACAGCAGAAGTACGATTTTATTGTCTCCTACTTGAAATACGAATTAAAATATAAATTGTACTAATTTTGTGCGGAGAAAGAGAAATAGAGAAGATTGAGATATCGAAACTACCTCACAATCGCAAGAGAGTTTTTTGCTTTTATGATTTCAAGCTTTACAAAAGCGTTCATCCGTTTTGTAGTATTATCGCTATATGATTATTAGTTAACACACCTTTAATTTATGTATATGCATATGCATAGTGAGATCTGATCTAGTTTAGTTTTTTGTTTTCCTCTTTATTTAAAGTAAATATTGAAATTAATAAGAAGTTCTAAAAAAATGGCAATAATTTTCTCAAATTTTTTCTCAATATAAAGGCTTTTATATGATCGTTAATATGCAACAATTGCTTATTATGTAAGATATAGAATACAGTTTATTAAGTGTAACCATACAAAAATGTTCTGAACAGCACAAAGTGATAAAATATAAATTGAGAGAAAGAGAGATGAACAATAACAAAAATAAAAATGAAATAAATAAACCCTGGACAGGAAAGCGTCTATTGTTTTTCTCAACTGATTGTCACCATCGGCCGATGAGTTTATGCCTGAAATACTTTCTTTTCAATTTAATCTTGATGAAGGAGGATGGGAGCGATAATTCAAATCAATATATTATTAGGTGTTTGCAAAAATGTTTATCATTTTTTCACTTGAAGAAGGCATCGCGTCTAGAAACTGCTGATTTATTGACTGCTGAGCTGTTCGAAAGTTCTTCGAGAGTGAAACTTTTTGGTCCGCCACGTCGTTTTTGTCATTGACATCAAAATCACCACTTTTAAACCGTTGAAACCAAGACAGGCAATTGGAATACGATGGAACAGTATCACCATACGTTTCTGAATGTGTTTGGTGGGCTTCGCCCGCAGATTTCTTCAAATTAGGCGATAAATGTAAGCAAGGTCGAAAATATAATTTTGGGCGCCCAATGGTTCATCGTCTGTATACACTGAATAACTCAATAATACTAAGTGAAAATAGACAAAGAAGGGTCAAAATCATCGAATTTAATCATTATGTACATTGGTATTTCCCATTTCTTTATCACTTTTACCTGTAGAAGTCGCCGATCAAAATTTTTGCAAACATCTAATACAAGTATGCCAAAAAAATGAACTCAGTGAAACATTCTCTTCTTATCACAAACGCCATTTCAATTTATTGGCACATTAGTTTTAAGAAGAATGGATTCTCTTATAACAGATTTTCAGGTCTTAGTTATATACGAACGTAACCAAAGTTGAAAGATTTAAAATGACAAATCACCCCATCTTTTTGCTCTTATTATTTATTATGAGTCACTTTCAAAGAATCCATAATTTTCAAATTTTCGATTGCAAAACAGTTGATTAAAAAGTCGTGCAATCACTAAACATTTAATGTACGTCAATGCACTTTAGTAAGGACGCGCATATATGCATATGCAGATGAATATTTTAAAGTTAGTCACATTTCACTTCACGTGATGACTGTGAACTTTCTTATCTTCACGCTCTAATGATTTCTTATTTTTAACAACAAAAACAGACAACAAGCCAAACCTCAAATTAACATTGAATTGAATAAAATCGTCTGAGATAATTAGTAATCGAGCTATGTTCTATTTTAGTCCAAATTCGTGCCAGTAATCACTTTCTTAGCAGTTGGCTAAAGTGGGCAAACACGCTTCCTTCGCAGCCAATATTCCTTTCTAAGCTGAGCCCGTTTTTTACGAAAAGCAATGCTTTAGTTTGCTGGAAGTGAATAATTTCGCGGTTTTTACGGAAAAGCTGGTTGTTTCGATTGGTTGCGATCGAATTTGAAGGAATTGATTAAGTAAACAAGACAACTAATTGCGCCTACTATGAGAACTCGTTAGATAACAAATTGAAGCATGACTGAGTATCTTCTTGAGATAACTGCAAAGTGTTGTGCATTTGTTAGTAAACGTTTGTATTTCAATAATTTTTAAGCAAAGGCTTCCGAAAAGATTTCGTCATTTCTGCTCTGCTTTTTTATCACAACTCTTGTTGGAGGTGCAACAAGCTATTTGCGACACTGCCTTGCATTTAGTTCAGTTTCATTAATTGATTATTTGATATGAAGAGTCTGTACAGAGACTCTCGTATATTTACATACATACTCATACGCACACACGAAGAAGACGTTTAGCGGCATTTAAATCAGCTTTTGTTTCTGCCTGTGTTCTTTTTTTGAACCTTGATAAAGTTGACAAATTACTTGAGTATACAGTTGTATACATAAACGTTATGAATGTTATAACGTTCGCTGCGTAATCGATCGATATTAATTTTCCCGAGTTTCAAATTAATTACATTGTTTTATTTCATAGTCAAAAGTTTTCATAAACGCTATAGTAGAACCATATATGAGAAGTGGAGTGACAAAAGAGTCTCTTCTTTTTTTGAAAGGGACCAGGCCATTAGTCTTATTAATTGAAAGTATGAGTTGGAGAGACTCAAGACGAGAGAAGATAATACCAAGGACGGCTTGTAAAGAATGTTTGTGTAACGCTAGATCAGAGTTAGAAATGAAAATGACAAGGTCATCAGTATAGCCCAAAACTGAGATAATCTCACGAAGGAATTTGGAAATTTTGTTAATATATAAACTAAAACAAAGAGCACTAAATAAAGAATCTTGAGCAACACCTGTGAATGTGTACGACGACCTCATCGTTGTTAATTAACATGTTCTTATGAAGAAAGAGTTCCTATAATAAACTACAGAATCTGATAGGGAGATTCATAGAGATTAAAATAGATTTCAAGATGTTAACGTTAACAGAATCATGAGAGTAAGAGTGTGGTGCTTAGGTTAAGTTAACTGCAGACGATAAGTCTTGGCGATGTTATCTTGGGTGGATCTGGAACGCGTGAAACTACATTGGAAAATACTGAGAAAGTACTCAGATTCGAGATTCCACTCTAGGCGTGGATATAATATTTTCGCGAAGATTTTCCTAAGGGTGGAAATTAAAGCAATATACCTGTAGGAGTTAAGATTAATGGATAGATAATTCTTTTCTCTTAAAGTGATAACCTGGAAGTCGTACTAAAAAGAGGGTACGCAACCGGTGATTAGAATGTTGTTAAATTCCTTGAGTAGAATTAACCTAATTTCAATGTTCAACACCTTGAGATGATTATTACGAATGCTATCTAAGCCTTAAGACGTGTCTTTAGAGAGACTAATGGTTTTATTGAGTTTAGAGAGAAAAATGTCATTTAAGAAGAATTTATCGCGTTGCTCACCACGTGATACAGAGAGCATTACTGGATCAGAAGGTCCAGCGAGTTGGTCACAAAATTTATTAAAGAGTTATACAAGTATAGAGCAATGAGAGAAAGTAATTCCTCTAAAAATTCTCACAGAACGCCAAAGGTTTCAAATTGACATTTCGCTTTTGACAATTTCACAAAATTTTTCCAACCCTTACGTTTTGACAGTCTGAGAGTATATGTATATTCCTCTCTTAGGAATGAATCTAACCATGCTGTAATTTTTGATTGAAAATGAATCGTGAGATTTAAGAAAAGTTTCGGAAAGAGTTATTACAGAAATGTCGTTACAATAATGATATTGCTCGAGTTGTTTGAGTTTATTACGGACGCTCGTGCAGTTGAGTTGAACTACCTTCATCACTAACAGGAAGTGAATTAAAAAGCGAACTAGAAGAGAATCGCTGATTAAAAGTCTTTTGAAGATCTCGACTCAAACGTGTGGCAGAGGTAATAGCAAAATTCGATTTGGAAAAATATTTGTCAGATTGTAACTTACGTATAAATACAGAAATCTGAGATATTGAGCTGGGGATATTGATAACATCAATACTCACTTCCAATCCAACAAATATTTATTTGATGTGGCAGACATAGGCTCGGAATTTAATGGCTTTTTGCTAGGAGTGGCGACAATATTCTCGGAATTTAATAACTTCCAGCTGGTATTGAGATAGCACCCTCGGGATTGGGTCGCTTAATAGTCGAGGGTATATTTGGGGAAGGCAAGTTAGCAAAGTTTCAAGCCGTAGGTACTCTAAAAGGAGGAATAAACTTTGGATTTACGATGATCCGCCGCTTTTTTTTCGGATTTAAAAATTTTTTTATGCGTTGAGCAGTTAGAAACACGCTCACCCTTACAGTTAATGCATCTTTTTAACTAAGGACAAATCGATATACACTCATAATTAACGCCACAGGAAGGACACAGCGACTGCAAACTTTGTCAGTGCCAAAATGCCAACACTGGCGACAGTGTAAAACCGGTTCGACGTAAGGTGTAACCGGAAAGTTAATACCATCTATGCAAATTTGCGAAGGTAAAACATTCCCTAAAAAACTTAAACGAACTGTGTTCAAAGGCACACGACAATTGGTAACATCATCAAATTTGCAGAAACGCAAAACTTCTGCAATTTTGCAAAAATCTAGAAGAGGTCCAAATCCGAGGGGACGGGAACAACCTCACAAACTTCACAAAATTCAAACGAAATATATCCTATATACGCATTATTAAGTGGTGCATTAGCGGTAATCAAATTTGCCGTTGACGCATCGGCTGTAATTATTTTAATTTTTTTATTAGAAATAAAGAAAATTTGAATATTAGCAAACTCGTGATATAAATTGTTCCCAAGTCCTATTATAGGCAAAGCGCTTTGGATTGAATAAGAATTTAATAACTTATAAACAAATGATGAAACTTGGAAAGTGAGTGAAATGAATACGCTGGACGCATGCTGACGTTGTTCTCTTTTTTAGTTTTCCTCAGTATATTTATCAATATTCGAATTCATACACCGGCACATAAAAGCGTCCAAAACACGGCGGCTGTTATTTATTATAACTTTCCCCACACTGGAAAGCTTATTTGCAGGAGATTGTCTCCGAGCAAACATTTCTTCATATGAACTCTTGGCGGGAATATTGAAAAAAATCAAGCACAAAATCTATGTTTACATGTTTTTATTTTTGAAAATTATTTCACAGAAAGAATTAAAATCTTCCGGCCGCAAATTCGGTTCAACTTTTTTATTTCGCTCTTACTTTTATTTCATTACGCTTACAGCATTACGCACATTATTGTTGATATGGACCAGCACAGTTTTCTCGAAGATTTTTTATCGCAATTTCGTTTTGATTCACTCAAAGCTTACCTTGCGTACGCCACATAAATGAAGTCACGTAAACAACTTGGTGTTACGAACAGCAACGTCAACAACAACAATAAAAACGAACATGCAGACTACATCAGACGGCCTTAGATCGTGTGTACGATCTTACATATGAAACATACATGCATGGATACACAACAATGAGCAGAAGTTATAAAATGCGATTCTTGTAGCATTTTATTCCTCGTTTTCGTATTCACTTCCAGTGCGTCAAGATATATTAGTTTCATCTTCCCATTCGTAACACACATAAATGTGCATAGACACGCTTATGTAACTTCTTATGGCGAGAAAATTGAGACGTATCACAACAAACTATTGCCCGCAATAATCACCAAAAAATATGGGAAACGAATGTATTTGTTTAAAACGGTTTTTCGTTTCCATTATATTGTAGCAATCAATCAAAGGACCTGCCGATTTCATTTTGATAGGATATTTAACAAGACAAATGGGTCAATCAATCAAATATCCTTAGTCGATCTCTGCACCATGTTATACACCGTGGTATCTTCACTATCGCTAATCAACAAATTCATTAATACTTTTTCAACCGTTAATTACTTTACTATCTTCAATTTGAAATTTCATTGCTGAAAAGTCAACACAATTTTCGTGTCCTGTTGGCGCAAGATTCGCATACCCAACCCAACTCTCGAACGTTAATCGTTGCAACTCAACTTTCTTTCCAAGTAGAACAATAGACTGAAATTGTACTGAAATCGACTGCACAAACTAGAGCGGCTCCAAAGCGGCTTATTTTCAATTACGAAATCGACGTCCTCGGACAAAATATTTTGTATTTTAGCATCTATGCTTGTAATAAACATTTAATTAGATTTACTAGAGCTATAAGCAAGCGATAGCTTACATCGCCGAGTATCACCGAGTAGGACAATCGTAGATCACTTAGGAGGCCTTAGAGTAGTTGGAGCACTAAATATTAAAGATAGGATGTGGATCAAACTTTCATCTCTGGGCAAGTTGAAGTCTATCTCAGATTTTGGTGTGTAACCACAGCCATCACAAAACATCCCTGCATCGGTCATCTCTAGCTGTCAAGACTCTGCTCATCCCATGCCGTAAGCAGTGGCGACTGCATGCGGCATAATGAGCGTTTGAAACTGTAATACTCTTGGGTTATCTGAATTATGCGGTGTAGCCGCCACTCCTACATTCTTGATAGGCATGCAATTTTTCTCTATGGACTTTCAATATTCAAAGTGAAGTATCGAAATTGTGAAGTATTTCTTCGTTTATTTGTGAAATTTACTTTCCGCGAACTTAATCTGTTTGGCGCGAAAATGTTACGTAGAAAGTTTCCTAAATTAATTTACAAACAAAATGAACAATATTTATATCGTGTAGGGTACATATAAATGATAGTTGAATTTGCTAGTTTAATGTATATGAGTACTGCACGGCAGCTGCTGTTGCTTTTGCCGTTTTCAATTAAAAACTATAGTCATGAGTAAAACGAAAAAATTTAAAATCATTTAAGCGCATGTGTCCACAAACGTGTATGCATGAAGCGAGTGCCGCGAGTGCCACCAGCGGATTAGCTGCTTTCAATTTTCATATATAGACGTATATGCCTACAAATATGTGTAGGCATGTATGGTGGCCAGTACGTGAGAGAGATAAAATTGTTTGAATGTGAAAAGAAATGTAACGCACTTGAAGTACCCTTTTTCGGCATTATTTTGATATGAAACAATTTGCTTTGTTCACAGAATGCTCCAAACATCCAATTCCTTATTTCGTCATATTTAGTGGACCGTGCAATATATAGACATACAATCAATGCTTACTGACAAATATTAAAATATGAAGATTTACATAAATTTACACTGAATGGAAGCGAAGCATGTATCATGATTCGCGCATGCGCGTGAATATAATTAGTCTTCCATGAATGTAATCCCAGCGATATTGAAAAGTTATTAGGAAACTCTGTTGTTGCGTACTCTTATGTATATAAAAACACGCGCACATACACATTGATATGTAAATAAATTAATTCAATGCTAGTCCAGAGTGATGGTCATGGTCACACAAGAACGTGTTGTTTATGATTTGCCGTTGAACTTCATTGAAACTTGTATCAATGTTGCTGTTGCTGTGGTTGTTGTTGAACATGAAGTACTTTTTCCTTTACTGTAAATTACTTTCATGAATTAAAATAATATGAGAAAAAAGCGAAAATGCAAAATTCAATTAGCTGATTTTCTGTCACGCTATTAGCGCCTGTACAAAGCAGTAATTCAAATTTTTCGTCAAACACGTATGATATAACAAAATTGTGCAAAGGATACGTGTACGTGTACATATATATGTATTTAACTGTGTGTGTATCGAACAGTTGAATGAACTCGTGTATGGTGCCACTAAAAGGCGGGAAACTGTATTGCTTTTGTTGTCACGCTTGCTTTATCCCGAAACATTTCATCGTGGCAAAGGCTTGGATAACTGGGATGACATTATAAGTATTTTTCCTTCCACGATCAGAAAATGCTCTCCACCATCTCCTTTTTTGTAACAGAATCATTTCTTCTACCTTAGCTGTGATTTAAATGCTTACCCTGGCTAAAAAGAAATGCGGTAAAGGAATTCGCTTTCATTAACTGTGAACCAAAACATAGTCAAATGCAGGTTTCAAACAAATAAATCCATCTTGCTAAACATAAAGGATGGAACTCCGCATGGTATCACATACCACCAATTAGAAGACGATCAAAAGGCAAATTCTGATGAGAAGTTATTTCCTTTGGACGAGGCAGCGATCAACGGAGAAGTGGAAAGCAAGGAGCTTACTTCAAACGTGAAGTTCACTTATCAAAAAGTTAATAACTAACCAAATTTCAATCCATTATATCATATATATATTATTATTATCATATATATATTTTGGGTTGTGAAGTTTCTGATGACAATGATCATTTACCAATTGCCGTTCGCTTTGTAATCCATTTATAATGAATGTGAATACGGATATATGCTAAAAAATAAGCTTCGATCCTGGAGATCAGCTAGAAGTACACGAAGCAAGGTACAGCTTGTGCCCTTTACTAAAAGTTAGTTATTGACGAACTAATAAAGTTGATCGAGTTGATCGAGTTGATGATTATGATGATGCCAGCGGAAAAAACTGAAAATTCGAAATTATTTCTGGCAACATAAGACACTAAAAAAGGTATCGTTTGAAAAATTTGCGTATAAGTTGGCGAGAGCGAAGTGAACATTTTTTATGTAAATAGTTTCTTTCATTTAACAGACCGTTGTCATAAAACTAATGTGATCCTCGCATAATTACACTTTGTTTACATGCGCTATAACATATGACGTAAAGGCGCTCTACAAATTATACGATCGAGAAGCAAAATCTGTTAAAGCTAAAACTAAACGGATTTTTTCTTAAAGACACTACGACCACTACTACTACTATTACTGTTACAGTGTTCTTCCGAAAATTATACGCATTATCTTCAGTTGTATTTCAATGTCAAACATACCGAATTGAGAGTTTATTGACTTGTTTACGGGCAGCGATAACGACAGCACTAGCAACAATGTTAGTTGGCACTAATAACATGATTTGTAATTTGCAATCGACAATAGTTATGTATGTGTGAGTTATAAAAAAATTGGTATAATAAAAATTAAATATTTTGAGGAAGTATTTTTACTTATATTTTTTAAAAACATTTTTATTTATTTATTTTTTTTGTTTAAAGCTGAAGCACTTTTAACTATAAAAATGGAACGAAATCGCAACGTTGTTGTTATTGTTAGAAATGTATTTATAAAGCGCATCAAATAAATTTATTTCGTCGATCTATATCTGGAAAGCTATTCTGTTATGCAGTTACGTTAAATGGGTTGAAGATGTGCTTAAAAGATCTTCAAGATTTATTTATGCATAACTTTTATGCTCATGTACATTTTAGACAGAGATTATAAAAAATCATGAACCAATGAGTATGTAACTGATACGGAATATCACTAGTTACTTGCATCAATTAGGTAGGGAATGACTCCAATTTGGCCACCACATAACAGAATCAAACACTTTGACATTAAGAAGGTGCACAACTACCGAAACCATGGGTCTAGTATGTTTATATTGATCGCGAAGGCGACGGTGGGAAGTTTCATATATGCAAATATTCGAGAGAAACTTTATGTTGCAATGGATGCGTTTTAGGTAAAAAACGAATAGATTATTTTCGACTTAAAATTGGTTTTTCGAAACTAAAAGCAACAGATGCTTGAATGTAAAATACTAAAAAGGCACACATTACATTGTTTGGCGGCGAACATGCTTAATGTAACCTAACAGACAAATTCCAAACATCACAAAACACATCTTTTCGTGATACATTGAGAAAACGCTTACACACACTACGCATTGAGGTAAACTATCAATTTTAAAATTTTTCCTAATTTCAAGGGATCTAAGGGATCTTCTGATTAAGTTTGATGTTAAAAATCTATAAGAAAATCGAATTTATTATTCATATTGGCCAAGAATATATACTTAAAGCTTAAGCCTTCTCCCGTACATGAAGTGTTTTCACCTTCCTACAGGCATTATCAGTCTTAATTTAATTCATTATTCCATATGAACTCAAACAAGTGAATACATTTTAGTTAAAAGAAACGAAAAGTTAATGCGTGTTATGTAAAAGAATAAAATAAATTACACACACACACACAGACACATAGATACACATAAAGGTCTCATTTCTTTCGTACCTACGCTTTATATATTAAAAAAGAAATGGAAAAAGAGGTGAGCGCAATCTTAAAAACATACTAAATGCTTCTTCTTGAAAATTAATTTCCGCTAACCGAATAGTGCATTTTTTCATTTGTAACGGAATCGCACATCACTTTTTACAGGCACGTCGCATCTATACCTTCATACGTACGCATGCCCCTTATGTGTGTGCGTGCACTGGCACAATAACCTATTTCGATTAGTCATATTTAATTTTATTCTGCTTTCCAGTTACATACGTAGTTGTGCATGTATTCACAAAAAACCCGAACCTTCCTACATTATTTAGTTAATTTATAATTTTTAATAAAATATTACAGATTTATAGCATGTCTGTTCGTTGATAAGTTTTTGTTTTTTTTTCATATAGCACAGTGCTTGCAAAACCACGGTTTCGATACAACGCGGTACAAAATTTGCGGCAATTATAACACGGTTTTGATCTAAGGCGATTCCAAAAAACAATCATCTATGCAACTAACTGCCTTAGACAACTTTTCTAAAAATGGAAAAATAACTTTAGAAGAGGAGTCTCGATCAACTTTGGGAAAAAAAATAAATTAGCTGCAATTATTGCACTTTGAATATAGCAGGTTGGTACACAATTATCAGACGTTTTTATCAGTCGTCTTGATCACTATTTATTATTCAGCAGTAACATTTTTAAATCCGGAGCGTAGTCACCACTTCGTAGCTTTCCAAGCTTTTTGAGACGACGAACGATGGATGAATGGTCCACATTGAAGTTGTCGGCCAGCATTCGAGTTGTTAAGCTTTCTGTCCATGTCCCTTTTGTATTCAACCTACATGTCGCAATTTTTGCGATATTTTGACGAACGCTGTTGAAAATGGCTCGTGTCCGTCCACTTATACGACCACTTCCCATATAACGCTTTATTTTAAAAAGTCGTTGTATGAAAATAAGTTGCAATTCTCAAATTTCGACATTTTAAATTGGTAGGGAAAATTTTGTTCGGCAGGGTATTTTTTTGATTCCTCCCGTATAATCGTTTCTATGAAAACCGAGCTTTTTATAATAAAAAGATATAATTTTCAATATTTCATGGGGAAAATTAGTTCGTTCAACACATAGGCCTATTTTTTAGACCCCAACATGTGTTGATGTTTCCATAAAACGGAAGCCCTTATATGGAGACAAAGTCTAATTTATAGTTTGTTATGACAACAATTTGGATCACGTCATCTAATGTTTTGGGCATCCTCCAATATGCGGAATTTCATAACAAGTGTGCCTTTGAATGAAAATAATGTGTAGTTGTTGGTTCATTCTAAACAAAAAGAGTGAATAATTGTACGAGACGCAATGCTGTAGAGTATCTAATGGTCGCCCTGGCCCGATTATTCTGTCGTTACTTGTATTTTCTAATAAATACTTGAAGTCAACTTACTTTTTCACTATCGCATATGTACTGTGAGGGCTGAAAGTCGTCCTTCGTTGTGACCGCACACATCTTTCGTCACGGTGTAAAGTGCTATCTTAAGTTAGTTTTAAATAATAATAAATAGTAACCAAATTTGTTCTTAGCTGACGAAACGGACGGCGGGTTTGAGATACGGCAAGATTGGCATAGGTCCCCTTGAGGGAAGTACGAATCATGCGAGACAAGACGTTTCTAGTTTCGCTTTTTTGTGCGTCTTGAACGTCTCGAACCGGCAATCATCACACTAAGACGTCTGCGCTTATGTCCTCAGTATACTTCCACTTTTCATTTACTTTTCTCATCTATAAAATACAATTCACGAGAGGCATTAAAAACCCTCTACCCTTAGCTTCCGCATTAGCTTCTGAATTAAATCTAATGGAAGACGAGTGAACTTAATAAAATAACGTTAATGTTAGCCAGAGCCTAAACCTAAAAGACGAAACCAAATCCTGTATCGAGTGTCCGAAGAAAAATAAAGTTCTTTATGAGAATACTTGGACAGACGGCGAGTTGAAACTCCGAACGGAAAAAGGGCTGAAAGCGCCCCTCACGGTGCATTTGGAACGAAATTTCATAATAAAATTTTTATCATAAAATTTTACACCCTAATGCTGGTTTCGGTATAAAACCTCACGCGTTGCCTTCATTTATATTATAATATGTTAAGTCGACTCATACGTGACTTCCGATGCAGTTAGTTAGAATCTATTGTTCGTATTTACCCACTATAAGTAACCAAAACAAACGAGTTTTTCCTCACACTATATAGAATAGTAGTAAGAGTTTTATTCGGTTATAACAGCTCGTAACACACTACTAAGCGTCTAGAAACAGTTGATTCATCAACTGCTAATCCGTTCAAAAGTTGCTTGGAAGTTTGAGATGGATTTTCGTCCAATAAGTCATTGTCTTCGAACTTTTTTGGCCTTCCAGGCCGTTCTTTGTCGTTGACATCAAAATCATCATCTCTAAACCGTTGAATTCAAATCCAACAATTGGGATAAGATGGAGCAGCATCAGTATAAGCTTCTAAAAGTGTTTGATGGATTAGGCAGCAGATTTCTTCAAATGCAACAACGAAAGTTATGAATGTCGAAAATGTAATTTTGAGGGTCCCATGATTATAGACTGAATAACTCAATAACACTAAACGGAATACTTACCTACTTTATATAGAGAAAGTTGAAAATCTCCAAGTTTAACAGTTGTGCACATTGATACTTCGCATTATTTTATCATTTTCATCAATAGATGTCACCGATCAAAATATATGCAAACACCTAATGTATCACATCTGCGTTTAAACAAACAAATAAAAACTTTTATATAGAATGGATTCGATGCGGCTCGAATTATACGCTTTCGACGAGCGACATCTATAATTAGAGTAGTTCCGAAGAGTTTTATAAGACATTGGGCATTAATCGACTTCTCACTGCCCCTCACAACTCATTCACATACCTTTTTTTCTTTTCAAACTTGTCATTCAAAATGTATAGAGAAATCTTAGACCTCTTCAGCGCGGCATTGTGTAAATTTATGTTATGCTTTTTCGATCGGTGAGCGAGCTTCCAACGAATTTCTTTGTCGTAACATATGAAAAAGATAACGTAAATAGCTGGACATTTAAAATAATTAAATATGAAGTTTTTACATTGCGATTGACACCAAAGATGGAGGTTTATCTTATAATATGGAGCAATAGGCAGTTCACGGCAGTATTGGCAGTTCACATCTATTTTCACAAGTATGCAAATTAAAATTAAGAATCAAACTTCTGAAAATAGGTTTTCATGTCTTTCTAGTTGCCCATGCGCAAAATCATTGGGATCAGAATATTCCATTAGTTAAGAATATGCAGAGTTAAATAAACTTGCTGTTGGAGGGAGAGTAAAAGTTGTATTTCTAACCAATAAATGGAGAAAAATATTGAATTTGATATTGGCAAAGCTTTTTATCAATATATTGTAAACATATACGTATACAACTCATAAAAGACGATAGCCTTAGATGCTAGTACTTTAACATTTTAGGCTTAGAAGTTATATTAATAATAATAACAATATTTTAAATCATATTTTTGTGCAGTGGACTGTCAGACATGATTAAATCAAGTTTCACTACTCCACATATGTATCGTTGTGCAACCGTAAAATAAGGTGAGTCTTTCAGAACTATGCAGAATTTGATTGTGCTGAATAAAAAAGCGTTGAGGTTATCAAAAAAGGCCTTTTGTGATTAGGCCATAGCGCAAGAATATGTTCTCAAGTGACACAAAGACTTCAAAAGAGGCCGCGAACGAGGATAGGACGAACACCAATCAGAACGACCATTAACATCGTCCGTTAACGAAATCAAAGATTTGATGCGTGAAAGTCGTGGATTGACAATTGATAACCTTTCAGTTAGATCAACCCGAACCATTTTAAAGATGTTTTGTGCCTAAAAAGCTTGCAATCTCGCGTGGTTCAATTTTGGCATTGGTTTTTCGAGAACAGTGCGCCGGAAAGTCGAACCACGTCATTCCATAACTAGCGTATTCCCTTGATATCTCACTGTGCAACAGACTTAAAAAATCGCTTCGGGTAGACCCGAACAAAAAACCGAATCGAAGTAAGACATTCAAAGTTATCCCGTAGAAAAACTATGACTTTTTAGATATCGAATCGGAAAAAACGTTAGCATAAGTGCGTTGTGTAGGACAACGTGCCCTTTGAAGGCGATGAAAGTGAGAATTGCGAAAATACATAAAGACAAATTCACATTATTTTTTGAGCAGAGCATTACCTTGCGTTTGAGGACCATTTGCAAGTACATTGATTATCATTATTTCATATTTTATTTATCCCTTAGAAACAAATTTTTCGATGAAAATAAGCTGAGATCTAACAGCTAAGACTATCGGTTTAAAAATATATACATAAATGAATAACCATAACTTCCCAATTACTTTCAGTACCTATTTCAATCGAAAATATATACTTTAAGGGGTCCTTGAAGCGCCCTCATACAGAGATCAGACAAAGACGATGACTTCATTTAAATAATGCAGACTTCAAGTAAAAGGAAATTATATCATTTTTTTTTCCGTTTTAATGAAAATTACATATAATTTACAAACTGCGAAAGTTTGTCCAACAGCGTACGAGATGGGAGTATAGTGGAATTACAAACATATGCTCTACTATAAGCAGCGTGTGAATGGAATATTCCTATAGATAAAGGTGATTATTATTTACGCACACATTTAAATAAACTTAATATAAATTTTACACATATCGATTGCGTAAATATTTACAACGAATTTTTTGTTATCAATAGCAAATAACAACAATGAGTTTAATTAACAGCAGTATTTCTGTTCAAAGACCTTTCACAACATGTTTATTTTGTTATTCTCATTTCTGTCATATCTTTTCTCGTTCTTTTCATTTTTTTTTTTTTTTTTTTTTTGAGGACACTGATAACCACCATTGCCTGTAGGCTGTGGGCACATGTTAGGTAAGCTCGAAATGCATACATACTTCATATTGCTTGCAGAAGCAACAAGACGACAATAGATTTATGTCGACAAAATGTGCGCATGGTTTTTTTTTTGTTTTTGTTTAAAAAAATGTTCTCTGAATAAAGGCTGAAACAAACAAAAAATTATTACTTTTATAATAAAGGCTATTGGAAGCAACTTTTGCTTCCATAGCGTGTCCAGAAAACAGGACTTTGTTTTTTAGTTATATTTGTTTATTGGATCATAATATATAGAGGATAGGGTTATGTGTGGAATAGCATGTCGCACAAATGGCCTACACGGCACATACGTACTCTTTTATCGAAATTTTCATTGATTATTTTGCATAAATGTGGCTGAATTTCGTTGATGCGGCGCAGAATCTCCTCCTTCAATGCCTGGGTGATTGTGTGCTCGTTGCCGTAGATCTTTGACGTCATAAAATCCCATAAAAAGAAATGCAATGGTATTAAACCAATGATCCACGAGTACACGAGCAAGGAATGTCTCATGCAGTAATTGAATTGTTTCACAGAGGCGCCGTCTCGTTCAAACCAGATGTCATTCACATCACTCTCATCCAATTTAGGCAGAAAGAAGTGGATCATCGACCAATAACAGTCATTGCTTAACCAGTCTCATTTGCGAAGAAGTGTGGTCCATAGATGACTGCAGCCTAAAATACGCTCGTTGTTGATGCATTTGTTGTTCGGCAATCACATGTGAGATCTCTGAACCACAAATGCGGCAATTTTGAGGATTAACAAAAATACCAAGTTCACGATATTTTGTACGAAATTGGCGATCAATGGCCTCCAATCTTCCATTATTTTTGAAATATTGTTCAACGGCGAAAACGCATTGCCCTCTCGTGTAATGCTCCATTTTAGCTAACCCTAATCTGTTAGCTGTCAAACTATCAAACTGTTCTGTTTTCGCTGGTCGTTTTACCATACAAATGGCGGCAAATTCAAATCTTGCTTGCTTGTGGAACCTCCCACAGTACGTACTATGAATCAATATGCTTTGCAGGCCCGGAAAATGGGCAATTGTTACTAATTTAAATCGAGAAAGAAAAAAGTTGAAGAAATGGGTATAAAAGGATATAATGCAATTTATTTATAAGAGAAACAAAAGGGAAAAAATGTCAAAACCTTTATCCAAAAAGGCAAACGAGTCAGAAAAAGTGCACATACGCTAACATTTGCCATTTGTGAGAGTTCAAATGACTGATAACCTACATCTCCGAAACATTACCAGAATTCGACCATCTATTTATTTTCAATTGTATGCCAGTAAATTAGATCCTTTTGTGCCCTAACGGCTTAAAATGAACAAGTAGTGGTTTTTTTTTTACACTTTTGGCATTGTTTTTATTATATGTTGAATTGTTTTGCTTTGTTTGGTTTCACGCACTTTCAAATTTGTTTTAATATACTTTAGATTACATTTTAAAATAAAACTAAATCTAAAGGGTAAGGATAAGGATTCCTTATTAATAAAAGGATTTCTTATATATATATATATATATATATATATATATATATATNTATATATATATATATATATATATATATATATATGTATACATATATTCTTATATATATAAATTTTTGTACCTCTTCTCCTTGGGAAGAGCATACTATTTATGGGTCCTGTACGTGGGCTGAACATGCTCGGAGAGCGAACATATGCATATTTTGACCCCAGCTGAATTGTTGCACATCTGGACTGCAATACATTCGAAAGGTGATATATTAACCAGGACAAACAACCAAACCAACAATGCAATAAAAAAATTGCTGATACATTGAAATTTTTGCTTATAAATGTTTCTATTTACCTCTCTTTCGAATAGGAGAAGAGATAGAGAGAAAGATTGGCAAATAAAGTGACGGACATTGGTAAAAAGACACACACATTTCAATAAGTAAAAATTTCAGATCAATATCGGGTTTTTCTTATAATTGCCGACGGACGCACGAATCAATTTAACTGGCTTTGGAATTCTAAAATTGACATCTTAGTTTTACAACCGGGAAAACATTTACCATGCGCTTTCCTACTGGCAGATAGATGGGCAAATAGACGTAGTTAGACCGATTCAGAATTTGAAATTGCTTACGAATATATCTACTCCTTATATGGACCCCAAAACTTTCTACTGGACATTTTTCGACAAACTGAATGTGTCCTCAAATTTCAATAATGAGTATAAAAGCAGAGAGAAGCCTTGTTCTTTTCTAATCTTGTATTATCTACCGTTGTTAACAACTATCAACTGTAACTGTAGTAAAAAGAAAAGAAATTGTTTCAATTGGTGAACACAATCACGTTCGGGACCAAAAATAAATGTACATAAATATCGCGTCTGCATAAAATATTTGTCGACTTTACATTTGCTAGACAAATGAGAAAACTCTACTACGCTTACGTTTTTGCAACATTTCCTATGTAAGCAATAGATAAAACCTACATTAAAGTTGGAAGTCTTCTGTAAAAAACATGAATTGTCGAGGAGAACTATGTTCGGAAAGACAGAATATAATTATAGTTTTTCATGGGTGTCTGTCGTGAAATCTAATCCCAACGTGCCCGCCGATAAAACGGGTTAATTTATTAACCTATAACCCGCGCCTATCGCTCAACAATTAAGTCAAGCACGACAATAGAAGTTCTACCGCTCCTGAAATCCCAGAATAACAAAAACTTTTCTCGCAACTCTGATCAGTGTCAGTATTTATCTCACTACTTACACACAACGTGTAACCGAACACCTAGCTTTGCAGCGGAGACCATGAAGAAGTGAGTGTTTCGACACTTCTATGCCTTCAAAGAAAAACATCTTTCCGCTGCCATAATTGCAATCATACTTTTGTTGTTTTGCTTCAGAAAGCAATCATAAGACAATTTCTAACCGAGATTTGAAGACATTTAGAAGTCGTTTCCAGCGTTTCTTGATTTTTAAAGCAATAACGCATTTAAGAATTTGCTTAGAAAATGAAACTTTCATACTCATCATCCACACACTAGTCGATCGGGAACGTTTTCACGCTGGCACATTACCTAGACTTCGATAATATTTTCACCAGGTTTTTTAAATAAATGTCGCTGATGGGCAATAAGTTTTATACGGTTTGTATGGCGCATTTGTACACGGAAATTTAAGGTGAATTTTCGAAGCGTTTGCACCGAGTTTCACATTAATACCTATGACCGGTTGCTAGTCATAAGAGAACACAATGTGTTTTCTGTGTTACAGTTTTTATCAATTAGTACTAAATTTTCTATTTCTGTACAAAAATTATATTAATGCTCTTCAATATCAATTTTATTATAAAACTATCTTCTTAAAAAACAAAAAACACAAACAAAAATAATCCCTTGTGACTTTTGAAGTCTCTGTAATGTTGCCCCGGAGGCAGCCATATGAGTTGCAAATTGCAGTTTTCTTTCTATTTTATGCGTGCTCGTGTATGGCCGCATCATTTCAATTTCTAAACTTCATTTGTGAATACCAACAGACTTTGTAAGCATCGTCTATCTTTATTTTGGGATCTAGCCATAAACAAAAATGCAGTCGGACTGAAGCCACATCTTTTTCGATTTTAATGCGTGCATACCTGTGTACATGGGATTAGTATAAATTTATACACATACAATATATAATACGTTATATAACTAGTGATATATACACTCAAATGTACTCTCAATGATATATAAAGATGGTTACATGTATATATATGCACTAATATTTAGATAATACATAATATGTAATATATTATATTGGTAGTAATAAATACACTCAAATATATATACTCTCAATGATATACGAACATACTTATATATATACACAAATATATATATATAAATATATATATATATATATATATATATATATATATATATATATATATATATATATAGATATGTATAATAATATTTAGAAAATGATAATTGCAAAACTTTCCACTGAATATTTTTTTGTGATCAATGTCTAGTGTAATTAAATTAATTTATTTATATATAAATATCGACCACCCTGGACGGAAGAGGAAGAATGAAGGCAAAAGTAATGTACAGACAACGTTAATCTCTCACTACGTGATTGAAGTTCTAACAAGTCACTCATAACACATCGATGCTAATTTTTTGATTATTTTTGTAGGTAAGAAAATAAACGTTTTATGGCGTCGAGGCATAGATACTTGGACACGCATATCATTCATGTCATCCGTACACATACATCTGAAAATTTTTGTTAATAAATGAATGAATCACTCCATCATATCTCATTATTATTGTTGTTGCTGCTTCGGTTTTTCCAATTATTTTACAACGTTGTTGCAGTTGCATGCAATGTTTTACCGTAAAGTCAATTAACAAGTCGTTGTTTGTTTATGGATTAAAAGACAAAATCATTAAAGTAATCAATCAATAAATGCTAGCTAGTGCTAGTTGTTAAATATTTGTGTATATGAAATTGTGACGCAAGCTATAAAATAATTGAAAACACACGCCTGTCATTGATTGCATGCTGTACCAAGTCAGCAGTTTGCTAATGGAAAATTTTTTTTTCTTTTTTGGTTTGCTTACTTCTTCCGAGCGGGAATTATGGATAAGAACCCTCTTCAAAATATTTGGAGTCAGTATGACAAAACTGTTATAAGATCTCTCGCACACATTTTCGCTTAAAATATAAAACGGAACTTAAAATAATCATAAAAATAAACAAGTAAGAAGATTATATATAACTGTGACCAAACCTTTAATATCCACCATCTTTATTTTAAATAAATTGAAAAAAAATAGTGAAACTTGGACAGTCTATAACAAACATTAGATTAGATCCTCCATACTTTCCATCTTTGTACATGTACATGTGCAGGATAACTAATATGTGTGAAAATTTCTATCCATATATATGTTTGCTTTTGGACGCAGAGTTGTTTTCAGCTTATGTCGTGTTATAATTGTGTCTTTTTAGTGCTTCAGCCGTGATCTGTTTGACCCATTTTCAGTACTAATCTACGTGCAAGGACATCCGATATTTTGGCTGAATTTGAAGCCGATATTTTCATCTCTGCGACCAAACATTCCGCTAATGGGTAGAAGGACGGGCAGACATTAAAAGAACAATTCAGAATTTGATACTGATCAAGTGAACATCAATGCTCTATAGCGCCTCAGAAGTTTCTTACCGAATGTTGCAAATAATCTCAACAGTCGATGGTGCGTATGATGGGAAAAGCAAGAGGCTTAGCTTGTCTGAAATCCAAAAGACGATAAAAATCCTTACCACCATAAGGTATACATAAGAGAACTTAAACCGACTTGCATCTGGCTATTCAAAATCACATGTACCGCTTTAGCATTCTAAAAGAACAAGTCATCTACTGCAATTAGCACTTCTAAGGGGATTATTAATTATATATATATTATGCAGCAAACGAAAAATTGGAAAATATTGTCTTCGGAAGTCTCAAGTTCTTTTAAAACATTTCTTTTATTTGTGTTCTCTTAACAATGGAATGAACGTCTAAATATATATGAACAGTAAACTTTCAACAAACACAATGCGCATAAGCGACTCCAGTTAGGAGAATAAAGATTTGGTTTGCAGTCTTAAGCGAACATCTGGACCTGTTTTTACGCGCTTTCCCTATTGCACGGTTGGGTTATCAAAAATAAGCCTTTTTGTATTCAAGCCTTATTCGCTTTTATTAAGGTCTACTCGAATTATGTTATTATGTTAATTTTGTTTCGATCCTCCTTTCTAACGAACGCTCATAGACTGAAACGGAGTCTGAGGCTAAGAGTTACCGATAGCTCGCTAACCAAACGACGTAAATGTTAAATGCAGGTAAGAGAAAGCAATCAGCGTTGAAAACTTCGGTGGTACTCGATGAAGTCAGTTTACGAAACAAACAAACTTGTCCGCTATGAACGAAAGATCTTAACTTATAAAAAACTACATGTTGTTTGAAATCACATATTAGTTAATAAATTGTATAAATAGTTTGTAAAGGTTCGATTCGCACCTGACCAATACTTCTCGATAAGATTCTTTATACTAGAAAACGGGATAGACTTGCAAATTTAACCCTTTTTCGTTTTTAGGGGTAGACTTCTTCCCAAACTATGGATTTGATCTATTTTTGTAATGTAACGTTAGAACTACGATCCTTCAATTCTTAAACCTTCCATGTCCTGATTTCACGCAGGCGGGACTGAAGCGTATAAAAGTTTTAAGTATTCTTAATAAAGTGAACAGACTTACTTGCTTGCACTCATTTGTCGTTGAAAGAACAAAGTAAACGAGACGTAACTCTCCTTTTGCTCACTTAAACTTTTTTACAAATATCCGGCTGGCAGGCATTCATTATTGGCGTGCGTCAAACACTGGCAACGATGTGTCGTGCTCAGCTATTGACCTGTCTGTTCTATCCAAATTAACTGACTGCCGTGAAGTTCATCATAGCCTACGCAGTCCATACAAAGTTAAATATTTACTCATCATCATCATCCTCAAACATCTACACGCTGTAGCTCTAAAAGTAATCGTCACCATTATGCTATGTGGTTTTTTTACAATCCATAGCATCGTTTTCTATATACGTAGGTAAATTTATATATATATATATTTATATATATATATATGTATATATACATATATACATATATACACATATACATATATATACATATATATATATACCTATATATATATTTATGCATATATATATACTGCACTGTATTTTATACTGTATATATATAATGTATATATATATAGGAAAACATATAAAAACATTTATATAAATAGATTAAATATATACAGTATACATATACATATATATTTATATATATACGCTTTTGAAATTGGCTTCCATATCAAATCTTTTCTCGTTCTTTCCTTTCCTTTCCTATTAGTTTCTGTATCTTGTCGTTGATGATCGTCATGAAGTAATAACGACAACAAAAACAATGATGATAGTCAATCAAATTAGACAACTTAAGCGAAACTGTCGATTGATTATCACCTTCCTTAAAAGCCAATATACCAAGCTACTATCGTCTATTGTTTTCGGCATTTCGTTAATCCGCATGTAAACTTGTCGCGATATCAAACGTACCGGATTTTATGGAAGAAGAAATGGGTCTTCCATAGCTTAGATAAAATCACGTCAGCGGCTATTCTGCATTTGAATTTTAAATTAATCCTTAAGTTGCCCTTCTTTAGCCCTTGATCGTGTGACATGGCTCTTTACCACATGGCCTAACACTTAAGCAATTATTGTGAAATCATTTTGGCTGAAACTTAGAGCTTCTTAACCCTTATTATCTCTTCCTTCTATTGGGAGAATTTGTTATTACTTTTAAAGATCTTACAACTTAAAAAGTATTTGTGATATGTAACGAAAATTGCTGTTCATACCCATCACCGTAGAATGAGGGGCATATTCATTTTGTCAAATTGTTTGCAACGCCCAGAAGGAAGCTTCGGGGATTTATGCATGTCCGTCTGCGTAATGTCTCTTGCAAACATTCCCCTGGCCGCCAAAATGAAGCTATCGATTTTAAATTTAGCAGCAACATTGGTACCACGTACCACGTAAACTGAGAACACCTCTGTTTTTGTTAGTTAGTACGTGTACACAAATGGAAGATATTGATCACGCGTAGCCAAAGTTTCAAAAGTGATCAAAGTTTGTATCAAAATGTAATTTTCTTTTCAATGCCTTTATAACGCGAAGAAACAAGCTTCAAAAACTCCCTGAAGTATATAAATTGTTAGCCAGTTTCTAATTTAGAATGCATTAGGCATGTCCGCTTGTTCGTCTAACATCTGTCCGTCTAACTAACTGCGTAGTATCTGTCGTAAACATTCTCCCGTAAGCGAAAATTAAGATATCGGCTAGGAATTTGCGAAAGAATTTGAACGGGGCCCAAGCTTTTTAAAGGACACACCTACACCGCGCCCGCTTGATTTTATAGAGCCTGAAAATTTAATTCTTTTACTTTTTCTGTCTTTCTTAGAATAACAGTCATAGGTATAAAAGATTCGGTTACGACCGAATATAATTTTCTTCGTTGTTTTTTGTTATTCCTGTTTACTTATTCAAAGAAGATTTAACTCTTATCATAAAATAATAGAAAATATTCAAAATACAGTATAATGAAAACACACATATCTACAAATGTAAATACGTGCAAATTTGTCAATTTAAATTTTAGCAATGAAAACCTGTTGCTTGCTAATATTGTTTATTATATATAAAGATCGAACAGAACGCACAAACATGTTGGAGCGGCCACGGTTTTTCGATTATAAGCGCTGAAAGTCAATCGCCAATCTCTGCATAGTTGAGATCTGATACCTTGCTTACGTAATGTATCAACTGAAACTGAGCAAGCAATCAAAACAAACGTAACGATCGAAATATAAAAAAAAAATTACTTGAATGGCAAGTGGCAGATGGGTGACTAAAACAACTTTCACTCGGGGGAAGAAGGGTTCGACTTAAACAAATTGCAATTAAAGCTGACATTGTACTCTTCTAAATAAGTGAAGCAAAAAAAGCAAACAATATTACCATAAATCTGTCTATGATGAAATTAATACAAATGTGAAACAAATACGAAAGTTTTCAAAATTTCCGGTAAATTTTCTCGATTCTATGCCAATAGGAAAACAAAAAAAATATATATTTGAAAAATTTTTTTTTTTTTTGGATGGTTTTCGAAGTTTACTTTTTTCCTTTCTAAGTAACAAATGCAAAAACTACTAAGTACACGACCGGCGAAAACAACATTTATAAAAACATCATCACAATCAATTCCTAAGCTATAAGAGCTAAGCTTTTCCTAAGCCATAAAATTTATAAATAGTTTGAGATTTCTGATTTAACGGAGAAAAACAAGACTACAGCCACCACTTCCCTTTCTCTACAGGTCCTGTCTACCTCTTTAGTCCTACATGGCCATAACTTATAAAAGAGAGGCTTCGGATGCTCTGTAAAGACTTTCTACATTCTTGAGCAACAACGAAAGCGGAATCAATTTAACATGTAAGCTTGTGCTCTCTATATGAAGACTAACGTCCTCTTAGCTGTTTCCCTTAGATGTTTTCCTTCAGATCTTTTCCCTTAAAACCATTTAAGGGGTCATCACACAATCTCAAAATCAACGGCAACGCACTCCAGTATCTCCCAAAGGTATACATATATGCGACATTCATATAAAAGGATCCTTACTTAATCCAGAAAGCTGCAGTCGTTCACTTCAAAAATCGGGCACTTGCAACTGAAAGATTTGTAGAGATATACATTCTATAAACTTAATATTTATTAAATGAATACGTTATTAATATTCCCTTCTTTTATTTATGTAAACTCAAAATGTGCAGTAGTTTCGCAATCGATTCGAAATTTATGCTTATGAAAATTGTAGTAATACTAATTTTGTAAAGCACATAGAACACTGACAGCCAACGAAAAGTCTATTGACTCAGGTAATTTAATCCGAAAGTGAACCAGAGAGTTTATGGCATCACTTTCTAATATATTTTTCATTGTTAGTTATGTTCAAATCGGTGAAACAATAACAAAAGGGTGCCACGTAAAAATTTTACAAAAATTGGGCTCAGTAACGCTTAAGAGATAGCTTATATAGAATGAACTTAAATTTAATTATTTGTTCAAGCAAGAATGCGCACCAGATCAGAACAGCAATTTTGTCACACATATCGTGACGGACCATCCCAGACCACGCTTAGCAATTAAACTACGAATTGCTAGATTCGCGTTACTTACACAGCGTCTATGTAGGAAGAACTCAAACAGTTCATAAGGAATTTGAAGGGCCTTCAGAAAAGTAATTTGAATATTAAACAAATAAGAAAATTAAATCCGGTCGGGACCAAATCTTTTATACCCATCACCGTCTATCCCAAAAAAAGCAAAATAAGTAAAAGAACAAAATTCCCATACTCTATAATACGGAGTGGGTGCAGTTGATTTCTTCTATTTTCAAAATAAAAGTTTCTGTAGTAGAGGCATGTGAGCGTTGCAGGCGTGTCCTTCGAAAAGTTTAAATCAATTCCAAATTCTTTTTCAAATTTGTGGGCGATAGCCTCATTTTCATTAACGGGTGAATGTTTACCACAAATGCTACAAAGCTGTGCAAACAGACAGATGGACAGACGAACAGATGGGCATATTTAGGTGCATTCAAGATTTGAAACTAGCCAAGAATTTGTAAACTGTATGGAGTTTATGAAGATTGTTTCTACGCGATATAAAGGCAATAAAAAAAGATTTAAATTTTTTAACACTGTAATATTGGGTAGGCGTGGTCAATTTTTTCCATTTTTGTGCACAAATGCTACATCATCGCCCATAGAATATGCGTTCAAATTTTTGTACATTTGTTTGCTATAGTTTATGAGTAATGAGCAACAAACCAATTTTCGATTCCCTTTGAAAAACAGAGCTGTTCTCAATTTACGTGGCGCTGTGGGCGTGCCCCCCGACCGATAAGGTCCATTTTCAATACCAATCTGCGTGCAAGAACTTCCAATGTTTCTGCCAAATTTGAAGCCGATATCTTTATTTTTGCGACCAGAAGCGTGCGAATAACACACACCACACAGACGGACAGACATGGCTTAATCAACGCAGAATTTCACGGTGATCAAGAATATATATACTTTATAGGGCCTCTGAAGCGTCCTTTTGAGTGTTGCATACATTATGAAAGAAGACAAAATGAGTATACAAGAGAGACAATATATATGAGTGGTGGGTATAAAAACAAAAGTATTTATTTATTTATTTCTATTCCGTAAAATAGGTAAAAGACTCGCAATACTCTTTAAATTTGAATGAAACAACGGTGCATAATCGTGGCTGATGTGTTTGTCATTCGAAAACCCGTGTTTAATTCAAATGTTTATAGCGAAAGAGCAACGTTAACCTATTAATTAATGATGTTATCAGCATTAAAAAAAATATGAAACAGAATACTAACAGAAACAAACAAGCAAACAGTAGAATAAAGACACAAAGCTCAATGCTGACGCACAAGATTGTTATCAGCTCCCCGTCCGTGCTGTACCTGTCGAACAACTAGAATGGCTTGCATGTGGTCGTTCGCTCGTGTGCCATGGTCCGTCACACACAAGCACACCAATAAATCTATCTACACACTGTACAGCTGTAAAACAGACATTTCGAAATACATTTAAGCTCGCTTGTATTAGTTACCTGCTCGCATAGATTGATAGACATTAAGGGAAAACTGTTTAAATAAATTAATTAATGTAATTAAACTGACATGTTTACTTCATTATCATGTTTGGAACGTTTGTAAATATGTGTCGAATTATTTAACGGATCAACCACATATTCTGATTTACTTGATATTTTATCCGTCCGTCTGTCAGTCTGTCTATCTGTGTATTAGTCGAACTTTCTACCCATACGATTTTGAATAACTTGTGCTTGCGAAAATAAAGTAAATATTTCTCCTTGTTGTGGGCCCAAATCTTATCTTTAAATGAGTAAAGAGTTAAATAGCACGATAAAGAACGCGTACAGAAATTAAACTCAGTCACTTCTTACAACTTATTAAGCCTAAGGCGCTTTAGACTCCTTTCATATATCACATCTGAGTGATGCTTTTTTGCTAAAGTTTATCTTAACACAAATGAAATATTCCGACTTCTTTTGCACTGTAAGCACGCTCACAGCCTAGGCAACTAATTGCGAAACAACTTATACGCTAAGTGATTAGGCGATGGACAAACGGCATGAGTAAAGGATAAATTGTTGATAATTCAATTTTATCGACACAAACACTTAGAATAATATATGCAATATGCTTTCCTTGACACTGTACGCTACATGTATGGCTTTGTTGTTGTTTTTTTTTCAAAACTCTTATTATCAACGGTGATGAATTTGTAAAATTGAAACGTTAACAATGTTTTCTCATCAACATGATTTTTATTAGAATTTTAAGTAAAACTTACACTTTTTTTATTTTATAACCCAGCGATTGTGTTGCTTCATTAAGAACCCTACAAATAAATAAATATAGACGAATGACAAAGTAACAATCTTTACATGAACAAATAGCAAAAGGGCAAGTCGTCGTGTTGTTCGATTAGTAATGAACGGCAGAGAATGAAGGGCGAACGGCGCAAAACGAAGGGCGACTCATATGTGAATACCGTCTATTCAGCACGTAGACCAACCATCACACGTTACTATAAATTTGTTGTTATCACTTCGCTTGCTTTAATTTATTTTGTGTTCTTGCACTAAAAATACACCGTGGAATACCAAAGTAATAACTTACTATAAATAGATAGACACAGTGCGTATGTTTGCGAGCGCTTCTATGTGTGTCAAAAACAAACCCATAAACTCATTTTAAAAAAATTAGGTTAAGAAAGAAGATACAAAAAGTTACACTGCATGGGTACCGAGCTTAAAATTCCCATTTCCTTTAGATGTTAAAGCTAAAGTAATTTCCAAAATTAATTGCACTTGCAATTGTTTGGTATAAATTTGCAGAAAAAATCTCAACATCTTATGTCGCACGTTCTATTAGACACACAAGCAACTCCTCTTTCTGTGTCATTTCATTCGTTTGCATGAAAATCTTTATATGTGATAGGCGATCGTAGAAACCAATCGGGATAAGGGCTTATATTGTTAATTGTTACATCATCTCTATGGCTGTCAAAATTCCGCAACACATGTTCAAAGGCTAAAATTAAAGGCTAAATTTAATAAAATACAAGCAATAAAGAATTTACTCGCACAATTAAAGACTATACCATAAGAAGCTCATAACAGTTGAATCTCTTAGTACAAAAACATTTATTTATTTAGTGTGTATATGTTTTGAAAATAAAAATAGATTTAAAAGGCTATCGGATTACTTGGATCATATGTTCGCGTTTATTGAAAACTCTACCGCATTTGAGATTTGAACACACAGCCAATGCGTTATTAGTCGCGATCCTTTACATACTCGACTACTCATGCCGCAAAAACATATCAAACATTATTCTCTTATCCAAATTTATTCACCCAAGAGTAACTGCAAGCTCGTTTTAACTCAAGAATTTCAAAGAATTTTATAGAATTGTGCTCTTTTCCAATTTTCACTTGTGGTATAAAGAAAAGAAAAATTTCTGTGTGTCATTTAGACGCACTTCCATCGCGTAAGGAGACACAGTTCGGATCTTAAACTTGATATGTCTGTACGTAAACGATAGTTAAACATGAGTTGTCTGAAATTTGAAACAATGTTTTAAAACAAAATGTATTTTGTTGCTTTTTATACCCACCACTGTAAAATGGGAGTATAATCATTTTGTTTTTTCCAAAATATATGTAACTTCTAGAAGGAAGCTCCAGAGAGCCAATAAAGTATATATATCCTTGATCACTGTGAAATCCAGCGTTAATTTAGCCATGCTCGTCCATCTGTGCGTCTGCGTAGTGTGTTGTTAGCGCTCTCCTGGGCGCAAAAATGAAGATATCAGCTTCAAATTTGGTAGAAACATTTGAAGTTCCTGCACGCAGGTTGATATTGAAAATGAGCCAAGTTGGTCAGAGTAAAAACGCGCAATCGAGCGCAAACTGAAAGCAACTCAATCTTTATTAACGAAAATTTTTGGATTTATGCCCGATACTCGGAAATTACTAAAGTTAGAATCCTGAAATTTTCCACATTTACTTTACCCTACTACACTCTACGCTTTACGGGTGAAAATGAAAAACATCCGCCATGCCCACACAAAGTTACAATTGATTAAATTTTGTTTTTTTTTTTCACTTTTTTGAGGTTTTATTTATCAAGACAATCAAGGCAATCAAGACCGAATGTTTAAAAGTATTTTGTACACTCCTTAAATGAAGATATATTATCTGTGTAAAAATGGGTTAGTTCTAAAACGATATGGTAGATATCACGATTAATTTTTTCTACATAATACCAGCGATATGGGCATCAAATAAAAGAACTTTAAGAGTGGAATGCGAAAAACAAGGTGGCGGGTACGCGATATTCGGCCCCGCCGAATATGACTTTCTTACTTGTTTTCTCTTAAAATGAAAGGTTTATACATGGCTGTACATATGTATATTCTTCAATTTTCGAGGCTTTATTATAAAAAACTGGTCATATATTTACTTTTCAAAATATTCTTTAATGTACTCCCACATCATGGTTATATGACACATGGTGTGTTGTGATATGACATTATGTTCATTTTTACCACTTTTAGGAATTTACCAGCACTACCCTTCGAATTACGTAGGAAATGTAAAGTTTCACGTAAATAACGTCCTTGTAACAAAAAACTAGGCTGGAGTAAGGCTCTATGTTAATAACCATAATTCCCTTCATGTCGATATAAAAATTAAAGAAAGGTATCATGCACACTTTTTAGATGGCAACTATTAGAAGAAAAGGGCTGGTACGTTTTAGCTAATGAACCACATAAAACTATATGATCTCTTAAGATGAATTTTGACCGAAAAATGGTTAACATAACATAACATAACATAACATTCATTAAAACTCAAGCCCCTACTAATAGCATGTGTGTATATTTTCATCCTACTATTGGAGGAAAGAACTAATATGCGGAAACTCAATATAAAAAAGTGAACGATCGAACAAAACACTTATTCGTCCTATTGGCCAGAAACAAAAGGCTTAAAAAAGATTGTAAAATCATTGTATATTTATACCGTGAACGATTGTGATCTTTACCGTTGCCATTAAATTCATCAGATACTGCGAGAGTGAACACCAATGAACAGATTGTGGAGCATACATGTCACTTTCCGGCGTAATATAATAAAAACTAATCGATAACAATAACAAAATCCAATAAAAGAAATGTATAAATAAATAAATAAAATATACACTATACAATATATATATATATATATATATATATAAATATACTATACTATATATATATATATACTATACTATATATATATATATATGTACGTGTTGCTGTACCTACGCGTGTGTGCACCCTTGCTATTAATAAATGTTTGCTCAACTTAGTTAACGAGAGCCAAGAACGATAAGAATACCTTGTAGTCATCGCGTACATGTGCAAGCATACTTACGCAAACGCACGCACACAACACTATGGCATATCAAAACAGGTCTCTGCCGATAGCAAAACTGGAGATTTTAATTCTTTTTTATGGAAGTTTTAATTCCTAGTTAGTTGTACAATACAATTTTTGTGTGTTTTTGTGTACATGCCTGCAATTTATCTAAAAATATGTGTGTTTGATATGTGTTTGCGTCCAGATAAAGGAACAGCTAACGATAAAACCAATCATAATAACAACGATGATAACAAGGTATGGGAGTGTGCACGTCAATATGCGAATCGTCGTTTCCAAAGCACGAGACATCATTTTCTAATGTTATACAAAAACAATGAAAGTAACGACAAGCACGAGTTTTGAATTGAAAAATAAATAAATGAATATATAAATAAAAAAAAAACCCAAAAAACGATTTTATTTTCAATGATAAGAATGTATTACAACAGTAACAAAAAACAGTGCAAGTGTTTATTAATATACTGAACTCTGTTGTACTGCAAAAATGTGGGCCTTGGCAATCGTTTATCGATAAGCGAAACAATTGACAGACAAGCAAATCAAGCGTGGACTTAAAAACCAACAGATTGACTGATTGACTAATTGGCTTTTGATTTATTTTTAAAGTCAATATTATTATTATTATTATTGTCATTATTATTATTATTATTATTATTATTATTATTATTATTATTATTATTATTATTATTATTATTATTATTATTATTATTATTATTATTATTATTATNATTATTATTATTATTATTATTATTATTATTATTATTATTATTATTATTATTATTATTATTATTATTATTATTATTATTATTATTACTATTGTTATTATTCTTATTATTATTGTTTCTTTTACTATTCTTATTGTATTATTATTATTGCGCGAATAGCATTATATATCTGTAACCGTTTCTGTGAATGTGTATAATATATGCAAATACAATAGCGACATATGTTCTATAGATGAACCTTTTCAGAAAGAAACAAGATGCTCATATGTTAAATTTGTCGCGTACAATCAAATCTTCTATAGGTTATCAGCAAGCTTTACCAAACACTCAAACATGTGATCAACCTAACAAACAGAAATTTTTATTCCGATTTAAAAATTCTGTGTATTTGTTCCATACGACTGTTAGACCCGGTTATTTACTAATCAGAATGTGGTTTCAGGAGCGTATTATTAATTTTCATGCATCATACAAACTTTTTTACTGGAAGCTTTTTTAAAATTGCTATAATTAAATTTATAAAAACATTTTGACATACCTTTAAAACCATTTTCTTTTTTTGCTTATTCTTCTATAAAATATTTTTATAGTTATTTAATTGTTGTTGCGTAGATCGAAGTTTTCGCTCATTCGATCATTGCGTTTACCAAATAGTTTGTAAAGTTGCGGCAAGCGGCGAAGTAATCGTCCGAGAAGCAAATTTATTCAGGCATATAGCATACCATCTACCCTCTTTTGTTTAACCTCAATCGCTTATGATTTTCTCTCCTCAATTTGTTCAAGTGAAAAACTATACGCAACAGTAGTCGAGTAGGTAAGAACTGCGACTGACATGTCAATGTTCGTGTATTCAAATCTTAGTGCGATCGAGTTTACTTTGGTCGTAGCTATAGTGAGTGTTTAGTCGGTAAAGGCATAAAACACTGACCGCTTGGATCGATACAGACCCACCACGAGTCATTGGTTATTAAAAAAAAAAAAAAGAAAAAGAATACAAAGGCCACATATAATCCAAGAATATCAATGTTACTATTTGAAAATGATTCAAAATCTTTAATCGCTAGTTATAAGGAGAAAGCTGGGAATTTTCCATTCTTGATATACAGGAACTTTGATATTTCTATATGCAGAAATATTATGTATACTTTGCAACGGTTATCATTGTCTATTTAACGAATTCGGATTCATTCTATATTGGGTCGCATATATTTAGAATATATGAGTTCATTGGGTATTGGAAATATGGACATTTGGAAATATATTGAAAAAACAAGTAAGAATAGCAATTGGGCCGATCATTAGATGCCCTGTACCACTCCGTCTAATATATTCATTCATTAATTTTCTCAATAATACACCAACAATTATAAGTTCTTTCCATGTAAACGCATAATTTTCATATTGGAGAATACATATCACCCAAACATCAAGGTGGCCCAAATTTAGCGAACTTAATTTGCTTGTGAAAGATTTTATTACGTTGCAATTCCTTCCGACATGGGAAACCACAAATTACTTTGGCTTTGTCGCTATAAAAGGACGTCTTTTAATGGGAGCCAGTGCATATGGTGTGTTACAAAATAAAGACCTAGGTAATTCAAGTTCCCTATGGTTAATTTACTAGGGACAAACTTTCATCATAAAATATTAAAAATCGGCCATTTTGGCATAGAAAGTCTTGTTTTTCATCAGAATCCTTTTAAGAATTGTGATCTAAAAAATAGAAGTACGTGCGTCAAATACTGTAAAATTCATTTTTACATCATATTATTGCTATGAAAGAATTTTCACGAAAAAGTATTGAAAATGAGGCCTTTTTACCATATAAGTAATCAGTTTCCATAGGCACGGTTATATGGCAAGATATTCAAAAGATTAACCCACCCTCTCCAAAGTTTTCATACCAATTCAGAATTCCGAAATATTATTTCTAAGGGATTTTTATCATGGAATTCTAAAAATTACAATACTTTTACATATAACGACCTATGCAAATAAGACGTTATATGGGGAGTGATCGGAAAACTGGTCCCATCCATTCGTTTTCAGCCCAAAAAAATTCATGTAGTGTTTTCTTAATAACATTTTTTTATGTAGAGACGACCGTTAGATTAACTTAACATATCTTCAGTGAACATTCAACAGTGAACCTATAAAAAATGCAAAAATAGTTTAACTAATTTTAAAAAGTTTTGAGTTATCTTGCTTTGAATAATTGAAGCAAATTTTATCTGGAATTTGTAACAGTATTTCTCAAGATGTTGTCTAAAAAATCTTAACATATATAGATTTTGACTTAATAATCGTGGCGCTAATCACATCACATTCGTAACATACGAAAAACACTTCTGACATAATTGAATCCTGAAATATGTTAAATCTTGAAAACTCATTTCAACTCCATTGTCAGCACGTTTGTCATATTCGAAAGTTAAAATTTATTTTACTTCTTTTAGCTTCTTTTCACATATATACCCGCATGCTACATAATTGCAGTTGCCGTCGTCGTCAGCACAGACTATATAATTAGAACATCGTATATGAAAGGGGTTTTTGCGATTACGCGACTTACTTAGTAATTTTCCATAGCGTGGAATCAAATCAAAAATAAATAATATGTTTACAAATACACGTTTTAGGGCGAATCTTAAGTACTCACCACCACAGATACCCCAAGTGAATTCGATATTTTTATCAAAATCTCGAATTAATATCAGCCTTAATTTATATAAGTTATTGATTAAAAGCATAATTATATCTACGTGTGTGTGTGTGTGTTTTCTATTTTAGGTGATTTCTTAAATTGCTGTTTAGATCGATAAACATAAATATAATTATTTATAATAAATATTTTTCGACATTAATTTCGATAATTTTTCTACACTTAATTCTAAATCAGCTTACACTAGAGACTTTAAGGGTGTCATTATCAAATTTAACTTATCGTCGAAGACTGGCAGAGAGATCAGAATCAGAAGCTGCAAACCCTCTGAGCCGGAAGTGACACTTGTGGCATGAAAATGAAAGGGTATGCAACGACGAACACTTTCCTCGGAAGCTAAAGGCGCCATAATTTTATTACAAGTTTGTACAGGATTGTATAAAGACTTTTTTACCGGAAATTGCAAAAGGGACACGTGTTTCCTCTTCAACAGTCGGAGAAGAACAAAAGGCGAAACAAATTATTTGCAAAGACTTATTGCTTATGGTTAACTCTCACATACATACAATTACCAAATATTATATATATATACGTTACAAACTAATTGGAAAAATTAATGTACCGACTAATTCTCAGTTATGTGGCATGAAAATATTTTCTGTTTTCACATTATATGGCTAAATTTATTTTAGTATAAATAACTGCCATGCATCTTGTATATGGATATGAATATATGTACATATATGTATTTATGTATGTATGTATGTATTAAAATTAAAAATATTTGCCACATTTAGACGTGAAAGGATATACTCGTAAGGGGCACGCAGCTGTCATCATCAATGAAAAACTAGTGCTACTAATCCTTGAGCATTTAGAACCGAGAACGCTTTTAGATTTAAAAACAAACAGCGAATTGGCGATCGGTTGGTCAAGAGTAATTGCCTGATTGCACCACATTGATAGGCAAAAATGAAAGAACAACGTGTGAGCCTTAAGTTTCTTGATTGCGAATATGTTGCGTGTTAATTAAATACAAAATAAGCACACAATTAGGAAACTAAACAACTAAACACATGAACTTATAGTGATACTTTAATTTATGCTATCGATAATTAAAGGCCTTAAAATCGCTTTGTTTTTTTGCCAAGTTTCGCTTCAATCGTGTCTTTAAATCAACACACCATCATCATTACTGCATAGATTTCAGCAAGTGTTACCTGTTTGTGTATCCTTCGCGCATAACCATAGTTTACAAAAACAATGAATGAAAAAAAAAAAAATTTTTGTTGTTTTATGTTGAAGACACCTCGCATAACGTGCATCGACAGGTTCATTTCATATATAAATTACGGTCAACTTGAAAACTGGCGTATTTCTTATTGGGTAAAAGTCAACAGCTGCGTTTTACGATAAATATTTTAGCAGATATCGGAATAAAGTTGAAATTAACATTTTCGCATAGCAATTAACTATGCATGCCCCAATTTTATAAATTATATTAACGCCTTCCTGCGATATGTTGCTAAAAAGTAAAATGAAACCAAAAAAACCCATTTCATCCTAGAAATAAAGGAAAACAAATTATAGCACGGATAGATAAACTTTCACTTTTCATATGTCTTCACAATGTGAGTCAGGTTTACATAACTTTCTCATTTCAATTCTCGATACAGTAAAGGAGAATATATTTATCTCCCGCTGCGCACGAATTAAGTCCAAATTTATTTTATAACGTAAAAGAAAAATGATAATAATAATAATAATAACAATAACAATAACAATAATGTCAAATAGAGATGTATAATTAAAAATACAATAATTACAAAGGCTTAAATACTCCGAGTGTAAGAACTTTGAAAAATGCAACCATTAGTTTGATGACTTTCATCATTTTCATTGTGCACAGTTCGTTTCATCACTCGATACATGTGCATGTATTCTGTGCGGTGATTTTAATTTTGATAAACTGAAGCTAATATCTTGGTTGCCATTGCAATTGCCAAACTGTCCAATTCTGCAGCTTACTGAAAGAGAAAATCCTTCCGAGATATGTTCACTTCAGCTGTCTCCTTGCACAATATCCGGGCATTGATGGCTACCAAATCTAAAATGTTCTAAGACATCTGAAGTGGCAGTCTCCGGGATCATGCTTTCACGGCACTCCAGTAGTTTTGCTTTAAAACGCAACTGTTTCAGGAACACCTTTGACATTTGGTCCTATTTTCACATTTTGCTACGCACAATTAAGCAATAAGTTGTGAGAACGTACTCATCTGATTTGTACAGTTTTCTAGAATATCGAATAATATTTTTTTTGCACATTGTCTGTAAAAAGACATTCGGCTCCCATTTTTTAGACCATAGATTTCGCGACCTTACAAGATCGATAGAAGAGAGCGTAACTGTAACGTTATAATCACCCATTCAACGAGAAAAGAATGTATCCAAACTATCGTTACAATATATATTCCGTCATATTGTATTTTCATAGGATGAAGTTCTCGATGGTTTGAAGACCCTAAAGCCTCGTTTACTCCAGACCTCTTAATGGCAATCCTTCATTTATCTTAAAAATCTTTGCTGAAGAGTCTCATGTGATTGCTACTAAAATTTTTAATTTATTTTTAGATATGGGCAATTTCCGTCTGAAAGGAAGAGTAGTTGCATACTCTTCCCTTACAAGAGGCGAGTATTTAACAATTATAGCGGTATAGCTAAACAATGCGGACGACCTAAGTCATTTGAATGTCCGATTACTCGCCGAACAAGGGGTATTGTAGTCAGAGGTTTTACCAGCTGAACATGGCATCATCAAAAGTCGATCAAGTCCAACTAACCTGCTTGAATTATGCTGCGACATTCACAATGCTTTCCCTGATCGACTTTATAGTAAGGCCTTCAATAAAACAATAATAATAATTAATGATTAGTACAAAAACTCGATGTTCTATTTGCGCTACATAGTCTTGGGTGGAATTTCACGCGCCCTTTGCTTTCTTATGAACGCAGACTAAGACTAATTGATTTATCCTCGTTAGGAAAGCACAAATTGGCTTTAGGTATTACCTTATGTATAGTCTGCCGTACGATGGAATTGGCCCATCGATCTTCTTAAACAAAATTACCATTAGTATACCTCGCCGCGTAATTCGTCAATTGCAGTTAATTAAATTTAATCAATGTCGCCTCAATTATGACCCATTCAACCCCCTTCGTGTTCTTTACAATAACTTTAGCAACTTTTATCATTTAATTTATATATCAATCGAATCGAGTAATATAATCAAAGAACGTCTATGCCGGAGTTTTTAATTTGCAATTAAGTGGTTACCAAACTTTGCTTGTTTATACAGATCTTTAGTGACTCTAATGGTTCTTGTGGTACGCTTCCATCTTATAATCAAACTTTACGGTTTAAGTTATGGTTATTTTGACGTGTACCTGCTTTTTTTGATTTTAACGGACGATTCTACAAGTGATGATCAGCCACTGTCTATGCGGTATTTAACGCTACAAGGCAGGTCCAAGTTAATCATGTCCTACACGAAAGCTAAAGCTATTCCATAAGCGTTGCTAGCAAAAGTAAGCTTAAAACGGTTACCATCATAGACAGTCTGTCAATCATAAACAATATCCATAAGTCTTTAAATTCCAACTGGAAAACCATTAACAATGTAAGGAATATGCCTACCTTTTGCGGCGATAAAATGAAAATTTTTTACGTACCAAGTCGCATTGATCTCTTGGGAAATGAGCGAGCAGACCTTGCAGCTCAACTCCCAGCTTCGACGCCTTTTGCTATGAACAGTGCAATGAAAAACTTTAATTTTGAAAAATATATTAGAAAAAACTCAAAGACAAAATTAACGAAAAGAATCAATAGTGGTACCATCCACTTGAGGAATCTACTAACACGATCTGCGATTGTGACCAAAATCTTACGTTCAAACAAATACTTTGTGAGTGCTAAAACCTCTCCAATATTCGAAGACTCGTTTTCGGAGCTCTAACCCTATGGAGTTCGTAAAAGTACCTCGAGAACATAATCTCGATAATATATATATAAGTTTTTAAAGCGACTATTTAGTCAATCGTTCTAAAATGAAGAAAAGCCGATGGTTGCTAGCGCTGATCGTGCTTTCTTAGTCCTGGAATATATTTCTTTGACATAAATAAATTACAATAATAACAACAATACAAGGATTAGTTTGAAGTTGGCTGATAGACATAGTGGCTAACTTTTATATACATAAGTAAATATTGCTCGTAAAATCTTTCAGTAAACAAGGGATAACGGTATAACTTAACAAGTTAAAATGTCTAAAAACAAATCAAAAGGAGAAAAAATTGACGGGAAAATGAAATTTGCAAACATGAAGTAGGAAAATGAAACTCAGATTGAAATCAACTTTGAAACCGTACCAACTTACAAAATCTTAATTGTTAACGTGTCAATGGATCAATGGATCAATGATTTTAGATCGTAAAACGTTTTGATGCAATTTTTCTTGACATAATTCGCTCGTTTTGGTAATAATACGTTAAAAATGACACATTGTTTTCAGTCAAAGGCATACTTTTTATGAAAGCCCGCATATTGGCAAATGCGTCAAATATCGTATGGCGTAATTCAAATTTAGCAATCTTGATTTACTTGCAAAAATTTTATTATTTTTCAATTTCCGTCATAGAAAACTGGAAATTAGGTTTTCTCTCCATAATCTTTCATGATAAACCTTACATATATTAGGGTTTAAAAAATAAACCTATGTAACCCAAATTCTCTATTGTTAATCTGAATCGCTCCTATCGACCAATTTTCACCACAAAATATTAAGACTTAAATCTTTTTCCGAAAATCCGAGAAATAGACCAATGTAATACAAATTTGGTCCATTTAACTTTTAGGCCAAATTACAATCGTGAACAAGTTTTCATCATAAAACATTAACAATTAAGTCTTTTTGACATATAAGCCTTAATATTTCCTGAGAATCCACACATGCGGTGATATTCAAAAGATAGACCCACCTGGTCCCAATTCGTTAAGATGAACTTCTATGTCAATTTATTATTATGAGCCCATTTTCGCAATGAAATATTGAAAATTACACCTTTTTACCATGTAAAGATTCAGTTGGCGTTGAAAAACTTGCCCCAGCCGAACCAAGTTTTCACACCAAATTAAAATGTCGAAATAATATCGCCCAGCGGCTTTTGTCGAGAAATTTTAAAAATTGCCCTTTCAAATCAATGATTCTGAACCGATTGATATAATAAACAGTGAATCTATCTTAAGCCCTTTTAGATGTTAGATATGTCCGCACAAACTTAGTACCACAAGTGGTGTAGAGTGTAAAAATATTTCATTAATGACGCGCATTAATAGGGAAATGAAAAAAAAAAAACCTTTGCTGATTTTCAAAGAAGTTCTTACACTGTAGGCTTGAATGACTTTAACTAATACTTCTCTCTCTTCTGAATGTTATTAAAACTCCTTTAAGATCTACATTAAGCTAGTTCGAGTAATCAAAGAGTTCAGTGTAAAATGCTTCGAATCCGTCAACTCTCGAATGGCTGCAATTAAGAAAATATTTCGCAAGTCTTATGAATTACTTTAAAATGATAGGCGTCAGGGATTCCTTCCGAGGCGAACATAATGTTCTTATCTCTCTGTTTTATCGTTTTTTTTTTACTTTTTTAATCTGCATAGATTGGAAATAGATGATAATATCAAAACGTTCACGTCACACATAAAAAAACACGTAGATATATACTTGTACGTATGCTTCCACTTACCTACATATGCATGGAGTATATAATGTATACTGTGCTTCATTTTATTTAAAAGCAATATCGCTACCCACCAACAACGTTGTTAAAAAAAAAGCATACTCATCTGTAATCAGCGGTTATTTTCCGCTTAATAAAAACGTTACAAACGTTAATATGAGAAGAACGACATGGATGGAGCAGGCAATGAGAGAACAGGGGAAATATGTTAATTTTATGAATATATCATAGCCAGTAAATGTACATGTACGGGTGAGGCGAAACGTTAGATGAAATCAACACATCACATCCAAATAAAGCAACTGTTAAAAAGAGTGAACACGTTATTGCTCCTGAGTTATGTTCTCTTATCTTAGAAGAATGTCTTATATACAATATTAAATGATAACAAGAATAGCAGCAATAACTCCAAGTATGTATGCTTGTACGAAAGTATATATTATATACTTCCTAGTACATGCAAATTAAATAATGATAAAAATGAAGAATTTATTAAAAACGCACGACAGACATTCTTATTAAAAAGACTGTTGTTCTACATTCACGTAAAGCACGCGACCTTCACTGAAGGTAACGATGTTCACGTGAAACAAACGCGACTCTGTTTTTAGATAGCAATAGTGATAAAAACTATATCAGCAAATTAATAAAACAAAAATAAAAAAATTGTATAAGTATGTATGTGAGCATACGTAAAAGGCTTTAAGTGAAAAACAATATTTTTTTGCTAACTCAGTAACAGCAGAAACAAGAGCACCAAGAGCACCAAGCAAACAAATTCGGTAGTTGGATAGGTTAGTAGGCCCTAAAATTTGCTTCATTTATAACCAAAAAAAAAGAGTTGAATTGGTTTTTTAATAAAAGCTTACCTTATTCCCATCCCCTCTCTTCATTGTTCATTTTATTCAGTTACTAAGCAAAAAAGAATACTGGCAAACAGTAGTTGGATTATTCGAGCTTTTTCTAAAAAATTGTTTACTAAAATCTCATTCAATCAATAAATATGTTTCTTAAAAACACGAATCAATTAAATAAATATCATGTGAAGAGGGTAAACCACTGTAAAAGCCTAATGAACGCGTATTTTAAAAAGAAAATCATTCTTTTTGCGATGGAAGGAAAGGGTGGTTTTGTTAAAAATTTTCATCTACCTGTAACGAGTAAGTATTGAAATAAAAATGTTACATTTTTTATCAAAAGAAACAGTAATTTTTTGCTCCTGCTCGAGCTACGTCGGCAAAGGCATAAAACTTACCGATTGCGCTCAATGTGCGTTTGTGTAAGTGTTTTAACAGATATTTGTAATTATTTTCATGACTATAGTGTGTGATATTTATGTGCCAATGGCTGTATAGCTTTGTCTGAATGTGTCAACTTAACTATTTTTTAACAATTGAAAACGTTGTGACTCAAAGCTCAAGCGCCAATTTGCTTTCTGATTTTCGTAAATATAATAATTTGCTCTTTATAACGCTGGTGTGTGTGTATACTTAATATATTATATCTATATTTGCAACAAAGAACTAACTGAAAGATTACTCTTACTTGATATTAAACATTAAAGCATTTCTCTTAACGGTTCAAGTTTTCCTAAACATTTGCTCCGCAATTTTCCGTTAGTTAAGAAATAAAAGCAAGTCGTTTAGACAAATACCCATGTGCTTTCCGACGAAGTACTTTTTCAAGCTAACACACAACGCCTGGTCGCTGATATGTTTCGAGTTAAACCAATTGGAGCCACGATTCTTGATTTTGAGACGCTTTACAGGCTTAAAGCGTTGGTCTACATATATATGTGCGTATGTGTACGCATATAAATATATATATAATGTGTATACATAAATAAATAAATATATTTCTTTATATGTACGTAAATGTATATTAATGTCTATGAGTACGTGTATGTGAGGCGACCGCCAACCTTTTATTGCCGGTTGCTTCATAAGAGGTATAAAAGTCATCATCATCACCACATGTATTCTCTGCATACACTTAGAGAGTCTGACAAAACTGAAGCATTTTGTTGCTGAAACCCAGCAATCGAATTCAATCACTATAATTTGCTTGGTTCAGTCAGGGCTACTGATTGAATTTCAAATTGCTCAATTTTTCGTATCCAGACTTGCGTATGTATGCATGAGCGTATATATGTAAGCATTTATGTGTGTGTATGTACATATACGAAAAGAAAAAAAAGCGAAATTATAGCCAAGCACGACGGTGTTGTAACATTTTTTCAAACCGATCCTCTCCAACTACGCACGCATACATAACAGTGTAAATAAAACGTACGTCTGTATGTATATACGAAAACCTACATAAATACGTGCATACACGAAACATGCGCAGCTATATAGTTATACGTGTGTTTAAACCAATTGATGTTTGTCCTGATATATATGTGTTGCCCACATCCTTTCATAGGCAAACATGTATGTATGCACACTTGTATGTGCCACTTAGCCAGGTTTTCGCTTCGGGTGGCATTTCAATTTTTCCATCTTTTTCAGCGACCACCGACTGTGCGTTTTTTGGGTGCTGAGTAATTAAGACACACGGAACAAGAATTGTTGGCAAATTTAAAAAAATTAAAAGCCATCTAAAGGAGACATACAAACACAGACACACACGCACAGACGCGCAAATCTGTGATGGCGCCATTATTTCAACAGCGGTTACATTTAAGAGATTTTTAACAATAACAACAACAAAAACGATTGGAATAACAAACATAATAATACTTGCTGCTGCTGAAAAAGAATGAATGTTTTCACCAACGCTTAGCTAAACAGGAACAATGTTGCGTTACTTTCGCGGGCTCTTTCTTTCCCTCTTCCATCCCACTCCCCCTCTTCACTAACTGAATCTCTTCTCATCTCTCTCTCTCTCTCTCTCTCTCTCTCTCTCTCTCTCTCTCTCTCTCTCACTCACTCACTCTCTCACCCTCTGAAAGAGTTTCTCTCCTTGCATTAGTTTCCTCTACACACACAAAGATATCCCACGCGCACGCCTATACAGAGGGATCCCCGAAAGGCAAAAACACATTAAATTACTAGATTGCTTTCCAGGAGTCCATAAACGTCCTTCATGCACTGTTAAACAATTGTGTTCTATATGGCAAAAGAACAGAAAAAAAACTATCGCAATTATGCTTCAACATTCATGTCGTAGTGAATAATTTATTTTTTATTTTTTTTTTTTTTTATTTTAGATTCTCTCTCCTCCAGTTTTATTAAGAGATTCTTCATTTAGAAATTTGCTTAATTGAACAAGTGAAGCCGCACGCGCACAAAAACAACTGTAGTGAATAAGGTGATGCTTGAACGGTTCAACTTCGGTTCAATTCGCTTTTTTTTGGAAACAATTTCGATTTGTTGAAATCACATGCATACGCTAGTTCCGCGATCAACAAGCATAGCCGTGGAACCAGTGGTGCAATATGATGATGATATTGCAACGCATTTATGTTAAAGTTTGTTCTTCACAACGTATATTGGCATTGTTTGCTACTGCTATTGCTGCTGTTGTTGTTGTTGTTGTTATTGTTGTTGTTCTTTTCCGATGAATATTCAAATGACCATAAAAAGGATTTAAGGTCCAGAGATTGATTGCATAGATGACTGCATGCACATATTTATTAAATGCAGAAAAATAATATTAACAAATAAAAAAAATGGAAAACAGTAAAAAAAATCATACGACAAAACTCTCGTGCAGGCGCAAGAAAATTTTACAATGCGTTCGAATTTTGCCAAAGCCGTCGATAGCTCGCAAGCAGTGGATCGAAACATTACTAGAGAGTTATGTGTATGCATTCATGCTTGAACGGCAAACTTCAATCAGCAGTAACAAAACACCCCTTTTTGCTTTTCGCACAAGCGCGCGATGTATAATTAAACTAAGAGATATATCTGCCGATGTAGACAGACGACGACGCGATCAATGACTGCTTTCAGTTATACCCTGAACAATAAACAAACATGCGCCCGTACGAATTTATCTGACTTTAGATGGAAACGCACACACAAATCACAGATCATTTTTAAAACAAACACAAGTGCGAAAATTGCCAATTGAAACGGAAGACAACGACGTGATGTTGCACTTTTCATTTCAACATTTTTGTGATGAATCTATAGAGAGTCATCATCACTTCAGATAGCAACACCAACGGCAAATATCAAAAAAAGAGCAAAGAAGAGCAAAAAAGAGGGGGAAAAAATATAAAAAAAATACAGCATCGCCACTCACTCAATCCTCATTGAAAAGATGATTACCGACCGACCACAACCTTGCACCACCTGGGTGGCATTTGAATTTATATGTGAGAATGTTTTTGAGCACGCACTTTTGTTTTCTTTCTTTCTTCTTTTCTTTTTTGAAAGTGTGTCTTGTCAAATGACGAATGTGGACAAGTCAGACGCTCATATGTTTAAGCTTCAATCCTCAACATCGCTGATTTACGCCGTACACAACGTTTTCGAAGGTATTATGAGAATATAGTGGAACGCAACTAGATATGGGCGTCAAGGGTCAAAAGTCGATGTTTCACTCAGTAAACATCACAAAAAATATATATATACAAATATCCTAGCGGCTTTCATGAATTGGAAATCTTTCCAATACGAATAGTAAGTTTTCGTAAGACTCAATTGTACGGCTCCCACAGCGATAGCACTGTTAAAGCCGAAAACAAGCGCACAAAGTCACAAACAAATTCACAAAACAATAGTTACAAACGTTGTGCACAATGACGGCTGCTGAACGTATTTACCTCACACGTTGACATTCAAGAAATTAATCATCGGAGCGAAATGTGCAAAACGTCCGAACCTGACGAAGAAATGGTAATTGTGTAACATAAACGCATACACTTACCAACACGCTGTACTTATGTACTTATGTAAATGTAAAGTCAATTTATTTATTTGCACTCTTTGCCTTGCAATGAATTCGTTTATTTGTTTCACACAAAAAAGGCATGGTGTTCAATTAAAACAAACGTACATAAATAAATATAAGACTGACCCTTACATACGCTATATGTCTTCATCTAATATTTTAATATTCTAGTGACAACATATACCAAAAGTTATGGGTTGATTCCATGCAAAAGCTTACTTTTTATGCGAATCGTTATGGGGAAGGTGACCCCACAGACAGATCGGCCCAAATATTCGGCATAGTGTAATTAATTCTTATCCAATTTCCTATTATAAACCAATTTTCCTCAGAAATTAAAAATTATACCTCTTTTCCATATAAAAGCTTATTCTTCGTACTTATAATTATGTATGTATATGGAAGGAGGTTTAAATAATGTACCTATCTGGATCAAATTTTTTTACGCACCATCACTCGGCAATTTTCATTGACACATTTTCAAATTTACAATTTTTTTTTGATATAATATCTTTTTCAAAGTAAGGCGTTCCTTGGGGAGTGATAGTCAAACTGTTTCGAACCAATCCATATTCCATACAACAAACTTCATCGAAATACCTCAAAAATTACGATATGTAAGTTAAACTCATATGCACATCGCCAGGTATCAGAAAGACAGACAGACAGACAGACAGATAAATAAACTTAAATCGATACGAGATAATGATTCTGAATCGATCGATATAATAAACGATGAGTCTAATTTAATTTCTTCAAAGTGTTACATATATCTGCACAAATTTAATATATCTCGCACCGCAAGTGGTGTAATGTAGAATAACAAAAAATTAATTTTGAAACCAATTTTGTTTTATTTGAAAGATAACTGTTCAACATTCCGTTTTTGAAAATGATCTGAAGCATATGGCCATTACGATTACATTATATATCATGAATTGGATTCGATTAGTTCAAACACATTGTCAAGCACGACTTATATTGGCTTCTAAAATTTCCAATTGTGGTGCTTCATCAAACAGTAAGATCAGTTCATCTTAAAGCCCAATTCATTGAACTATTTCGCTAGCAAACTGATCCGGATTCTCATGATAATATAGAAATTAACAAATAATATCTTCGCTCATTTAATACCTATGGTGCGTAATAGTTAAAACAAAAGCAAAGGAAAACGAAAGAGTAATCGAAAAAGTTATCCCTTACAATATATTTTAGAAATCTTACTTTGATGTAATGTGTACATCTGACCGCTACCGATGATGTAACTAACTGTTTAACTATCTAGTTTAAAGAACGCGAGCGACAACAACAATAAGAGCCACAAAATGACCGAAATATGACCGAAATTTCATATTTCGATGTCTAGAAGTCGGTCGATTGTTTTTTATTTATTTATTCTTTTTTATCATACACACCACTGAAGGGTGTTGGGTATATTGATTTCATCATAATGTTTGCAACACCCAGAAGGAAGCTTTAGAGATCCCATAACGTATATATATATTCTTCATCAGCATGAAATTCTGAATTGACTAAGCCATACCTGTCCGTCTGAGTGGCTGTGTGGTGTGTATCGTTGATCGCAAAAATGAAGAAATTGACTTCATATTTAGCAGAAGAATTGTAAGTTTTTGCACGCAGATTGGTATTGAAAATGGACTAAGTGGATCAGAGCAGAATCCCACAGTAAAGCGTTAGCTGAACGCAACTCCGTTTTTCTGAACTATCCTTATAAGATGAAGAAACCGACTATGCCCACACAAAATTACAACTGATTACAACTGAAGTTTTCGTTTCTTCACTTCTTTGAGGTTTTACGCTTATCAACCATAAAGTGAACAAGACAGAACGTTTAAGACATTTTGCACATTCCCCAAATCATGATATCATATCTGCATAAAAATGCGTGGATTCTAAAATAAATATGGTGGGCAAAACGCCTTGGTGGATTAATTTTGTCTTAAAATGCGATATGGATATCATATAACAGGGCTCGGAACGTAGAAGGCGACGCGGTAAATTAGTTTTTCTTAACAATACCTTTTAATAAAGTAAAAGGTGAGAGATAAATTGTATCCCGTTCACCTTTTTGTAACAATAAATAAAAGCATGTGGCTCCAGAGGTTTTACTTGTGGTGGGTATGCGAGATTCGGCCCCAGCCGATTATAACTTTCTTACTTGTTTTTTTTTTAATGGCAGCATTTTACTTTGCAATTTCCAAGAATTTGTGGTGGCTGGCTCATTGTTCAGTAGAAGACCTGCTTGTTTGGCACTTGTGTTCCTTTCCGAAGACCACGTAATATACGGAGTGAACGCTGTGAGTAGTAATGCGTAGTACGCATGTACATATGTACAAATATGCATCAGTTTACGCATAACTTGCAAATATTTTCATATATAATGCATATATATATATATATATATATATATATATTTGCGTGTGTGCATGTACTCATCCGTAAAAAGAATCACAACACATGCGTAAAGAATATATTTCTATATCTGTAGATCACTAAAATATTTATACCACGCGTAAACTTACATATTTATTACAATAGATTTTTTAAAAGTATTACCACCGTTCATCATTAACACCAACACACATCTTGATACATATTAAAATTGTGTTTGTAAAAAATATTTTTTTTTGTTGCTCCAACACGAATAACACGCATACATATTTTGACCGAAATAGTTCGTTGTTCATATACAAATTTTCATTCAAATGGAAACAAATGTACGCGTACGTGTAGGTAAACACACAAACACACGCATATATATACGTGCGCGCGTACACATGCAGACGGTTGCGCACATACACTTGCACATAGAGAATGAGGTATAAATACTTTGTATGGTGTTAAAATACATATGCATTTGCATTTGAGTTTCGATTCAAGTACGAATGAATGGATGGATGGATACACATTTACGAGTTGTAGCCTAAAACCTATTAAGCGCAATGATTTCGGTCGGTTGCATTCGGATACATACGGTTGCTTAACGCCGCACACGACTGACCGTGCATGGATAATAATAGCGATATAATGAAGTCTGTATGTTTGTGAGGTGGAACATCAACCATGTCAGTTAAATATCTATATATATATATACATGTGTGAATACGAAACAATAGTTTGGAAAATCAAAAACCTTTATTAAATAAGAATAAAAAATTTAAAAAAAAGAAAAAAAATTTTAGAAGGGTTATGAAATATACACTTTGCACGACTGCTTCGAGTGCATTTTTACAAATTTAAGGGAAATGAACAGATAAAGCAAAACTAAATAATGTCAAATGTCGAATGTGTCTGTGTACAAATGAAATTGAATTAGTTAACTAATGTTAAAAATCTTAAAAACAGCTTAATGATGAGCACTGGAGAGCAGCACTAGAATGATTTATTCTTTATTTTTCTGCCAAAATCTTAGTGAGTTTTGTAGAAATGGCATTAGACTCATTCCCAAAGGGCAAAACATTCGTTTTATTTATTAATTAAACGCCAATTAAAATATACCTCTTTTGCTTAAATGACTTTTTTATTCAACTTCTTCTTCCAGGCAATAGAAGAGTCCGTACAGAAGCCAGGAAAAGGAAATCCCGTTTCTCTACGGTTGCTCTACGGCACCTGCCTAAAGATTAGAGAAGCGACAGGTCGGATTGTGCAGTAAGATCAATCGACATAAGCGATTTCTCGGAAACCCAAACAGCAATAGTCCGCCATCTATACAAAGAGTTGTTTTACTTGTTTTTAATTTCATGTAGTGAATTGCGAATGATGATGAAGGATGAACACGTTGCGATATTTGAAGCTCAAAAAAAAAAATTAAAAAAACCAGGGGGCTGGTCAGGCAAACCAATAATAGTGACAGTCGGCTAGTCGGATTGCTAAACCAAGCGAGAAATTTTCGAAGTGCTAAAGATAAAAACACGCCAAAAGAAAAAACACACGTTCTTTCTGCCGTCAGCGTCAGACATACATTTCTTGAAAAGAAAATGTAAACTTTCATCTCAATCTTACTTTTCTACGTTGCTTTTTCCTTGCTTTTTATTGGAAAGCATTAACAATAGTATCTTTGTCATAATGTAATCATTGTAATGATTTTAATAAGAAATTAAATGTAATCTGTAAAGCTAACTAACGCCATATCTTCTCTTTTCATCTCTTTTCTACTGGCATATATTTTCGAAATATATATTATTTAGCTAATCGACATAGGAGGCGTTTTCTGAGTTTATCGAAATCATTCTATTTCTGCTTAATTTCCTTAGGGGTTCCTTTTTATAGGTATAGCTAATAGAATAAACGCTAAGCAAAATCGATATAAATACAAACATGATATAAAATGGCTCACTTTCAATTATCAAGACGAGTGCGTAGGATAGTTTATTGCAACGCTAGACTTAAACTTTGGTTTTTCGTTAGATATATGATCAAAAAAAAAAAACTTAAGCACGTGCTTTATAGTTATCATCTGCTCAAGCAAGATCAGCACATGTCCTTTTATTGCCACATTATTGGTAATACATTTTATTAGTGGTCTCCATTGGATGTTTTTTTTCTTTTTTTTTTTTTAACCATATGTCTTTGTCTGACGTGCGTTACTCAAGCGAAAATTAATTTCTATTTACATACGATATGTGCAAGTGCACATATTTGTGCCTGCCTACATATATACACATGCACACGTACACACAAAAGTCCGCACACTGTAAGAACCTCTGGTAAAAACCATAAAGAATTAAATACAGTAGCAGTTTTAATTGCAATACGCCTCAATGGTTTCCTTTCGAAAATCGATGTTATGCACTCACGTATGGACACATGTTTGTACGTTCAAATAAGTATGTGTGTACCTATGCTTGAAATTAGTAAAACGACGGCAAACAAACGTACACATATAAATATTTATGGTTAATATATAAATATATATGTGTTTGTGCAAGAATGCGTGCATGTGTAATGCAACGTATGGTGTGTGCAGTACGAGGACACAATTTCTGGGAGTTCATATCAAATTACAAGTCAGAGATTTTATTAAATGCACACAAACAGACACCCATACTCGTATCCGCATACATATTTATATACGTTATACATCAATTTAAACTGAAAATTTTACACTTGAATGACAAACAGACGAACGCATACGCCTAAAGTCACGTAACAAAGCATCAAAAACGCCAAAACAAAAAAAATAAAAAATATGCTGAAAAAATACGAGGTGAATATTATATGGTGCCATAACGAATCTTGTTTGCTGTCGTTTAACATTAATTAACCAAAAAAATAATAATAATGGAACGTACATTTTTACACCCACTTCTCTTATCGCTTCTACAATTCTTTGAAATAAGTGCCACAGATCCTCAAACTTTATGTTCATTTTCGTGATTATCTTCACAATCTCAGCCGACGTAATTGTCGACGTTTTACATTTTCTTTACTCATACTCTCAAAATCGTAAAAATCAAAATAAAAAGCTAGATATTCAAATATTTTTTGTTAAATTCCAACAAAATATGCTTAAAATATGTAAGCACTTGAAATCATTAAAATGTGTTCTAGCATTCAATCGTATATATGGTATACAGTACGTACTTTTTTTAAAGCAAACGAGAAAGGAAATTCACGTTAAAAAAGGATTCATTCCAACGAGCAGCAGCTAACCAATTTCAAAGTGTATCATATTCATTAGCCTTTAAAATTTTGAAAAGGAATTTTCAACTGCGTGTATCTTAATTAAAGGCAAATTGTATTCAGAAAAAATAAGACGTTAAAGCGGCACCTATAATATCACCCTCGTATAACAAAATGTTGCTTCATTGCTTCAACTTAATTTGAAATGTTGATCAAAAAAATTAACAGTTGTTTTTTAATTTCATCAAACTGTTAAAGTATCAAATTTTGCAAAAATATGGAAGAATCGAAAAGATATGAAATAAAAAGTATTTGGGATCGCAGAAGAAGAGCGATAATAATAATATAAAAAAAAAGAACCAAAAAGTATTGCGTGGTAGGAAATCACATGTAAGGATTTACCGTTAATTCATTTTATGTTTATATTAAACGATACAGAACAAATATGAAATGTTCTCCGTTCAGTTTTTTATAGGAAACACATAAAACATGAAAGACATGGTCTCTGGTCAAAGGACGATCCGATAAATGACAATGTAGCAACCTAGATACAAATAACTGAATATTCATATAATGGTTGTTGTTGTAATGCCCTACACACAAACACACACATCCGCAAACCTATAATCAATTGAGCGTCGCAAAAACAATGCCTTTCTTTTATTTGGCTTTCTTTCGCTGAAATAATGTCTGATGCATAATGATGGATGTGTTATAAACACGTACAAAATATGAGGGTTTCACCACTGCATTTCATCAGACAACACATAAGCATAGGCGTCAATATCATAAGTTAAAAATTTAATAATTTTTATGTACACAAACTACTCAATATTTTTGATGGTGTTATAATGCTTTTTTTTATCATTTTGGTGGGTATACTTGTCTGTTACTTTTTTTCTTTTTTTTTAAATTAAACTCCTTTTAACACATCATTACAAAAAACAAAATATAGGAAGGTATAAATCTCGGCGCGGTTACACCATAATTATCACGTCATGATGAGCAAGACAACGAAAACATTTTTTCTGTTTTGGTTAAACAAACCCGCAGGCTATAGCACATCATTGACCAACATTTAGCACCTTGTAGCTGCGGCATCTTATTAAGTACGAATGGGTACCAGTAAAACATTTGGAAATTGGAGTTTTTGTTTTTTTTTTTGTGTCATACTATTGCCCAAAATGACCAGCATCAAGAAAAATTGTGCAGAAGAAAATCATTTAGTTCTTCTTGCTTTCGTCATTGACCAGTTCGTATATATTGTATATGCTATGCCTCTCCTTTAAATAAAGGCACTTGCTGCACATAATCACCGTTTGGTGCAAACACGGGTCCATGTCATGTCCCTCTTGTATAATTAAATTATGGAAATTTTGTCGCCGCGTTTAGTGTTGGTGAGAATCACCTCAATTTGTACTCATTTATGGCAGCCATGAATTTAAATTTGATTAAATATTGGGTTAGATATTCATACATATATCTGTTATGAACATACATTTAAATCAGATCATACGGTTAAATCAAAATTTTATAATGGTGTCGAAATTCGAAGAATAAAACGTAACGGCACTATAATTTTATGGAATTACTTTTTAAGAAAAGGCGTAGTAACATAAAAATGTAAAACAAGTAATAGGACACCAAGTGATCGTTTGATCGTTTCAAAATGAATCATTTTTTTGCATAATATATGGTCACCTCGCAATAATATCTGCAACTTTATTGCCTTTACTAATAAATAACGCCATCTACACCTAAAGCGTGAGAGCATGAGAATTATTATCAAAATTCATAGTTCAAACCGAACTGAAAAAAATTTCAAGTATGAGTGCATTTAACTTAAGTATTTTTGACAATTGAATGTAAAAGCATAAATTTTATTTTTTAATATACTTTCCAAGACGCAATCCGTACTTTGACTTGTTGGAGAAAAGGAAAAAGTTATTAAAGTAGTTGATAGAAATGGATCCAACTATACTAGCAATTCAAGGTTACATCAAAAATTATATATCAAGTCTTACTAACCAAATCAATGAGAACAAAACACAAATTACTAGAAATATTGTAATTTTTATTTTATTTATTATTTATTATAAGAACGGATATAAAACGTAGAGTTACGCTACCTGTTGTTTGATATGAACACAAAATTTGTTGTGCATGTGTTCCAGAAAGTTTGTTAATACAACCCTGTTAAAAAAATCAATATTTTGTAAAGTTTTTTTTGTATGTGTTGCAAAACTGGTACGTGTTGTAAAGCTAATACCGTGTGTATTTGTTTGTAAATTCTAACTTTTTTCGTCCTACACGTGCTATTTTTTACAGAAAAGTAAACTTTACGCTCAGTAATTTAATTTCATATTCCCAGTATTTTTGTCTCTTAACTTTGAGCGTGCATTCCTGTTTCACACACACTTGATACAACACGTCATCTCTGCAAACGGCTGCTGGATAATTTTTGTGTTTTACGGGTGTTAGTGAAAAAAGAAAAAAAAAATCGAAATTTAAATAAATTAAGAAAAATTTACGAGAATTTAAACAATTTAAAAAAAAAAAAGAGTTTTGAGAAATAACCAAAAAAAAGAAAAATACAAATAATTTTTAAAGGAAAAACACGAGAGTAGGAAAAAGGAGAAAGTGAAAGAAAAATCAAAAGAAACTTATATTTTAATTTTTTTTTCCTTTTCTCTTTTTAATTTTTTGTTTTTTTCCCCGTGATAACAAGCGATGCAAATTCAGCCCGTCCCCCTATGGAGACCGGGTCTGATCTTATAACTACTGGCAGGGACTGTTTCGAAGATTTTTACATGAATGCCACTGGGCACACCAAGAGATCGAGGATGGGTGAGAGAAGTAATCTTTTATCTACTATTGGCGAATCTAATGTTTCAATTGTGCCTAGTAAACAGGCGGTCAACAAGCCCTCTGATTTGGGTGACACAGCCCCAAATCACGAGATCAATCTGTACGACTGCTTGTCGAAGTGCAATTTTTTTGTTTTTGTTGAAACATATGCAGACGCTAAAGTAAATCGTGCGACCATCAATTCCGATCTCTTTTTTTATGATTAGTTGAAGCATTTCACCATCTACGGCTTGCAGGAACTAAACGTTGTTAGCAGGGGCAGAGCCAAACTGCCCTTTAACTCTGCTGCCAATACTAACTATTTTATCACAAATAACGATTTCAGTGAAAAGAATTTAAAAGCATTGATACCGAGATCGTTCACTGAGAGATTCGGAATGATTCGAAATGTCCCATGCATAAACAGTGTAGACGATATAATTAAAAATGTTGCATCCGACATTCCGATCAAGTCGGCTGTCCGTTTTCAAAGAAGAACAACATCAAAATCGGCTTTAAAGAGAAACTCCTCCCTCAGTCGATTAAATTCAATTATTGTCATCTGCCAGTTGAGTACCTTGTACCAACCTTAAAGCAATGTTTTAAGTGTGGTAGATACGGCCATGTTTCTAAATTCTGCAAAGCTAAGGAGAGAAGATGTCTGAACTGTGGGCAGTCTCCGAAGTGTGCGAACTGTGAGACGACGAAGTGTTTGTCCTATGGTTCTGACGAGCACAACACTCTCAACAAGTGTTGTCCGCACAGGGAGCTTGAATTATATATCAATAAAATCATGGCAATTAAAAATCTCTCTTATAAAGAGGTAAAAGAGAAGTTTTCGTCAAATTTTTCGAATGCCTTGACGACATCTTCTACGAGGACAATTTCCCTCCATTGCTGAATGCGTCTGCCATCTCGAATAAGAATAACGATGAAAATGCCAATAAAATTTTAACCAAGAATAAATTAAATGCCGTCGTCAAAAGGAAATCGACTCTTTCCAAATCTCCTCCTAGTTCATCCACCAAACCTTCTCTCAGTTTACCCCCCAAGCCATCTGGAACAAATCTTCGGCGTCCAGCAATTTCAAACAATTATTTGCATTCCTCAGAACTTGAAAGATTAGTCTCTGCAATTAAAGAAGTTATTCGTACTGTTTTATTTTCAACACTCAACCAGAAGAATTATACATACACACACAATTACACTTAACATACCGGCTGCAATTATTATGGCCGCTCCTGTTTTTGTCGCGTTTTGTATATACTTCTGACTACAATTACGATATTTTATTATCTGGACGTATAAGCCACAAATCTATTGGCTTAGTCCATCTCACCCAACAAACCAAAAAAAAACTTTGTGTGTGATTGCGTTGTAAATCTGGTACCGTATGTGTTTTGTTATTGCATTTTTCACAATTGATGCTACTTCATATATATATAATTTTTATATATATAACAACTGTTCACATTACTACTATTATTATTATCATTATTATTATCATCATTATTATTATTATTATTATTATTATTATTATTATTATTATTATTATTATTATTATTATAAATTTAGCCAGAGAATAAATTCTAAGCCTAAAGTCTAAAAGCACTAGCATCTAAGCTTTCGGCTTTATCATTATTAGTATTTTTATTAATCCTCCTATACTAATGTGCCTACTGTGCTAACATATCCTCGCTATTTAATATATTCAATTTCTGTGTCTCTGTTATCATTTATTCCACACTTAATTTGTAGACATTTAACTGCTTACTCTTTCTTTCTCATTAGTGGCATGGGCAAGTATAATGATTTCCTGACATGGCATCACACTGTATCAAGCATTTACACAGCAAAAACAAATCCAATTCCTTGTTCTAAAGTATTATGTTACTAGTGGAATATATGACATCTTCCGTACAAAGATTGACCGTTGCCTGCCGAACAAATTGGTCTTTTGGGTTATGATAATACAAATGTGTACAAAATAACAAAATAAAAAAGCCATAAGTAAAATAACATTTTGTCAGTCTAATGATCAAAATAATAATCTGCGTTATTATCTGTTTCATCGCGGTTTTTATGATCGTTGTTGTTACTGTGCCCGAATTAAGCTTTTCATCTTTTCTTTTTCGACAATTAATTAGCATTAAGTTAATTTGAATTAATAGCTGATTATCTTCTTTCTAATGCTAAGTTTTATATTGCCAGCAAAATAGAAATAAGGACAGTCATGCGGTTTTATACTAATTATAAATGAAATACAGGAATGCGTATATTTTCTTCAAATGTCATTTAATTATAAATATTGCAGTTTTGCAAATTGTATAAAAAATATAAGAAGTGAAAAATCCTACGTGCGGCAGTACCAAACACCACCCGGCGACAACATTCTGTCGAGCCAATCAGTTAAATGATTTAGTTGACCTTCTTTGGCTGAACACTCGTAAAATTGTATATTCTGTTGTAGATGAGAAAATTCGAAGTCTTTCCCATTTTTGCCTAAGTAACTAGGTTTATTGGTTTCATTTTCTCCTAATACCACCAATTTACCACGCGTGCCACGAACCAAATTCCTATGAAATAAATTTTTAATAACTCTTCAGGAGCTTATTTAGCTTAAATATTGTAACTTACATTTCTTTTTCAAGTGATTGTTTAAGTACTTTTACAGATTTAGCGGTAGCCACATCTTGTTTACTGCATAAAACTAGGAATGAGCAAGGTACCGTTGCGATATCCGATAAAATTGTGTACAAAGCGCTGTAAATCACAGACAAGTATAGCTGCGTTGATCATGATCATTCAATAAGCAAAGGCCAGATGAACTTACTCAGCTACGTCACGTATATCCTTTTGAATGGTCACGGAATCTACCACAAATATTATACCCTTCGCTGTACGCTTATATTGATCAAAGCATTTATCTCTGACTCTGTAATGGCCGGGTATATCTATAATCCTCCCCACTAAGCCACCGGATTTATATTCGCCCACGTTTTCTTTCACCGATACGTAAGTTTCAGGAAATTTTTTATGTAATAAACGCATAAAAATAGCGCTCTTACCAGATTCGCTTAAGCCCGTTAGGAGAAAATCACGCCTAGCTGATGAACGTTTACGTAGAATTATAAAAAGCGCTATAACAATAGAAAGCAGTTAATGGAAACACAGATACAAAGATTTGATAAACATACCAATAAAAATCAAACCAATTATGGCAGCCACAATTACGGGGGTCATATTAATGTTGCTTATCGTTCCAACTACTTCTGGCTCTTCCTCGGTATTCATTATTAATTGCCGTTGAGCTTAAAACCACGTTTAATATCGATTTAAGTAAATTGAAAAACACGAAACTCTCGCCACCCTATCTTGAGTTTACAACGCGTGGTTGCCAATTATATGAAATATCCTTATATATCCATATATTTAGGAAATACTCGTTTCTGGCAATGCTACCTTAAAGCAAACTTTTGGAATGTTTGCATTTGCTACTTTCTCAAGTGTGAATATTAGAAAAACAATTTGATATTTTTCAACGGAGTTGTAGTCTGATGTGCAAATTTCATAAATTAATTATAATGTTCGATAATCGATATCCACATTGGTTCGCTACCGGCAATTTACTTTGTCTACACTGGCAGAGTTGATTTCGGAACCGTTTCATTCCATTTATTCTACTGCTGTTTGCCTCTTGGTTAACGTCTTCTTTCCTTGGTAAATCAAATTCGTATATATTATACGATTACAATTATACACAATTATTCAAGCATTAGGCGAATCGGAAAATTATAAAAAATGTTACAAGCAAACGTAAGGACGACGAAAGAGAAGAGAAACTTCTTGCTTTTTACCTTCATCTGGTTGGCTATTCAAAAATCTATGTTTCTGATTACCTTAAGTGCTTGGGAGTTCTACTGAATAAAAAGTAATTCTTTAGTTTTAGTCTAAAAAATTATAATAATAATAATAATAAAAGCAAATATGTCATTTCTATCAATTATATTGTATGCCTCTCCAATATGGGGTAACTGTGTACCAACCCAAATTAAAAATTTGCAAATAGGCCAAATATTAATTATTGAAAATGATGCCAAATATATCTAATATCATTACAAAGAAGAATTACCAAATTACAAAAAAAAAAATGCATATTAAATTGTCACTTACCTAATAACATTCTTATAAATTAATTTCTTGTTAATCCTAATACATAAATTATCTTACAAGCCATGCTGCGATATTTAACTTCAACGGCAAGATTTTTGGACGCTATCTACATCGTATGCACTGTACGAAATCCAGTATTCTTACATATATTTACAAATATGTAGTATTCATAAATAAATAGTTCATGTTAATCTACTCTTTGTATCATAAAAGGAAATTTCAAACAATCGTAAATAGAATTCAATTGTTTTTTATATAACTTATGTATATGTATAATTTTATGTAAAATGTAAAGATGAATGCTTTAAAACAAATTATGTCGCTGCGGATAAAAAACATCATCATAATATAAACAAACTATGTTCGAAATGGATGAATGCACAAAACATAAACAAGGTATTGGTAATTGAGGACATACCTTGCAAACAATTCATAGGAAAATACTGTTTAGTGATATGTATATATTATGTAGTAAAATTTACGATAACACCTTTTCATCCTTGCTCAACACAGCGCGCACTATTTCCCTCAAATATGCCCGTGAAGAAATGAACAAAATGTTAACTAAGAGAAAATATAGTAATGTAGTTAAAAAAGAAGTCGACTATCGAAAAATGCTTCCAGGTCCTTCACTAACAAGTTCGACAACAGGCACTCAAGAAAATATGTCATATAGAAGCAATATCCGCCCGTTGGAAATTGAAAAACTTTAATAAATGTATTCAAAAGAATGCTATCTGTATTTATACTTCATAAACAAAAACAAAAATTCGAAAAATCACTCAAAGAAGGGTGAACTGTTATCTTTGATAATACAGGAACTACTTCAGTTAAAGCTTCCGAACTAGTTCGTTTACCGAATAAATGCTTACCTTCTTCCAGCAAATGCAAAATCTTCGAGAACACTCACTACCTTCACACCATCTTCTAAACACAACAGAAATGGATTTTTGTATTCTAAGCGGAGTCACCTTGTTGAATATGAACCATTCCAATGTTTTTCGTCGCTATCGTCTGCACCTCTCGTTCCAACGGACAGTCCCTGAAAGAAAGTCGCTGTTACCACTACCTACAAGTCCAGTCATAACAAATGTTAGTAGCAACATTGCTCAAAAAATGGGTGACCCCCACAATTACTATCACGATGATCTGCAATCCCAGTAAATACCAAAGAAGTAAGAGGAACGGTTGTTTAATTTTAACACTTTAAAAAGGATTAGTTATGGTAACGGGAGTTACCGTTAGTGTCTTATATTTTTACTTACTCACCGGATTAGTCTCACCATTTATTGTAAAAGATGAATATTCTAGTCGACTAACATTTAGAAAATAACGTTAACATTTACAAAATATTTTTTAATATGAATTATAGTATTATTATAAATTTCGCCAGAGAATAAGTTCGAAGACTAAAGTCTTAAAGCACTAGCATGTAAGGCTTTCGGCTTTATTAAAAACGTCTACTAATCGCGCTCCACCGACGACATTTAATAATCATATAAATTAGTTCCAAATGTAGCTAATTAACCACATTATTTTTTACGTTTTTAGTTTGATTCATAACGAATTCTTGTTTCTTCTCAATGAATTAAGAGTTGAGTAAATACTTCGACGACTATTATTAGGGCTATGTTCGGATTGGGTGAGGGTCTAACAATACATGCATATTATCCAAGAAAAAAACGTAGCAACAGGAACGCAAAAATTTTAGCTACTAACGATATTCATACATGTACATACAGAAATTCATTTAAGGTTCCAGTTTAGAATGCATTTTCACGCTTTTCTGTTCGTGTTCGGGGAGGCTATATTTCAGAGAGTTATTCTAGTTTTTTTTCTTGAATCTAAAATGTTCACGGCAGCCCTAAGATGCGATCGATAAAAATCGCCAATCCTGGAACGTATAAACCCAAGGAACATTACCAACAAAATCGTAAGAACTGAATTTTCGAAATGTATTCAAAAGTAGCAATGTTTTCTTCAAAGTAATGAAACATGAATTCATTAGAAAATCAAATTTATGCAGTACAACTAGCCCTCCTATAACGCGGTTTCGCTACAACGGCGGTTCGCGGTTCGCAAAATGTCGCGAAATGCGGAAAATTTACTATAACGCGGTACTCCTACAACGCGATTTTCAAGAATTTATTTTAAATAATATTCTAAAAAACTTTAATTTTGCATTATATGTTTATTTACCAATTGTGAGATCTAGCCTTTTTGATTTTTACGCTACATATTTCAATTTTACAAGAAAGATCGTCTATTTGCATGTGTATTGTCTCTTTATAGCATAGCACATTTTTTTAAAAAAAAAAGGGGTTTTCCCGAAAATTAAATTTTGAAAGAGTTTTTGGAAATTTAGGTTTGTCTCGTCGTTTACAGTAAGGAAGTCATAAGAATCATATCACCAAGTGAGAGGGAGAGATTTATATGCTTGTATTTTTTGTCTTAAAAGTTTATTTTGTGAAAATCAAGGTGAATACATTTCATAATCAGTAAGTTTCTTTTAAACTTTTTATAGCTTAAAATAATCAAATTGTAATTTAAGCCCTAAAAATGCCAAAAGAAAAAGAGGGTACGCCGTTAAAACGAAAATTTGTCACTATTGAAACCAAAATTCAAATTTTGGATCGTCTTCAAAATCAACTGAGGGTAGCTGATATTGTTAGACATTTTAAATTAAATGAATCAACAAAAAGAATAATAAAACAAAGCGAAGAAAAAATTAGATGTTCGGTATCATCTGGATCATCGGTACTCGCAAAAATCATTTCTCGTCCAAGAGCAAAGATAATGGAAAAAATGGAACAATCGCTAATGGTGTGGATAGAAGATATGACGAAAAAGCGATTGCCCTTAGATGGAAATGTAGTTAGGCAGAAAGCATTAAAAATATTCAACACTTTAACGGAAACAGGACAACCATCAACCGTTAAAGGCAGCCAGCAATTCGTGGCTAGCGAAGGATGTTTGAAAAGTTCAAAAAACGACATTCATTACACAGTTTGAAAATGCAGGGTGCAGTAGCATCCGCAGATGCTGATGCAGCGGATAAATATTCAGAATAGTTCGCAAAAATTATTAAAGAACTTTGCACTAAAAAGTGTGGAGAACATTTTAAATCTGGCGAAGGAATTGGAAGGTTATGTTTTGGAAAACGATCCTCTAAGGGATAGAGCAGAAATGTTCAAAAGAAATCTTAAAAATAACTTATCCGCCTACCACGAAATCTATAAAGATGTACGAAATAAGGGATAGAAGGGATAAAAGATTTTTTTAAAACCAGTAATCGCTGGAAAGGATCAGTCCGATAGTCGATCAAGCTCGGAATTTGAATTAGGTCGGATATGAGCAAAACGTTTGAAACACACTTAAATTATAATAAGTGATGTCGAGGGGGGAGATTTGAGAAGGTTGTGATTCTAATTTTGGTTTAATTCAATGTTAAGTAGATTTGAAATTCCGTTTTTATTTGTTTTTCCAGATTTTATTTTATTTTACGTTGTTTAAATAAATGAATTGATATTAACTTATGTTGTTATGATGAAATGGATAAATAGAAAAATATCTCGTATAAAAACTATTTTTTTCGATTAGGAATGTATCCCCCTTTTTGCACTGGATCTAAGTCTCCTACAACGCGATTTCCTATAACGCGGAATTTTTCAGGAACCTATCGACCGCGTTGCAGGAGGGTTACCTGTACCTTTAATCTAAAAACCTTCTTTTTACATTTTTTATTGGCTTCATTACATATATATTAGATTCCCTAAGATTTAATTTGTTATAGGAATTTAAATTTTGTTTACTTTGATCACTTAATGAAAAAAGCCCATCAGTTAAACGGAAATAAATATCAATTGTCTGCCTAAAGCAGACAATATAAATTGAAGAAGACTAACCGCCACGTAAATTCATCATTTGGCATCACTATGCAAAACGAAATATGATGGTAGGTAACGTAAGCAGTGTTTTTCGTTTGATTATAACAAAAATATGGCAGAACATGTAAAATATTGTAATGAAAAATAAGCACGTTGTGTTTTGAAAAGACATTGGAACATTTCAATCACCAAGTTACTTGGGCTTGTTAGGATTTTATACGCTCGGGGAACGTATGAAGCAAATTCGATAATGGAGTGGGGACCTTTTTTTTCTAATACAAGATGAATTCATGCAAATTCTTCGATTTGTACGATTTGATAGAAAGGCGGAACGATCTAAATGATAAAATAATATAATAAAATGAATCTAAATGATAAAATAATATAAAGAAATGTCAGAGGTCAAATGATCTTGATACAGTATCGAAAGTCCATATAGCAATGGGTAAAATTTAATGGTTCATCTTTGAGAATGTCGTATGAAAAAAGCTATTTTTCATTCATTTTGATTTCATCGACTTGTAAGTGCTTCATTCGTCCATCTACGAATAAACGATACATCCGTATTTATAAACATTTTCTCTTAAAAATAAAATTCAATGACTAATATGCACGCAATAACCACGTGAATATGCATGCACATGCATTTACATAGTTTACTTTGACAATAGTTAGAGTTACTGACTACAAACAACATATGATTGAATCATCGAAATTGAATATTTTGATATAAATTTCTTACACTTAGTCAGCGTACAGGATTCCCAATAGCGGGCATAGGTGTTTGTGTGTTTCTATTCAAGTTGAGTGGCGTATACCTTATCATCATTAGTATGTACGACTTTTATGGTTACATGTGTTCCATTGCCTGAAAAGATATGTACAACTCAGGATGAGATCTGCATTTTTTTTTTGTTGTGCCTATCAACATATCATATGAGGCACTTTGAATTTCTCACAAATGTTGTGTGAAGCAAAACAAGCCTTTGCAAATTTTATCACTTTAAATTAAAATATTCCATTTTTGTTTTAAAATATCTACTGCCCGTTTTATTGTTGCGTAAGCTTCAAATAACCATACGCTTTATCCGTTATGAACGTACCTATAACATGTAAGACACCGCGGCTTGATAGGATAACCTGAATCTTCTACTTAATTATATTATAAACTTTATGTACCTTTCGATTCTAAAACGACCATATAAAGGCTTTTGTATTAAGCACCTAACAACCGACAACTCCGGAATATGGGGGAAAGAGTTTGACGCAAAGTTACGCGATTTTAAACCCACCTATTGATAAAACAGTCACAAACATTTTCCTTGACTCAATGTATGTATGTATAGCATTTATTACAAAATTAAAATATTTATCCCTAGCGACGACGAGTATCAAAAGTGAGAAAAATCGAATGAACAAAGTTATTAGCATTCAAAACAGTAGTAGTAATCAGTCCTGATATAGCAATACGGATTGAAAGGAAGAATAATAATAATAACAGGCTAAGAACCAACTGCTTCCTCTCCTCTAAAACAGGGAAACTTAACAGCAGATACACAGATGAAAGAGGATAAGCTAAAGAGGATTGCGACTATCCTGGGCAACGAATCATTGTACAAATTTCTCCTTCCTTCTGGGAATATTATTAAATATTTAAAAAAACCGTCCAATTTCCTAATTAAGCTTTTCCAGAAGAACGGAAACTGCAAATAAACATATAAAATTGAAAAGATCTTGCTAACGTGACAAATAAATTTATCTTTTAATAAAACCACCACTAGGAAGCCCTCCAAAATCATACTTCTTCTTTGAAGTAACTATATAATAACGTAAAAATTGGGAATTTTCTTTATAAAGATAGGATAACAAAATATAGACTTATTGAAGCAACATCTTGCAATAAATATACGATAGATTTTTATTTTTATCTTGGATACACACAAATTGCTCATAGTATTTAAGGTTCGGCTAATTATTATTTGATTTAATAATCTATTAATTTTTTTACTTCGTTATTAAATATGATAATTTCGTTCCATAACAAGAGAAGATCCAGCAATATTTTTTATTAGTCTGAATTATGATCGTCGTCTCCGCTTTTAAATGTTCGCTAACTTAAACATATGAAATTTTTGGAAAAATTGGGTGTATAAATGCAAAAAGTTAAGTGCTTAACAAGTAATATAAAATTACAAAGAACATGATACTGCTTTGCGCGGATTCGTACTAACAATGCTAAACTGCTGTGAATCAAAGTGACTACCATTAAGGTTCTTCGAACTGAAAAAATTCATATAAACGAAATTAAATTTAATTCTGGAACAGTGTTCGTGTGAATTCTATGTAATCTAAAGCATCTTTGATGGGTTGATTAGAGCGGGGTTCAATATACGGTTTCATGCGCTGCACACAATAGTCGGCCATATCCTTAGTAAGATTCTGTTAAATAAATAAATAAAAATGTAGTGAAAAAATCAAGCGAAAATAATTAAAAGTAAACAAACGCAGTATAATTCCTCCTTGGTAACGTAAGGACGATCGGAGGCAGTGATGGCGCGGAAAGCATTTTCAATTTCTTCGTAAGATTGCACATTTTCGGTTTCCTTCGAAATCATGAAGGCGATGTACTCTTGCAATGACACATAGCCATCGCGGTTCGGATCAACTACGTCAAGTATGGCTTCGAATTCAGGATCAGGCTGACCTTCCTCAACCATAGGTAAATCATAACCCAGTGCGCGTAAACAAGATTTGAATTCCTGATGGTTGAGCTTACCACTCTTATCCTTATCGAAATGTTTGAACATCATTGAGAACTCTTTAAGAGAGTCTTCAGAGACTCCAGAATGGTTACGGGCTTGTATCTGCTGCTCCAAATTATGTTGCATGCGCATCGACAATTGGTCTAATTGATCCCATTGTTGTGCCAAGCCGACAGTAGAGTGTTCTGTATAACGATTATCCAATATTAAGTGTTCCTCCAGCAAAGCACCCAGCTCTTCAATCTTCTTTAAATCGACACGACGTGCCCTCACCTCGGTTGCTTTGACGCGAAGTGCTTCCAGTTGTTGTTCCAAAGAACCGGATCCTTCCATCATTGACGTTCTGATATTTTAAGCAAAATTTTGAAAGTAAATATTAGACTTATTTAAAAAGATTGGGGCTAACATTTGAGTTTAGTAAAGCAGTGGTTTGCTGGTGTTATTATATTATTGTTTAGACAAACAGATGGGTCAAAAGTTATTTTTAGATGTAGAATATTTTGCATCTTTTCACATGACTTCCAAAAATTTTTAACAAGTATATTCTAAAACCTAGTAGGACAAACAAAAAGGAAAAATTATGTTTTGTATTTCACTTACTAAAAGCTAGTCTAAATATGGCAGGGAGTGGATATCGGGCAAGGGCAACGTCCAGGTATATTTCAATTTAGTCCCTACATAAAATCATGAACTCGGAATTCTATGCTTTTAATTGTGAAATAAAGTCATAATGATTTTTTATTCTATAACTTATTTGATCATGCATTTTTTTTGTTTTTTTTTTTAAAGCGTATATACAGCAAAATATTACATAAATACTTGTAAATATAAAAGTAGCAAAAATGTAGTTTTTGCTTCTTAAACGAAAAGTTGAATTTAAATAAGTTAACGTTAACCGTTCAGATTTCTTAGAGGAGAAAAGGTGGAAAATTGAATACGTTTTCCTGGTAATGTACGTTATTGTGTATCAATCATATTCAGAGAGTGTAGGCAAACAGTTAGTTGCCGATGCTTTAATTTTAAAATTAATAACGAATCCAAACGAAGCAACACAATATTAATAAATAAAATGAAAAAATTCAAACATTTAATTTGTTTCAAATTAAAAACAAGAATTTAAAATTTGTTTTTTCTTTGTTTGTTTTGTTTACAGTTATCATTACCCTTGACCATTATAACCCAGCATATAAAACCTAAAAAAAAATGTATAATAAAAATTTAATTTTCAGTGTCAGAATGCATTCGCTAAAGAAAGTGCAAAGGTGTAATATACACGTAAGTTTCGGACATGTAGATGTGTGGATGTACCGTATAACGTCACTCCAGCGTCAAATAAATTTTGAGGCTCTTACCTTGTCTCGGTTAGCCACTGATGGAATAAGTTAGCATGCTTGGCGAATTCTTTACGCAACTTGTCGTTTTCCTCTTGACGCTTAGCCTCTTTGGCAAGTTCGCCATCTCGTTCCTCTATGATCTTTTGCAGATTGCGCCATGTCTCTTCAAGAGCTTCCATGGTGAACCAAGTGTAAGGATTAGGTCCAACATTGAAGCTCTTGATTTTCTGGTCAAGGGCTGCCAAGGCCTTAAAGTCAGCTTCCGCTGACGATAACGATGCCTGAAATTGGGCGTGGGCATCGCGTAAGGCGCGTATTTCTTCGATCGAATTGCAGCGAACAGGATCGGTAAGGTCCTCTTCGGCATTTTCGAACCAAGAATTGAAGGCCGAGGCCTTCTTGGCGAATGTCAAATAGAGTTCTTCGATTTGGCGAAATTGCTCCTGCATAGCGAGAAGCCGTTGTTTGCGTGTCTCGGATGCATCACGCAATTTCTGCCAACGCGAAATCACATCTTCATGACGTTTTAGAATGGCTCGCGATTGAGCGTGACTGGCGTTGATAAGTTGATCCTTCAGTGTAGTTATGTTGTGAATACCTTCCTGTTCAAATGCATTAAGACCTAAAGGCAAAACACAAATCTACATTTTATTTTGCAATTTAGGACCCAAATAGCAGGTGAACTTACCAGCATCAAATGTCTCTTGTTTAGTTAGAAGAGTTTGGACAGTCGAAAGATCACGTCCATACTCATCCGAACGTACATAATTCTCCTTATCAGCTATCCATGATTCCACAACATCAGCTTTCCACATGAATTGCAAATAGGCAGAATTGTCCAACAGGGACCCCTTACGCCTAGCAGCTAAAGCATTCAGATTTTCCAACTTATTACGTAATTGCTGACAGCGTTGACCAATGGAATCCCCATGATGATTCTTTGCTTCCACCAATGTATTGCCCTGCTCGCAAATTAGAGCGCAACGATCTTTGTGTGCGGCGAAGTCCGTTTCAAAAGCATCGTGTTTCTTCAACAAACCCTGGACAGCAGCCATTGAATCGCCATAATCGTCTACTGATAAAAGCTGTTGTTTCTCGGTAATCCACGCTTCCTCCTCCTCCACCTGAGCCAGAAATTGCTGATATGTCAAGGATTCATCCAACTTTTGACCGCGCGTAGCTGCCAAATTCTTTAATTCAGCCCATGCTTGATTCAAAGCTTTTAAACGTTGTTCTATTTCAGGGACACCCAAATTGGAAACATCCATTAATTTTTCACCAGCCTCTTGAACTGCTTGTATAGCTGGTTCGTGTGAACCCAATTCGGCTTCTAGGCGTTTATGCTTTTTTTTCAAATTTTGAACGCCGGTCAGGTCACGGCCATAATCATCGGATCCCACCAACAGTTTTTTCTCTTTAATCCAGCTTTCTTCGTCAGCAATGTCACGGAAAAATTGATGCAATGTTAATGCCTCATTAAGACGAGCTTGGCGATGGGCCGCCAAGTTGCAAATGCGCTCATAGCGCTCATTAATGGTCTGGCGTTTTTCTTGAATACCAGCGCTATCGAATTGACCGCTTTCAACCAGCGAATCAGCTTGTTTATTCATATCTTTTATGCGGTCCTGATGCGATATAATATCGGCCTCGACCAATTGGTGTTTCTTCATAAGATTTTGAACCGAAGCCAAATCTTTGCCGGAATCTTCGGTGGTTAAAAGACTTTCAACTTCGCCTAACCAGAAGTCTAAATCCTTAACAGCAGCTATATAGGTACGTTGCTTGTTGGCTTCTTTCAGTTTTAAAGATTTCTCAGTAGTCTTATGAGTGAGATATTCCCATTGATCGGCAATTTGAGTAAGACGTTTTTGCACTGCATCCTCTGAGCCACTGCATTGCTTTTTGTGTATTAGATTTTCACCCATCGCCAGAACACTTTGAATGCGATCAGCATTCGCAGCCAATTCGGCTTCGAAAGCTTGATGTTTCTGATGTTTAGATTGAATGTTGGCCGGATCTTTATAACTCTCCTCAGTAGCCAATTGCAGTTTTTCAGCAATCCAGTTCTCGATTTCGTCAGCATCACGAGAAAACTGCTGCAAAGTTTGTTCATCACCCAAACGTGATCGCTTCTCGATTAAACCTTCTTTCAAATGACGCCAACGCTCCAAAACTTGCTTGCGTTTACCATCAATCAAGTCGGCAGCGTAATGGTTTTGATTGATAAGAGTATCAGCTAACACTTGTAAAGCAGCGATTTTCTCTTCGTGACCATTGATGGCTTTATCAAAGTCCTCATGTTTCTTTATCAAAGCTTCGACGTTGTCCCCTTTATCGTCCACGTCGTCTGCATTTAGAAAAGCTTCGCGAGCAGACATCCAAGCCTCAGCTAGTTCGCAATCACGCATATACAACTGCAGGTCAAGGTTTTGCTCCAATTGCAAACGTCTTTCAGTCCAAGCTTTTTCCAATTCTTCGCGTGTTTTACCCAAATCTTCAATCTTGTTCTTGATTTCAGGTGAAGCATAATGATTTGCTTGCAAAAGTTCATTTCCAAATTGTTCGAAAGCAGCAAAAGTGCCAGCACGGGCATCGATTTCAGTTCGGTGCTCCTAATTAATTATGCAAAATAATTTATAGATGAGTTAGAGATACACACACCTCCGAATTCGAGAATTCTGATTTTAAGTTTAGACAACTCATTTGCGAACAGAGAAATTAAGATCGGTTAAATTTACATGTGCCTCTTGTGTTAGAACAAAATATACATAAGCATGTATGATACAATTAAGTTTAGTAGTAGTTCGTCTTCGATACGTAATATGTACGAACGTTTGAAATCATTACATATACGAACTTGAACTATGATGTTTAATACACACAAATGCACAATAACTAAATACACGGATGAAATGAAATTATTTTCGAAAATAGCAAAATGACACAAAAAGGGTGGATGATTGACTGACTGACTGTATTGGGTATGGTAGTACGGTGTACGTTTATGTGGGTGAGAATTAAAGTGTACTATTACAGATCACAGGTAACTGGATTGAAAGACATAATGCTTAAGTGCAAAACAAGGTTTACGGTTACGGTCCTCGTTATCGCGCAAACTTGATATCGAATTTGCATTTTGCATTAATGGTTCTCATTAACAAGCACTCGTTAACGAGAATTAGATTGATGGTACTTGATTGCGTATGAGTGTTTGTTCGATATCGAGCGTAAAATGACATACTTTAGCTCGAAAGCAAAATAGCTAACGAGCTTCATGTTTAAAGGGAGAACAAAGTGAAAAACCACATATTTGATAAAATTGATGGACATAGGAGGATTACTTAATCTCTGAATTTCCAAAATGTTGGCAAAGATAATAAAATAATTATTTTCGGTGCTTTTATCTGTTGATGCCATAATATATGAAAAGGGATAAATGAATATGGAATCAACAAAAAAATCTCTGGGAACAGCAAAAAGCAAGAATGTAGGATTACTAGAAACTGTTTAGAAAATATTCTGGAAACATGATATTTAAGGCCTGTTTTGGACAGAGTATAGACGGGCAAATTTAATATCACAATTATAAATGCCATGCTAGCTATTAAGAAAGGAAGAGTTAGATAATTTAAATAAACAGTGATATAACTTAAATTATTAATTATATATTTTTTTTTATAGATTTCAATTAATTCACGAATTTCTTTTCCAAATTTTATGTTTGATTTCATTTATTTACATTTCTTCCTCTTCTTTTCTCTATTCTGTTAAATATCACAAATATTTCGTTGTAAATGCAACGAACGAGAAGCTCAACCTGATATGAAAGCAATCGAGTACCATAAACCCAATATGCGATCATATCGTTTTAGTCTTTCATATGGTACGATAGCTCGATAACAAGAAACGTAAACCAACCCGAGATTTAAAATTAGAAACAAAATGAAAATTATTCAAGTCAATATCAAGGCAATTTGTGTAGTATCATTAGTTATACACAGAGAGAACTGGTGGGTGATAGTAATTGTATTGGCAGCGGTAGTGCTTTGTATGTAAAAAGCTCTAACAGTAAACTTTACAAAAGAAATAGAAAGTTGGCGGGTGTAAACTACCTCTTTTGATGTTGGGTGGAAGAAGCTTTTGGCGGTACTATTTCCAAACATATATTCGATTTCGGATCGATGTCCCTAAAACATATACACACATAATTCACTGGTTCGATAACGATAACTCATAAATTAAATAATATGCAAAAATAAGTGCGGCACAATCAAGTGATGATGCGTTCATGTTGAATTGTCTGATTTGTTGTTATGAGAGATGGCACACAACTATGCATCGACCGATACGCAACAAGGCAATCATTTGTGCGGGCATACAATAGTGATGTAGTTACGTTCGAGTATTTTGCCTCAAGCGAAATCATTAAACATATAAGTCATCCAACGTTAAAAGCCACAAATAAACATTCATGTGTGCATCATCATCATTCAATCACTTTAAAGCTATCAGTCGATAGACATCCATTCCGGTAACTTGGGCTTCTACATGCTCAATTTAACCAATGCGTAGCCTTATACAAAAAGCAATATTTTCATATTCTTAAAAAAACTAGAAACTTACTTGATGACGTTCAATGAGAGCCTCGGCCCCAGTCACATCGCTAGCCAGTTCGTCAGATGTTACCAAGCTCATCATAGAACTAATCCAAGCTAATAAGTCGCGATAATCGCTGAGGAAACGTTGTAAATCATATGAATCTAAGAGTTTTTCTTTACGGGCAGTGGCTTTAGTTATGATCTGATTCCACATTTCATTTATTTCTTTTTGCTTAGAATAGGTTTGTTCGGCCGTATCAGGATGTGACTGCATTAATCGATTGGCTGTCTCGTCCAACTGCCGTATTTTATCACGCAAAGCAGCTAAATCACGTTCCACACCTTCATGTTTACGCTGCAACGTTTGAACACTGCGCAAATCTTTTCCTAAATCGTCATTATTGATAGCGTTTTCCTTCTCAGCTATCCAGTCTTTGGTTTCATCAATGTCGCGATGGAAACGTTGAACTTCGTGAGCTGAACCGAGTTGGCTAGCCTTTTCGGCAGTCAACTGTTGTAAATTGTTCCATTTCTCATTAAGATCTTGCATTTGTGTCTGAATTTTCATTGCAGCTTCGGTTTGTCCTAAAGAAGTCAATTGAATTGCAATCTCATTCATGTTAGCCAATCGTACTTCATTAGCCTTTAGATCATCGGTGAAGTCGTCGAATTTCTTTTGCAGTACTTCAACTTCCTCTAAATCTTCACCAACTACGTCAGCAATTTGGGCGTGGTTCTCCTTATCTTTTATCCAATTAGTAAGGTCAGCAGCTTCACGAACCAGCACATAAGCCTTGACGGTCTCATTTAATTTATTTTGACGTTCACGAGCCAATGTTAACAAATTGTCGTACTGTGAGTTAATTTGAGCTTGTCTTTTAGAGATTGAGTGATTGTCTACCAAATTTTGTTGGCTGGCACTTAGACCAGCTTCAATTTTTTTGATGTAAGCAGCCGGCACAAAGCCTTGACGATCATTCACTTCAACTTTCCACCAATCTTTATTATTAGAATTAAGCAAAGTGAGTACATCACCTTTCTTCATTGAAACTTCCCGAGGCGATTTTTCAGTATAATCGTATAAAGCTACCACACACTCCTTACCGGTTATATCAACAACTGGAGTTTCTTGTTGTCGGCAGTTTTTAGCCTGTTCTTGCAACGCCTGAATGGTGTTGCCGAAAGCTTCTAAATCAGAAACCAAGGCTTCGTGTTTTTTTAATAAAGCTTCAGACGAATCTTCATCTTTGCCATAATCGTTGCTTGTAGCGATAGGCTCCTTTTCGCGCATCCAAGACTCAGCCTCATTTGCATCGGCGAAATATTGATGAGCTTGCAGGGAGTCTTCCAAATCCTGCTTACGTTGATTGGATTTATCTTTTAAATTATTCCATTGCTCTTGTAAGGCATCTAAACGTTGACGGATATCATCACTAGCAAATGGTTGATCTTTTAGCATATTTTCACCGGAGCTAATTACGTTGAGTAAACGCGCTTCGTGGTTATTAATCTCAGCCATAACAGCTTGGTGTTTTTTTATTAGATTTTGCACGCCGATCAAGTCACGGCCACGATTAGTAGAAGCAGCAATCGGTTCTTTTTCACGTATCCAAGCTGCTTCGTCTTCCAAATCTCGGAACAATTGCTGAACTTGCAGTGAATCCATTAAATGTTGTTTGCGTTCGGCCATCGGAGCGGCCAAAGCTGCGTAGCGAGATGACAGGTTACTTTCTTTCTGACGTATATTATCGGCGTCAAAATGACCAGACTCGATAAATTTGTTGGCCGCTACTTTAATGCTTTCTATACGGTCTTGATGCGCCATTACATCAGCCTCAAGCAAAGCATGTTTCTTTTGCAAATTTTGTACAGAAGTTAAGTCTTTGCCATGATCTTCGGACATCAGTTGGCCTTCAATTTCGCTCAGCCATAATTCGATGTCCTCGATTGTGCGATTGAATTGCTGTTGCTGACAAGCTTCATGTAACTTGCAGCCTTTTTTATCGGACGCTTGTACTAGAGTTTCCCACAAGACCACAATCTCTTGCATACGTGTATTGACTTGATCTGCTGCGTAGTGTCCTTTCTCAATCAGTTCAGTTCCCACCGTGGTAATGTCCTCAATACGCGATTTATTAGCATTTAATTCATGTTCAAAATTCTGATGTTTCTGCATCTTTCCATTAAGATTTGTGGGATCTAAGTAGCTGTCGTCAGTGGCGAATTTCAATTTTTCACTAATCCAACCTTTAGTCTCATCGCAATCGCGTTCAAACTGTTGATAACGGTTGGAGTCTTCTAATAGTTGTCGTCGTTTATTTGATTTCTCAAGAAGGGCGGCACGACGCGCAAGTAACATTTGTCGTCGCTGTGCTACGTCATCGGCAGCATAATGCTGCCCATCGATCAGTTTAGTTGCAAAAATATCTAGAGCCTTAATTTTCTCCTCTTGAGCGGCCAAACTCTTTTCAAAGTCCTCATGTTTTTTAATTAGTGCTTCAACAGAATCTAAAGAATCGCCTAAGTCCTCGTTGGCTAAAAAGGCTTCCTGCTTAGCCATCCAGGTGTCAGCTTGCTCCGTGTCGCGGTAAAACAACTGCAAGTCCATACACTGCTCATACAGAATGCGCCTGTCTTCCCACAAAGAAAGCAACGAGCTTTTATCATTCTCTAAAGCAGCTAATTTTTCTTGAATTTCTGCGGCGGCGTAGTGTTCACGCTCTAATAATTTTTGTCCAGATTCAATCGTTAATTTGAAACTGTCTTCACGAGCGTCAATTTCGCCTTTATGTTCTTGGTGACGTTCTAAAAGGGCTTCAGCTCCAGCCACATCTTTAGCCAATTCATCGGCTGAGATAATAGCTTTCATGCCATTGATCCAAGAGACCAAATCACGAAAGTCAGCCAAAAAACGGTGCAAGAAATAGGACTCATCCAATTTTTGCTTTCGTTCGCCAGCTTTAGCTTTTAGGCTTTGCCAATAGTTGGCTATCTCGGCTTGTTTATCCCGGATTTGGTCGCTGTGATCAGCATGAATTGAGCACAATCGTTGAGCTTCAGCACCTAGGGTGGAAACTTTGTCCTCTAAAGCGGCAAGATCACGTTCAACTCCTTCGTGTTTGCGTTGTAAAGCTTGCACACTGGCCAAGTCGCGACCATAATCATCGGAAGAGAGAACAACGTCTTTTTCGGCAATCCAAGCGACAGTTTCGTCCGCATCTCGATTAAAGCGTTGAATTTCATGGGCTCCAAATAGCTTCTCTTGACGTACAATGGCAAGTTGCTTAAGGCGTTGCCACGCCTCATTTAGGTCATCTTTGCGTTTTGTAATGGTATCGCGATCAGGGTGAGCATCTTGAATAAGTTTGTCGGCTAATTGATTGACTTCAGTAACGCGATACTCTTGAGAGGCCATATCCTTTTGAAACTCATCGAATTTGCGCTGCAAAACTTCAACGTGCTCCAAATCCTGGCCGAATTCATCTGCCGTCACAAAAGCTTCTTTATCCTTGATCCAGAACATAACTTCCTCGCATTGACGCAAAAATTGGACCAAAACCAAAGCTTGTTGTAATTTTTGACCTTTTTCGGCCAAACGACTTAACAATAGTTCCCACAAACGATGCAATTCATCGAGACGACGACGGATGGTTTCTGATGCAAAATGATTTTGATTGATCATCTCCTGACCGGTGTTATCCAAAGAGACGATGGCATTGCTATGCGCAGATACTTCAGCTTCAAAAGCTTGATGCTTTTGAATTTTTGCCTGCAAATTAGTAGGATCTCGGTAACTTTCCTCACTAGCTGCCTGTAACTTTTCATTGATCCACGACTCCAGTTCATCAGCATCACGCTTAAAATACTGAAAACGTCTGGAATCTTCCAACTTTTCACGTTTTTGACGAGTCTCAATCTTAAATTCATTGTAACGTGACAAAACCTGTTCGCGTCGCTCTTGAATATCCTCAACTGTTTCGAGGATTTTCACTTCCTTCGGGGTAAAATTTTCCATGATCTTTATTTAAAATCTGATATTTCGTACCACTTTTGCTCTGTTTTTGGAAACGTATCTATATTTATATTGTTATTAGGGTCTGACGATGATATCAATCTTCGCCTTATTACAGACAATACACGTTTAATACTGTTTGAAATCGGTCGTTAAATGAATGCGATAACCTGCAAAATCGTAAAACATAATCAGTATAACAATGAAATCTAATTTGTACAACAAATGGATATGTGAACACCTTCCCGTTCCTACGTAAAGGATGTCAAAAATTTTATATTTTGATACAAATGTTATAACCTAGGTAAGCTTAACCATATAATGAAGAAAAGAGGAAAAAATGAAAACAGTTGCTTTTTATAAATCTTTATTAATTTTTCATTTAATATTTCATAAAAATTCAGCATCACGTGAGAAATCTGCCAACATTTCCATAAAAAGACTAGATTTTTTATTACCATCATTTCCATCTTCATAATCACTGATGTAACTACCTTCACTGCGTACTAATGTCGTCTCCTTAGCTATAAAACGTAACATTTCTGAAATTTCTGACAAAATGGTCGGATGCCAATCATGCTTGAAAATCGGCACTAACAGTTCATTAGTATAATCAACGGTAATCACATGTTTTTTAATCATGGTAATCAAAACTTGCGCCAGCCTGTCGAAACAGAGACGCCGGGTACCAAGAGACTCAATAAACGGAATTGTTATAAAACTTTCGTAGATGCTTGGCACGGTATTCTCGCTGTAACGAGTCTCTTCCAATTCGTTATCCTTTTTAGTGGTCATTTTTAGAGCAGCTTGCATTTTCGGATGAAGCCACAAATTACAAGCCGCTTCAATGAGTTCATTAGTTACATATTGAGTATGTCGATCGATTAGATGTTGCGTCAACTGCACAGTGCTACTACCCACAACATGAAAGAACAACGCTGGCAGGACATTTTCAAATGCTTCACGTAATAGTTTCAATAATTTAGTTAAGGGGGCAAAATTATCGCTTAAGACATCGAACTGTACTGAGGTACAGTGTAACCATTGCTGCAAGCCGTCAAGAAGCTGGGAAAGACTGGGAATCGACCGAGTTATTTTTAAATCGCTGGAACCCATATAAGTTTTATTTCTGTTAGCAGTGCAAACTTTGGTCACTAATTCATCTAAGTCGTTACAATAAAACTTATTTTTCTCCATATTTACATTAAACCAATCGTTGACTTTCTGTGCTGCTTCATGCTGGATAATCATAAAATACGTTTCCTGCAAAACAGGATTAGTTTCTGCAGGCAAAAAAGCTTCCAGCGCTTTTTGGATGCGTTCTTTCAACCGTTCCGGTACAGACGTATTCCAAAGTTGGGAAGCTTTTTCTTGAGCACTAGAATAAATAGATTCAATTTCTTCGAACACTTTATAATAATCGAAAGATTCTATTTTATTTACTAAAGTATCAGCATCACTTTTTGAGGACACGAGAATTCTGTAATGTCCGTCTTTGACGGTACTCCTGTAACAACGCTCTATGCAGAAACTTATCAGCTGGCGCGTCGAGGCAGTTTGGGCATGAAGGAAAGCTTGAACTAATCGCTTCTGACTAGTTGCTGTCTGCTGATTAGCCGCGAAAAAGAACACAGCTTTATTGGACGGAGCGGGTGAAGATAAATCCGATAGGCGTGGAGTTACATAACGAAATCTACCGCTACGTGAGGCATATTTGGTTTGAGCATATTTGGCCGGCATAATGGATACGCGAAACGCCGCCAGAAATGGACAAGCAACGTGAAGTAAATCTTCAAGCATTGGATTGAGATCAAAACTTTGCAATGACTCTGCTTGCAACCACGTTCTCACAAACTGTAATTCACTAGGAGGTTCAGCGTTGTAGGTATGACAAAGTCCACTAAAAGCAAAATATTGTTCACTAATAATTTGCTTGTTTTCGAACAACCAACCAAGACAAACGCGAATGATAAAACTAAACGTATTTGATTGATCAATACACCAACCAAGACTTCCATACAAAGCAAACACTAAGCGCAATGTTTTTTCGTAATTATCCAACTGCAAGGTAACTCTATCAAGCATCCCAAGGTATTGAACCATCCAAGGCAATGTTATTAACAGTTTACCCCCCATTAAGCTATCTTCAAGTATTTTAGTAGTGTTGAAGTTGGGCTGCATTGAATTCCGCAATAGCATTTGCTTTTTTTCTATAGACACAGGCATCAATAACATGTCGCCTCTATTGCCATTATTATTGATCGGGTTTACGAACGGTAAAGCTATCGCAAAACCTAAAAATTTCGCTAACACCAGCATAGACGCCATCAACTTTTTTTTAACAACATATTGTTCGCCACATCCTGCGTATCTATGAAAGGGTGAATCATTCTTGCCAGCTTCATCCTCTTTCAAGGTATTAATGCAAATCTGATCAAAGGAACTATCATTCAGATTTATTAATTCTGAATAAAGTTCCATTTTTAATTGCTCAGCAAATGCTAATGAGCGAGCTTCCGCTATGAAATCTCGAAAAAAGCTTTGAGTATGAGGAAATTGATAATCCATAGAGAAACTGCTTGGAGTAATTAATCGTTGTGTCAGTTTATTGAATTTCAACAAATCAACCTCGATACCAATATCATCTGGTGAGGTAGAATTAGTAGATGATATTAACAGTTGTGACACGAAAAGTTTAGCAAAATGTGCCATATTAATCGGACTCTCTGATACATCAAATATATCTTTTATTCTCGGCGCAATTTCGTTTGAAAACGACCAATTCGGGTTCAAATGATTTAATTCCCAAATATTAAGGATTTTATAGAATTGATCCCGTTGAGCACGAAAGTTGGCAAATTCCTGCTGAGAACTGAAAAACTGACGCGAATTTTGATCTACTTGGAAATACACATTGGCAAACTGTTTTGGTTCATAACTTTCCACAATATCATCGCTGTTTTTATGCGAGCCCAGTTTTTGTTTACAGTGGTACACTTTTTTCAGATACTCCTTAACATCTTCTGGAAGATAATGCCAACGGTCGCTATTCAGTACTACACTCATTGATTTGTGATCTAATAAAGCAATTGTATGTTTTTGTTTAATTAATGTCATGTAGGCAAAGTAGACAGCTTCTGAAAGATTTTCCAACTGCGTCAAAGGCAGTTCACATGCCAAGGCTTCAGTATCTTGAAGAGTTAGTTTTTTTACATTGTGGCAAATATCAGATGAGGAGTTTGTGTTCACTATAGAACTGGTGGCATTCAGCAGGTTCACTAGCAACGAGATTTCATTTAAAACATTCGTAGTGAGGTTTAAATCAATGAGTGTTGAGTATAAATTTGATAACTTATGCAATTGAGTGTTGTTCTTAAGACTTTCAAAATCTAATACGATTTCTACAGATTGCATTTGTTCAAAATATTTATCTTCAACAAATTCCCCTGTTCTAGTCGCGGAAGTTGAAGAAGACAACGAAGATTTAAGTACTTCTTCAGTTATCTCGTCAGGATTTAATTTAAGAGTTTTTCTGGCGGCTAGTATTTCACATTGTTCTTTATCCTCTATCTCTTCATGGACAACGTTGACCATATTGTTTTCAGAACTAAATGAACTCTCCCCGCCAAACACCGACGTTGATTGTGACTCATTTTTTCTGCTAAGGGTCGTAGGTACCACACGTTTCTTAGGATTTTCAACTCCCAATTTACCGCTCTCTGTAATTTGTTGTTGTTGCTGTTGTTGTAATGCTTTCTTTTTGTTCAATCTGCTGTTTGCTGACTGTGAGTTCATAATTATAAAATCGCCCAAACAACGGCTAGATCCTAAAGGACTTTTGGCTGATGATGGTATATTGGATATTCTCCGAGAATTCATCAACAGATTATGTTTGTTCGGTGTCGAATTCGTAGAAAGCATTTGTGAAAAACTAATACGATCAGCCGAGGTACACAAACGTGGTGTTATGCAACCAAATTCTTCAAGCGAAGTTTTATTTGATCTTTGCACATCTATTGTACTTCTATCCATTGAGCTACCTCTAATTGGTATTCGACATTTAGATACCTCGAAAGCGTTAGATTTTAAATGATTTTCGGTATGTTGTCTCAGATTATTCAGGAAATACAATGCAAATTCCACCAAAGTGCAACTGTTCTCATTTGTGGTGGAAAACTGTTGCAGCAACCAACGCCCGGAACAATCTTCTTGAATCTCCTCACATTGTAATAGCACCTTCAGTTTATGTGCCGCTTTAGAATTCATCGCCTTCAGTTAAATTTGTTTTCGAAACTATCTCAAAGATTTTATAATTGTTTCACAAACATGTAAACACTTTTCTCCTTCAACTACCGTTAGAATTCTAGTCTGAAACGGAAGATGAACAGAGAAAAAGACAAAATTTGCTTCAGGTTTTTCATATTGTCGCATTAAGCACAAAATGATGTCACTTTGGCAGCAAATACGGCGCATACACACAATTAATTATCCCTTTTGTATACATTACATACTGATATAAACTATAAGTACAAATGTCTATGAATTTTGAACGAAAAGTAAAATTATTATATCACAAAGAGGTCACACCCATACGCTTACAGGACGACGCAGGCTAAATGTTTATTTGAAAATACCGCAAAGACAAAACGTAGTTTAGCTTATAACAAACATGCAATGAATTCTTTCAGTTACTCTTGCTAACAATATATCGCACATTATTGTTAGAGAGACACATACAATACGAATTTACAATACGAATAAGGGTGGCTTGCTTTAATCACCAAACCCGAAGGTATGACTACGTTAAGTGAATTACGTAGTTGTTATGTGAACTATGAATCTAACACTTTGTTTTAATGCCAACTAAAAATGCAGAAACTTTTTCCTAGCGTAAAAGCTGTATCACACAGTTATATATGTTGTTTTCTATACAAACGCACGTTTTCTGACGATTCATGTTTTATTTTCTTGTTTTGCTTGTTACATACAACTTGTGAGAAAAAATAGACATGAAACAAATGTAAAAAAAAGAAAACACCTAATAAGTCATAGTAACGAAGAAAACTTCTGTCTTTACGACAACTTTCGAAGATAAATAAAAAATTATATTAAGGCGAGAACGAATATTTTTGACGCTAAAACTACCGACAGTACATCAATTTGATCCTTTTCAAATTCCGAGATTCACCAAAATCGTTATAAAGCATATAACATTCCAAAATTTTTTGATAACTTCTATTTCTATGAAAGGACCTTCAAACACCTGCATTTAACTTTTTTCTACCTAGTCTAGTTTTCGAGATGCCTATATCAATTAGATGCTCTCTTTTGCAGAATTGCCACAATCGCAGAAATAAGAACAGGAAGCTGAAATATTTGTTGATCATTAAAGAACTCAAAGTAGAAAAATGTGTATACATAAGAAGACACAAAATCGGAGAATCCAAATTTTTTTCATATTTTCATATATAACTTTCGATCCCGTAAATATATTTTCGAAAAGCTGTTACGCAGACATTCATCTACATATTCAATTTAAAAATTTTCCCGATGGGTTTACTAATATCCCCATCCACCTTTAACAGTTAAATAGCTTATTTTGCAACGTGTGTTGAATGCTTCTTAATACTATCGCCTTCCGTACTTTATTTGGGTAGATGAAGTATGACAATTTACCAAGGATGATGTTTATTTGTGCTTCCTTGTTACACCCATAATTATGACAAGCATATTTCACAATACCTGTTATAGTAGATAAAAACACAGATGTTTTACTTCTTTCTCTTCGCAATCGAACTTGACAAGTTTTATAATAATAACCGCTCTCTTTCAGTCTTTTCAGAGAAAGGCTTTGGATCGGCCTTCTTGGAGAGCGACTTCATTTCTGCTGTTGCATCAGCACGTTCCTCACCAATTGTAATTAGAACAATAGGTTAGCAATGGGCGAGTTAGTAAATATCTACCATTTTTAAAGAACGTGCAGACGGCTCAGGCCAATAGCTGGATAACAGGTCCATCTTTCCGTCTTTTTCGTTTCTTTCATTTTCTAAACTTTGATTTCTTACCGATCAAGGAATATTCGTGCCAAATGTCCTATATTCATTTTTGGGTGTGTGGCAATTCCGCAAAAAGAAGGCCAAGTTAATTCCCTTTCATAGAAACAAGTATATAGGGTTGATGGCTCTAGTATTTGTTTTATTAATGGCTACCGCCTATTTTCTGTTGTTTTTTAATAAATATATATTAACGAAAGGGACATATTTATTCTACCTTTTTTTCGCGATTTTTTGCTTCAAATGCATCAAGCGGTTTGTGATAATGTAACAATTTTATTATATACAATCTACCTTAGCGTTGCTCATATAATAACGCCGACTATGGCAAGCTTAGCAAAATCAGAGTACGCAAAATGGAACGCTAACGCAAAAACTGGCTAAATCAAATTAGTTTACTAACAACAGAAAATAAATACGAACAAAACTAATAAGATTGAGATTGTCGTTCTAGACATAGTTCAGTTATTTTTATAGATATCAAGGTTAAATCATGTCCATTGCACACACGAAAGAGCCAAGATTTATTCATTACCGAAACGAAGAGAATGACGTAATTTTTATTAAAAAGTACACAATTGTACATATTGTATAAACCCACAGGTGTACATAAAACAATAACTATAAAAAAATAAACCAAAATTTATGTCACAAAGAGTTAATTCAATCAAATATAGCCGTGGCTACGAGTAGGGTATGTATTTTATCTATGTACCAGTATAGAATACAACTTAATCTTCACTTGCAATTGAAAATATATTTTTAAACTAGCAGTTAAACAACTCTAAAATTTAATGCTCTTGCGAAAGAACAAAAATTAAAGCGAATAGGAATTCATACGTTGTCCCTATTTCCGAAAAAAAAACTAATGGATGGAACACGTATTGGAGAAATCTTTTCCTTGGCAGGCATAGCAGGAAGCGTTAACGTTTATACACACCTTTTGACATTTAAGAAATATATAGTCCAAAAGTAAATCCAGCTTTAAATTTCTGGATTTATTTAGAACTAATTGAATTGCTTTCTTAAATTCTCACAAATCGCACTTAAAATTTGCAAATTTATAATATGCAGAACTTTGAATTGGAAATGAATTCTTCTTTTAAGTATCTATCTATATCATCAATTGTGATATATAAGGGTGTGGCGTTGATTGAATTTTGTATAGAGGTCAAAGTAAATATTATCCCTAAGACTTCATTTACTTCGTAGCTTCATACGCAAATTTATTTGATTTAATAATTTGATATATAAACACTTACACTTTTTTTTAAAGCCTTCTTAAACAATTTTCCGTTTTTGCAAATATTCAAGACTATTTAAGATATTGTTCGATATGTTCGATACCTCCCGTTTGAAGAGCAAAATACAAAATGGTGAATTAAGCATAGTGTTGCCAGTAGTATCAGTTTTGGATTAGGAGATTTTCATTATAGGATTTTGGTTTTTAGGAATTGAGGGAATAAGGTTAACTCTAAAAATGATGTTACATTTATTTAGCAAACGATAGAAAAAAAAGAAGAGTGTTAAGAATCCATTTTTTAAGTACTGCTGTAGTGTTAAAAATATAACTTTCTCTCACTTCACTTTAGGCGAAGTAACATTAAAAGCATTACAAGTCTTTCTTTATAAGCAGTCAGCTCGTCATATATTTATGAATTTTATTCGTGATTATTAAATCGAATTAACTTTGCTTATCGTTGAACAAAGGCATCATATTTTTAACGATTATGAATAGGTTGAGTAACCAAATCGGGTACTTGGTTTTAAAAGAAGACGGAGCTGTTCTAGAATCAGGTGGAGAATTAGAAAATGATGAGAGGCGAGCAAACATTTTTCAAGGCTTGGTGAATATAACCGAGAAGTAGAACTTTTTATAAAGGAGAATCTATTTATAATCAACTCAGTTTTTATTTCGTTGGTATAGTGTCGATGAAAATTTTATGCCTAACAGTGGTTGTGAACGCATCTCTATTGTCTATGAGGATCATAGCTATAATATTTGCATGTCCAATCGCCGCATTTTCATTGTAAAACTCCGCAATACTGTGAGCCATGTGGGCATTATAAATAATAGCAATAATGGCAACGTATTCTCGAGCTCTGAAAATGGTGCTGCGCCGACCACCACTCTATTAACTTGAGAACCCTCGCGGGCTGTCTGTTGCGCCTTCTGCGCGCACAGTATACGCCAGCGCAGCCCTGCGCACAGCGCCTACAAGGAAAAGGGCCAATCTAGACGTTTTAATTGGAAAACACCTTTTATTTATTTAATAATATTGTTTATTTGTCAAAAAATACATCATCTGTAACCTCTTGATCAAAAATGCGTTCTGCTTCTGCAGTCACATCCAACAGGGTAGCCTTTTTGTTAAATATAATCACATAAAATTGGCGCCAATTGCATTGTCTCTTAACAATCCAAAAGTCAGTAGTTGACTTTATTAGTGTCTCTTCAAATGGGGGCATTGCGACATTATTATTTTCTTTGGTTGTTGTCGCAGAATCAATTAATAAATTCACTACGTGCAATGGTAACGACTTTTGGCAAACAGCGGATGAAGTTTTCTCGCCTTTAGAATTTCCGATATTGCTTATGTGTTTGAGAGTCTGTTCATTCACAAAGAGATATCTAGGTATTAACGCTTCCGGCTCAATAGCGTTATTAACAAGTGTCAACACCTTGCTATGTGACACAATAAATCGAGCTATGTCGTAAGCCAGCAAAGCTAGCTGGGCATCAATGTAGGTTTCCAGATCTTCGCGGGTTTCTGACGAAAGAATATCGCCCCGTTTGACATACATATATAAAGAAGCAGAAGAAGAGCAATGATGATAAATCTTGAATGGCATCAATTCGTTATTCCTGTTTAAGAAGATCTTTCGACTCCCTTCAAATTCAATTACTTCGGTAAGGCGTTGAGGTCGTCTCAGTGTTCGATTACCCATAATATAATTGTACATAGTAAACAAAACGGAAGGTTCAAATTTACCGCCGCTGAATTTATAAAATTTCGCGTTACTTTTATTAAAAAGACGGAACCTTGTATATTACCTGACTATTTGATCATTAAAGAGAAACAAAGTGTCAACTATGGCGGGAAATGTTGCTTGAACCATTTGAATAAAGTTATGAACTCTCAGGAATAAGGTTTTACTCAAAGGCAAATATTGCACTGAACGCAAAAATTGGGTTACATCACATATTGGCAAATTTAACGATTGTACATACTAAAAGCAACACGAATGAAAATCAATTGAATGTAGATAACATTAAATTTACCTCACTGTAGAAAATGTTCAATTTTTCGCGTAGTTTACTTTGAGCAATAGATAATCCATTATTTGTGCTGTTTAAAATCATGTCAAATGATCCGTATTGCAAGCAAAAACGATCATACGATTCTTGCAGCACTTTTCGATAAATTTCGTCATGTATTTCACCATTGCGGTAGTCTTCATATTCTTCGTCTTGTTTGCTGCATACCGTCTTCGGTACATTTAAAGTCATAACGCACCAAAAACCGTCCTCCGGCTGGAGGAATATCTGAGTTGTTTTTAATGTATGTAGTATATCACACCCAGTACCCTCAGCGAAAGTACTGGAAAAATAATTATCATTTCCCTCTTTCCCCAAAATTCTTTACCACTCAATTTAGCACACTTACTCTGTAAAAGTAATTATGGCTTCACTTAAGCCCACATCTTTAATTTTTGTATTGATTTCTATGTCATCTGGATGGTAAAACAAAATCTTTTGGTGTTCCTGTGAAATATAAGCACAAATAAGCTTCTTGCCAAACGACGATAACAATACTTATTTACCTGCCCTTCGCGGCCTCCATAGCTAGAATTGAATATGTAAAAACTACGTAGCGACACTTCAACTCTATGTAGTAAATTTGTCATTATTTTAATATTTAATTGGCTCTTTTTCTTATAAACGATGACATTACTTATACGTGTTCACGCTCTTTTGTATAATTGCCAAACAGCAGTTCCCCATTCGCTTGCGGAGAGATTGAGAATTTTGCTCTAAACATGTAAAACTCAAACTAGAAAATAAACCGAAACAAACGAAGAGTGTAGCCAGTTGAAAGAAATGCCACATTGTTGTTGAAGCAAAAAAAAAATATTAAACAAGTATAAAAATTAAATTCGGTTGGGACCGAATCTTTTGTACCCATCATTGTTTACCCGCAAAAAAGTCAAAAGAAGTAAAAGAACAAAATTCTCAGTGTTACTTCACTTAATTGCGAAGTTTAATGATTTATTATTATTATTTTTTAACCTTAAATATTTAAGATGATATACAGTCAATATATATATTGATAATTTTTTAATATTAAGAGAAAGACGAGGTAAAGTAAAAAAACGTTTCAAATTTAAGAAATTATAAAAAAATATCAAAAATTCCGGTATCTTTTCTTTAGACTTTGAGCAAAAAACCTAAATTTGTATTGCCTTGAAATTTTCCTTTAGCTATTAACTGTGCAGAAAGAAAAATTTGTAATATACAATATATAACCATCGTTTTCATTTTTTTCATTAAAAAATTAATTCCCCTTATCCTTCTCTCAAATGTTTTGTGAACATAATGGCAAGCGAGAACATAAGAAGAAAACCGGAAGTTTTAACCAATAGATAAAACATTTGCATATAAATAGGAACAACTGAAATGATAGAAAAGAAATATGAGAGCGGGAAACTGCTAAATTTTTCCTCAACTTAAAAAAATTTCTCAATTTAGACGACCAAGGCGGTCTTTCGAATTTAATTTTTATCCTCAATTTAAAAGAGGAAAATGGGAAACAGTTTTCCTGATTCTTAACCAGGCTGCCATATCGTCATATGATATGTAGTATGAAAACAAAGTTATAAATAATACAAAACTTTTTTTTTTTTAATTATAAAAGCCCTCTAAATCGCACCTCTCACGAACAATTCCCGTTCAAACAGTGAGTAAGATTACTTTTTATATAGATTACTAAAAAAGTATTACATAGTCATAAAAAAAAAGTAAAAAGAGTATAATTCGCTGTGGCCCACCACAAAATACCCTGTACCACTCTACCGTTATTCATACACCGAATTTTCAAACAAAGGCGTTATATGGGAAGTGACCGAAAAAGTGTTCCGATCTGAATCATTTTCAATAGCGTTCGTCTTTGGGTCAAAACACGTGTAACATTAATATAAATAAATATTTATTTTGTCCTGACAGTCCTCTAAAGTGTAAAGCTGTAATATATGGAAGGTTTAGGGCAACCTTGCGATGATACTTGAAGAGGAATGGAGATCTATGAGGTAGGCGTACGTGCCATAGCTGAGCTAGCTAGTTCGTGAAATGTGGGAGGGTACTATATCTTGCTAACAAACACTCTTAGGTCGATTACAACAAAGAAATTGAACGTACTTACCACTTACCGAATACCAGACGGACGAGACCTTAACTAAACGATCGGGGACTTGCCCCTGGGCTTATTCTTCACCCATCGTGTCTATTGGTCTCCCTACGGTCCATAGAAAGGTTTGTAGGGAACCCCGTAGTTGAGTCCGAAGACCCCTAACAGCGTGATTTCCTCTTATGATTTAGTATAAAACTATTTTTTTTCATTTTAATTTCTTACAGTTTATATAGAATTTGTTAAAGTGCAACGTAGAAAAGTTACCGGTAAATTTGTATATAAGCCCCCCGAGCGGCCGAGTAGACAAGAGTCTCGACTAGCTATTCAATGGTAGTGGGTTCAAATCTCAAGTGCGGTAGAATTTTTAATAATAATAATAATAATGATAACAATAATATTAATAAAAGTAAAGCCGAAAACCTTAGATGCTAGTGCTTTAACACTTTAGTCTTAGAATTCATTCTCTGGTTAAATTTATAATAATAATAATAATAATAATAATAAATTTATATAGATATGATTAAGCATATGTAAGCATGAACTATCTGAATGTAAATATGTGTCTAGGTAAATATATATGTGCATATAATATTTTAAGCAATAAGAATAATTTGGTGTATAAGAATCGTTTATCCATTTGAAATAGTAATTATGAATAGACGTTTCTTATTTGAATGCTAATACAAAATACTGATCTTTTCCAAATAATTTGGGAATATATATATTATAACAATGTTTTAACAATACAAATCAATCATGATTACTTTACTACGATTTTTTTTCATTGTATTCTCTTTCTTGATTAATCATTACTTTTTTATTAACGCACATATTTTTGTTAATTCTTACGTTCATAGTTTATTTAATGTCTCACTAATTAAAGAATATAATGTCCATGGCTAATTCAACTCTCTTCTATGGAATCTGCCATTTTTTTTCTATTTTTTCATATCAAAATTACCATATTGACCACTAAGTATGGTGCATATATGCGTAAGTATATGTATATGGGGCAAGCAATTACGTTTAATTAGGCGTTCTTTAGAGTAAAGTGTTCCACAATCATTAAAATTTCGAAATTTACTTATAATTCTTATTTTTACTCAAATTAACATTCAGTCGTCCTCTTTTTATTTCTTCTTAAACACAGGTTATTTTGGAGCAAACCTTACTCCGGCAAGAGCTTTATTCACAAATTCGATTAGTTCAATTTTATCATAAAATTTAAGTTTTATCCAACGTAAAATATTTTTACTTTCTCCAGTTTTGAATGATTTTCAATTATTTGCTGAAAACCATCACCAAATTGAAAAAGTCCTTAGAAAGATTCGAAAGGTACGTTGAAATAATTCTTCGATATCCATAAACTTTATATACAAGCGTAGCTTTTCAATTCGTGTCCTGAATCACTTCCAGTACAGCATCGATCTAAAGTTATTGTGTAAGAATCTCTCAATTAAAGGAATTTATGCAGAATTATTTTTATTAATATTAAATATTAGAAGTCAATGCAGCAGTGCGCAATATGGTAGTAAGATAGTGTGTCTATGTATATTCAAAATATGCACCAGTGCGCAATATGGTAGTAAGATAGCGTGTCCAGGTACATTCAAAATCCGATTGAACTTGATGCGGACTTATACACATTTTTGTAACAACAATAAGTTGGAACTTCTATGAACTTTGTCATTTTATTAGAACATGTTTTCACCCAAGTAAAACTCAAAAAACTTAAAAATATTGGAAATATACGATAAAAGAATTACAAGATATTTGTAAAGTTTATTTTCCCGAGTTTTTTTTGTTAAACTATTTTCTTTCTGTACAATTTTTCAACACTTTTTCTGCAAAAAAATCTTTTCTTTTTGCCTTTTTTTAACTTACTTCGCGCCATCTTGATCACTCGTTCCCTTTTTTTGCCCTCTGTCAAAAGCGAATCACTTTTCACGACCCAGAAAATGATTTCTTCGTGCGAGAAATTCACAATCTTTTTTTAGTGCAGGGTTGCATTCTTCTTTTAACACAATGAAACGAAACAGGATAGTGAAAGAAAAAAAATCCTCATATTATACACGTCAGTGTGCCCAATTTCAGCAACACATCTCAACAATTGTGGCCTATAAGTTGAACATAAGAAAACGAGACGGACAGACAAGCTTAATTAAGATGGACCTAGCTCAAGTCCTTTTAGGTGTTACATAGACATGCACAACCATAATATACTAAAGTACCAAAAGTGATGTAAGATATAAAAATATACATATGATAACGGGAATTTTAAATTAAACCAGATATCCCAATCAGGTTAAAAACACTCGACCTATGTTATTCATAGAATATTTTTGATTTTTACCCTTTAATTGTTGAAATGAATTTTCTATTCCTAGAGAGGTAACAATACCCTTAACATAGTTACGAAATTTTATGAACGGCAGTTCTAATTATCTCTAGCTCTTAATCATTGATTTTTTATTTTTTCCGACGCAGTTTTGCAAAAACATATTTTCGCTGTTGGAAATTGCGAGTTGAAGTTATAGCGTCTAATTAAAAAAAATTAAAAAAAACAGGATTTTGCGAGTATGGGTGACAATGAACAAAAGGCTTTGCAGCTTATGGCTGAAGCTGAAAGAAAATTGACTCAGCAAAAAGGATTTCTTGGTTCCTTGTTCGGGTATGTTCAGATTTTTTAATCATAAGGAATTGTTTCTAGAAATGAAATAAGTAATTTCAAAAACAATTTCGAATCGAGATTGCCTATAAAGCATTTTTTTTTTTTAAGTAGATATATATAAGTATAATGAACATAGAATACAATAGGCTGTGCATAGCAGATAAGAAATTGAAACAATAAAAATTTGTTTAAAAGCGTAGACTGAACAAACCATTCTGTTAAAAAATTGAATATAAGTAATAAATTTTTAATATTCCTTCTATACAATGATGCGCCGTTTTTTAGTTGCGCAAAAAACACACACACTTCGCAAAGATTTTAAAAAACATATTTTCAGAGGTTCCAACAAAGTTGAAGAGGCTATAGAAAATTATCAGCGGGCTGGAAATATGTTTAAAATGTCGAAAAACTGGACAAAAGCAGGTGAATGTTTTTGCGAGGCAGCTAGCTTGCATTCAAGAGCCGGAAGTCGTCATGATGCTGGTACTTGCTTTGTTGATGCTTCAAATTGCTATAAGAAAGTACGTAAAACAGCAATGTACAGGATATAGGTGTGTTAAGATATTTGATCTTGCAGGTTGATATCGAAAGCGCAGTATCATGTTTGTTAAAAGCCATAGATATTTATACAGATATGGGTCGGTTTACTATGGCTGCTAAACATCATCAAAGTATTGCTGAAATGTATGAGAGTGATCCTAATACTTTGGCTAAAGCCATTCAACATTATGAACAGGCTGCAGACTACTTTAAAGGAGAAGAATCAGTTAGCTCAGCTAACAAATGTATGCTAAAGGTAGCACAATATGCCGCCCAATTAGAGGACTATGAAAAGGCAATTTCAATATATGAGCAGGTGAAAATTAAGATTGCAAATTGGAAATGTATGTTTTATGTGGAGTTTTAAAATTTCTGGTAGGTGGCTACGTCATCACTTGAAAGTTCGCTACTTAAATATAGTGCGAAGGAATACTTTTTTCGTGCTGCTCTTTGCCATCTCTGTGTTGATCAATTAAATGCCCAACATGCTATCGAAAAGTATTCCAATCAATATCCAGCATTCCAAGATTCTAGAGAATACAAATTAATCAAGGTAAGCTGTTCTATTAGATTTTTCCTCCTTTTCTTACACATATTTTTGCTACCTTTCAGGCTCTTTGCGAACACCTCGAAGACCAAAATGTTGAGGGCTTCACCGAAGCTGTAAAAGAATACGATAGCATCTCGCGTTTGGATCAGTGGTATACGACAATATTGCACAGAATTAAAAAGGCCGCTAATGATATGCCAAATTTACAATAAATTGTAAATAAGATGCCGTCGTTTAGTATAAATATCCAATTATTCATATGAAATGAATCCAAATGTTATCGATCCAATTAATTACTATTCACGGTCTATTTCAGAGTCTACCCAAGTAATAAGGAACTTTACTTTTGCATACTAAATATAACTTGAGCTTTACCAAAATAAGTTTTTCAAATGCATGCCAAACATGCTCAGTGAAATGCTTTAAAACTGGGGGAAATACTTACTATTCATGCTATATTAATTTTATGTAGTAATGAAATTTGGAGAACTCTCGCAAAAACTAAACATGATATTATTCGTGATTAATTGCAAGTTGATAACCTTGATGCGGTTTATACTCTAAATATATTACATTTTGAAAATTAAAGCTTTTATCAAATACTAAAATATCACGATAGTTGTAGACATTAAAAGTTTTTCGTAACAATTAATAATATTGAAATATATTAAAACATATAAAATGATTTATTGTTCTTATATTTAATAATTATGCAATCAAAACAAAACAGAAGCACGCTGTCATCTCTTATTAAAAAGAAATGAATGTTTAACCAAACAACCATGTTACACTGAAAATTTAAATCACTGGCTTTCATTAACACTATATAAGAAATCTGCGAGCGCCCATTTGTGAATGGACGGAAGTCGCTTTCAGAACTACAGAGTCGATATAAAAATAATACCTTAGCTAATAGTTTTGTGTAATTCCATAAGTTATATGATCAAATAAAAATCATTTACAAACATTATACATCGCTTATCAAGAGTTATTTACAACGAAAGCTTATTCTTTCCATTAGGACGTCCCAAATTGTAGTTAGAAATACCTTTATGTTCCCAAAATTTATTATTATTATTATTAATTATTATTATTATTATTATTATTATTAATTATTATTATTATTATTATTATTATTATTAATTATTATTATTATTATTATTATTATTATTATTATTATTATTAAAAACTCCACCACACTTGAGATTTGAACCTACGACCATTGAATTGCTAGTCATGACTCTTGCCTACTCGGCCACTCAGACGAATTTTAACCATTATAATCGACACTTTTTTTTTGAAATATGAATCCAAATACATTATTGTCACAATATACCGGATAAAAACAAGAGAAACCCTTAAATTTACAAATGGAATACTATTGAATTGCTTTGAACGCTTAATGTAGCAGCGAAATTCTCAACTACCACTTCTTCGACTATAAATGATGTTATGGTAAATGTTGACAACAGGATAATAAAAAAATAAAACAAGCTTTGTAAGGTGCGCGTCGGAAGTCTGACTGATACCATTGTTATCCTAAGCTTTAACAAGGATTCGATTATATATATTAACATACAATGACAGATATGCCTGCTAGTACAGAGGAAATATATGAAATTTTTTTCTATTGAGCATTGTCAGTGTTTTCGTCGACCAAATTTAATACTTAATTTGTACACTTAAATTATCATTACAAATCAATCGATTAATCTTAGATTTCTTTTTTTTTAAATTTTTACACGATTAATAAATACACTGGCCACTAATATGAAGGTTATTGATCTTAATATATGAAGGGAAATATTTAGATACTCTGCGGTTTTCATTCGAAGACTACCTTTTTGGCTATTATAAAATTGTTTGTAAGCAGGTCACACGTATCCTTAGGCAGGATCAGCAAAAAAGACGGGGTGCGAAATATCTGAGCTGACTTAGAACTTCATACTTATGAAGAATGCACTAAGGAATCTTCCGTGTGCATTTTTGAATGCTGCAAATGATGATTATCATTACGACGCAATGTATTAAGTCAAAACGTGAAATAGCAGCAAAATGTCGTATAGAATTTTGATCTTATAAGAGTAAAAAGAATTGACGTAAGAGGTAATTTGAAAGAAGTTTTGAATGCATTTCGAGTTAGAAACTGAAACCCAGGTTTATGATTCATTAATCAAATCTTATTTAGTGAGAATGAGAAAGCACGCGTCAGTGAGTCAAGCTTAAAAATAAAAAAAGAGATTTAATTATATATAATGTTGTGTTTATATTATCGCTCCTCTAGTACAAGTCATTCCATTGTTGCGTCGAGTTTATAGATTCTGCGTTTACTCTCCATTCAGTTTAGATTTTGTTGTACTTCATTTATTTTTGCAAGGGAATTTCCCAAGCAATAAGGTTTCGTTGTTGATACAGATTTGTTGTACTAATTAATTGTTAAGTGTTTGTATATACATACATATTTAATATATGTTCATATACATATATATACATAAATATTGACGTAAGGCATCACAAGCAAACTCAATACAAAGTTGAAAATATTTTCAGTAAAGTGCGTGCTTAAAAATGGAGCTTTTTCTGAAAGGTAAAGATAATCCTTAAAATAGTTAGTATGCATAATTCTTTATTAGCAAGAATTTCGGTCAACAACAAATAGCAATATCGCTACACTAAGAGACATAAGAACTAAGATTTCAATTTCAAAGTATTTACCTTGAATATGTACATACTTTTTTACATACGATCACCTTTGCTTATTATTGAAGCAGAATAACACCACCAATACACATAAAGGAAAGAACAAATAGTATTCTCACTCTTAAAAGCTGATAACATTTATTATATTCACATTGAATAAAGTTAAATTAACTTATTCTTCCGTTTGTAACACTTATTATAATTTTTCAGAGCCTTATAAGGTATATTTTAAATTGTATATTAATCAATGTCAGATTCTGAATGGTTTTGCATTTGACCATCCCTTTTGCAACGAATGAAATTGATTCCGAAAATAGGGATAAAAAATGCGCTTTAACAATAACATGCGACGTTTACGTCGCAATGTCGCAGTGTGTGCGTCTTTTAAATAGTTATTAGTTTTATGACATGTTTATATAATCACGTACTTTTTTAAACTTTTTCTTTACATTTTAGCTTTAGCATGTCTATTGATCACATCAGAATTGTGGTTGCCTTCAAATGGTCAATTGCCAACAGGATCGCGCCCCCTTTTTGGACCGCCTGTATTTCTTTCATCAACTCCAGCAAGAGCGAACATAAGTCGAAATGCTTTATTAGAAAACCAAATACGCAGTTTGAAGGGAGCAGAAACATTTGCGATGGAGTTTTTTGCACAGCTATCCAATGAGCATTTGAAAGTGCCGAATAGCAATTATATGATATCTCCCTTTGCTGTGTGGTCGTTATTACTTTTGTTAACCGAAGGCGCGGTAGGCAATACGCTTAAGGAATTACGCGACACTCTACATATTGACCAAGATCAGCAAGTTATACGTTCGGCGTATCGCCAGATTGCTAGTTATTTAACGTATGTGCAAATTCTTGAATATTCAATCTAATCCACCTCTGAACTTCCAGTGTAAATACCACGACAATAGAAGTGGCATCATTTAACGCATTATTCACAGATGTTAATAAACCAGTTAATCGTGATTACGAAATTGTTGTTGAACGTGTCTACAATTCAGCATTAATTCCAGTGGATTATCAAGATGTTAACAACACCTTCACCAAAATCAACGATGACATCAGTAAAGCTACGCGAGGCTTACTACCTTATACCGTAACACCGCAAGATTTCAAAGAGGCAAATCTATTGCTCATCTCGTCCCTTTATTTTAAAGGGCAGTGGCGTGTAAGTAAACACATAGCTCAATATATTAAGCATTTACATGTTGTGTGCATCACATAATTCACTTTACATTTTAGTATCCTTTTGATTCGGCTGATACTCATCCCGCAACATTTTATGATGAACTTGGTAATTCATTAGGTCTTGTACAAATGATGACGCAAAATGGAACGTTCGTATATGCAAGTATCCAAGGTTTGGAAGCTCACGTTTTGGAATTGCCATATGGTACACAAAATAGATTGTCCATGTTGGTAATTTTGCCCAAAAAAGGTAAAAATTAATTTTGAAATCGAAATCGATAAAAGAATCTTACGCAAGTGTTTTTAAAACTTAGGCGTTAGTGTAAATAAGGTCGCGAACAATCTACGTGATGTGGGACTAGTCGGAATATTCCGGCAATTACTTTCTGCGGCTGAGGACTTCGAAGGAGAATCTGTGGAAGTGTTTTTACCAAAATTTACGACACAGTCACATTTTTCCTTAAGAACTATTTTGACAAACGTAAGACATTTCTTACCTAATATTTTTTAAATTTATTTTAAAAAAAAGGAAAACTTTTTCTACTATTTTTATAGATGGGCATTGCCGATGTTTTTGAACCCGCATTCGCCGATTTGAATAAACTTTCTAAAAATGTTTTTGTTTCCAGCATATTTCACGCAACTCGCATTATTGTAAATGAAGAAGGGACCGAGGCAGCAGCCATAACTACAGCAGTTCTCGCAAACAAATCTATACCTCCTAAATTCTATGTAGATCGACCATTTCTTTATTTAATTGTAGAAAAGAAGGCGAATCTTTTGCTATTTGCGGGTGAAGTCAAATCTAACGTTTAAATCTTTTAAAGATAGTAGAATAAATGTGTAATACATAAGGTTGCGGAAGTTTATTCAAAACAAGTAAGAAAGGTATATTGCATACACCCCACTATGTTTTTCGCATTCTATTCTCCAAGTTCTTTTATTTGATGCCCATATCGTTAGTATTGTTGAGAAAAAAGTAATCGCTGTATCTAATTTACTCATTTTAAAAGTGACTCATTTTTAGGCAGATAATATATCTTCATTTAAGGACTGTACAAAATCGTTGTAAAAATGCGGTCTTGTTTGTCTTATGATAAATACGCATAAAACCTCAAAAAAGTGAGAAAACAGAATTTAATTATTTGTAACTTTGTATGGGCATAGCGAATGTTTTTCACGTAAGGAGTAGAGTGCTTTGTAAAGTAAATGTGAATAATTTCAGCCTTCTAGATTTTATAATTTCCGAGGGACGATCATAAATCGAAAAATTTTTGTTAAAAAAACAGCGTTGCGTTCAGTTTTTGCTCAAATGCGCGTTTCTGCTCCGACAAATTTCGGCCATTTGCAATACGAACCTGCGTGCAGGAGCTTCCAATATTTCTACCGAATTTGAAGTCAATATCTTCATTTTTGCGACTAGAAAAGTGCCAAATACACACACTGCACAGACATACAGACGGACGGATATAGCTAAATCAACTCAGAATTTTACGTTTATCAAGAATATATATAATTTATAGTCTCTGAAATTTCCTTTTGGTTGTAACATATATTTGGGAAAAAACAAGATGAGTGGTGGGTGTAAAAAAATTATTGTTAAAATTAAAATAAGTAGTAAGTGAAACAACACTACTTTTTGGGTCGTCCAGCAGTCTTTTTTCCGCTCGCCGCTTGTTTGTCCTTATTGGTTTTGCTGGACACAAGTGGATGAATTTCTTAAAAGTTATTTAAAGTAAAAAAGTGGGAAAATCCTTAACGTTTCAAAGCTATCACTTACCATCCGTTGGAGCATCCGGTAGGTTTATATCATAACTATTAAGTTTTCGTTTTTTGTTGGGAACTGTATCAGCGTAGTCTTGGGAGGCACCGACCGATTCGTTGTCTTTTGTTCCACTACCTTCTAAGCCATCCTGAACAGCCCATCCATCCTCAGGGTCTTCAACTTCTGGTGCCATTGGCAAAAATTGTAAAGCATTTTCATCTTCACCCTCTTCGTCAGATGAGCAAAATGCCGCAACCGGTTCAATTTTTAAAACGTCTACTTCTATCTCTTCATCTTGCTTAGCATCTGCATTCAGATCTAATGATTTGTCTTCATCAGTAATGTCGAATTCTGATTCTCGTTCTTCATATTCGACATTCTCATCTAACTCTTTAAAATCAGGTGCAAATGCTGACCAGTTTTCAACTTGGTTTTGCGCCCAAATCGACACCAAACCTGAACTAATGCTGGCAATAATAGGACGTACAGGATGCCACACAACATCAAGTAATAATTCCCCTTTTGTGCCATGAAGAATTTTTACTAAGTTTCCAATGGATTTCTCCCAAATATATAAAGCGTGCTGTCGAGCACTTCCAGCGCAAATATATTCTCCGTCGCCGGAAAAGCAACATTTTTTCCATGTTGTTCTATAAAAATACACACATTACATAAATATTTTTATGTACAGTTCAACACTTACTTGTTAACCAAATCCTGTAATTTTTGTATGGGTTCGGGTTCGCCATCTTTCCCAAGTGCCAGAACTTCCTTAGAATCATATACTCTTATCACACGGTCAGATGTGTTGACCAAAAATCCACTAAAAGGTTTTAAAATATAAATAATATCAAATGCATATAAACGTTGTGCAGCAAATACATACTCTCCACGGCGGGCAAATTCAATGCTTTTCACTGCAGTGGCACTAGAAGTTCCAACAATAATCCGAAAACTAGCCACAATATCTAAAGTGTCTACGTCAAGAACCAGAATTTTTCCTTTAGCATTACCAGTATATATATTCTTCCCTCGCCGATCAAATGAAGCTACAATATTTAAGTCCCCCTAAAAGCAGGGTTAACATACAAAATTCTAGTTGGTTACTCCTGACCTTTTCATATACCTTGAGTGAGAATATCTCAACCATCAAGCTCGTCAAAAATTAAAATCAATGCCAATTTGACATGTCACTGAATGCTCGGAAGGGGTCAAGTTGATCACAGTAGACTTTAATTTAGTACTTTCACTATTTGATACACCTTATTATTCAATGATAATTTTTTTTGACGACAAAGAACGACACAATATTGCATTAAAAATTAATGCGTATTCATAAAAAACAAGCATGACATAAGGAGCAAGCAGACTAACTGACCTATTCAATATATATGAGGTAAGCTTCAACGCGTGGGTTTAATCTACATATACTCACATCAGAATCGAGAGGAAGACATTTATGAGTATCGCCAATGTGTACAAGAACAGCAGCATATCGCATCGGACATACAAGAAATCGTTTGTCGTTTCGAGGGTCGAACTGAACTTTAAGGATGGGAGATGGAAACCGGTACTTATGTTCACAATCGCCAGATAATACGTCCCAAATGCAAACGTTATTATCCGTAGAAGCTGATAATAACTTGTGTCCATTACGTGTCCAACTTAAGCTACAAACTGGGTGTACATGGGCCGATATAATCTTGGCTATACCTCTCGTCAGAAAGTCCCAAACAACGATTCGGCCGTCATTACATCCAACCGCCAATAAAGTGCCATGCTTATTAAATGCGCACGTAACTGCAAAGGATATACAGTCAAGAGTACCATCGAATTCCTCCGGATAATTTTGACCAAATGATTCTATAATGAATAATTGCTTATTTTTTTCTGGCCTGTTACAAATTTTCCATTTACCAAGTAACTCTAGATTCATAGCAAAAGTAATTTTAAAATTATTTATACATTTATTTTTTTCGTTTGATATAGGCGTCTGGAATAAGGTATTAAAATTATTTAGCTACCAAATTGTTATTCCAAATAATTGAGTTTATATTCTCTTTTGTTTGTTTGACTTTTGATAAACAATTCTTTCCACAACCGAAATTGCAACCTTCTTCTTCTTCGTCTACTCAGCAAATCGACAACCAAAACTTCGCTGAAATGTTTAAAAAAGGTCCAACGTGAATACCGAGTTCTTTGTTCGAGCCTTAGTAAAGTTGGGGTTAGATTTGATATATAATATTATTATTTATTTATTTTAATATTTATTTGATTAAAGTTTTTTTAATTTTGCGTATTATACGTTCGTCACGTCAATTTTTTTTTTTAATTTTTGTTGAAATATGCATATTACTCGTCTGCCAAGTGGGATGAAACAAAACAGCCAGGAGTAAATTCCGTTGTGTAAGAAGTAATGTAATACATGAGCGCAAAGTGTCATATGCAAGAATTGATAAATGCGAGAGTGAAAAAGTGTAAAAGAGTGTATTTTCGTAATTTGATTGTAAACACTTATATATCTTGATGACATGATTTAAGAAAAGGAAAGATTTCGAAGAAAGCTGTTAAGTTGTAGGAACGCAAAATGTCACGAATGCTGCGATCATGAAAACCATATATACCAAATTTGCGAAGTGCGGAATGGGGAATGGAAGTGGCAACATTCGGACAGACAAATAGGATATGATCAGGAGATTGTAAGATTCCACATGTACATAAATGGCTACGCATTATGTTAATTTTGAATAGATTATCATTACATCTCTTGTGCCTATTAATAAAACAAATAATGTCACGTCTGAGTCCGCAATTGACATACCAAGGAGCTTTATTTATTGGTGGAAATATAGAGTACAGGTGACGACCATAAAGTGAACTATTCCATTGTTGCTGTCAAGAAAAAATTGAATGCTTGTCGATTGCCCTCAAATCTGCAGAAATCACAGCACGATCATTAAAATGAGATGGTTTGGAAGATGCAATTTTATCTGCTTTGGTGTTGCTAAGAATGCCCATGTAACTGGGCACCTTGAGAAAATGAAAACAAAATGTATGAGATTTGAGGCTATAAAATGAAGAGCTGATTTCTGATACGTAAAGGTGGGTTTTAACTGGCAGAAATGATTGCAAAGCACTTGGTCTTATTAACTGAAAGTGTGGTTTGGGGTGACTCGAGACGAAAGAAGATAGTGTCGATGGCAGATTTCAAAGTACGCCTACATAAATCTGGATAAAAGATGGAACTAAAAATTGCAAAATCGTCAGCATAGCCCAAAATTGAGATGTTTTCAGGAAGGAAACTGAAAATTTTGTTAAATTATTAATTAAAGCAAAAAGGACTCAATATAGATCCCTGAGGAACACCTGTAAAGGATCTGCTTTGTTCAACATCATCGTTGTTAATTAAATTGTTCTTGTAGAGAAAGAGGTTCGAAGAGAGAATACAATTTAAAATGTTAATGTTGACAGAACCAAACGCTGAAGTTATGTCCAAACAGCAGGCAACGATAATATGGTTCTTGACAAATGCCGAATTGACTGCTGACCACAAAGTGACAATTTTGTCTTGGGCAGATTTGCGACGCCTAAAACCAAATTGAAAATTGCTGAGGATACATTTAGATTCGAGATACCATTCTAAACATTATAACACTTTCTCGAAAATTTTTCTGAGGGTAGAAACTAAGACAATACACCTGTAGGAATTAAGATTAATTGACGAGCTATTCTTTTTTTTTTAAGTGAAGATTTAGAAGTCGTGCCAGGAAGAGAGTGTATAACCTATAATTAGAATATTGTTAAATTCGTTTAATAGAATTAATCTATTTTCGATGTTCAACATCTTGAGGTGATTATTACGAACACCATATAAGCCCGCAGATGAGTCTTTCCAGAGACTAAGGGCTTTATCGAACCATCGCAACTTATTTGTTGTTCTTATACTTATTTTTCGCAACTAAAGCAAAGACGTTTTGATCGCAAAAACAAAAATCATGCGCTTGCCTTGACAACATTATGTTCATTATTGCGATTTCAACGCATCAAGAAGTATCGCCAAAACGATTCCATTATTTACGTTTATCAAAGGTTCTGCGGTATATTCCGTCAAAACGAATACAATTAGCGTTTTTTTTTTTTAAGTTTTCTAATATGTAATTTTAGACGAAGGCAATAGTACATTTTCTGTATTTTAATTTATTTAAATGCTATTAAATAATAATAATAATAAGCTTATATATATTATAAAATCGATGAAAATGAATACATTAGCTTCTATGTTTAATAACCACAAGTGAAATTTGCAATTTTATTAATGCGATCGCAACCGGAATTTTAGCATCGGCATTGGTTTTGGCTGCAAATCATATAAATGTTTCGATAAATGCCAATCTTTCTTCATACCTAAGCCTTTCTCATCCATGTAACCTAAATTAAACATCGCCTGTGCATTGTGCTGTTGTTCGGAATCTTTACGATGTAAAGTAGCTGCCACTTCAAAGTCCACATTAGTACCCCAATCGTAATAATAATAATCACTAAGTTTAACTTGAGCAGCTGAATAACCTTGCGTTGCTGCACGTTTCCAATAATAAAAGGCACGCATTAAGTCTTCTTTGCGATCATGGAAACGCTGCATTACTTTGTTTCCCCTGTTGCGGGAGGTCCATACAACAAAACACCTTTTGGAGATTGTATACCCAAAATCTTGAACTTGTCTTTGTGCGTCATAGGCAAGACGACTGCTTCAATCAGTTCTTGTATCTGTTTATCCAAACCACCGGTATCTAAATATTATTCGGTAGGTCGTTCATCTACTTCCATAGCCTTTACGCGGGCGTCGTATTCAACAGATAAAGTTTCGCAAATCAAATATGAATCCTTAGTCGCCTGGTTTCAATTTCTCGACATCAACTAAACAAATTGAAGGCAGAAAATATGCTTGACGTGTTCATGTCTTAATAACGGCACATTTGTCTTTACGTTGATTATCTAATACTAAAACTGCTCCGTCATCTTCATCTTCTGGAGCCTCCATATCTAAAAGTTCAATGACATTTGATACTAAATTGTAATAGGCACTGTACAATAAAAAAAAAGAGAAAAAAAAAAAAAAAAATTGGGAAAAATTTTAAATAAATAAAAAGTTTTTTTTGTCAAGAAAAAAAAAAAAAAAGAGGTATAAAAGGGGAGGAAAAAGTTTTTTTTTTGGTCAGTTGGAATTTTGGTCTTGAAAGTAAATTAGTGAAAAGGAAGATTTTGGATTATTTATCGTTACACAAGGCAAAATATTTTCAAAAAAAAGCATGATGGTAGGGCACCAATTTGAATTTCTTTGTTCCATTTTTAGTTACTTCCGTATAGTTATTTTTTCCAAAATTCATGGTAAGCATGTAGATTAAATTAAATAGGTATTTGTAAAAAAAAAAAAAAAGAATCTATCATGAACCTGGTTATTTTTTTCCACCCATCCTATCCGACGAGCCAGGCCGGAACATGCGACAGGTTCATGGTAGGATAGGACATCGGCGATCTACTTCCTTGAGAAGTAGATCAAACAAATACATTACAAAATACGGCAGTGTTTTATTGACCTGAATAATAAATATTTTTGTTATCGACTATATATATATATATGAATGTCCTTTCACTCTTCTTTACGTTAATTTTTTCCGTATTATCCGTAATCACCTCTGATGACTACCTATTCCCAATAGTTGTGGTTAATAGCCAAATTAGTTACCAACAATAATGATGGTGAGCAATCAAAAAAAGTTTATAATGCTATTCTATACAACAAAAATCTTCTATTATTGTAGATAAAAAATATGACAAAAGTTTCCATGTAAGGACAGAGAAAAATAAATTCTATTTACCCTTCTCTTATATCGCTTGTAAATTTTGCTGTATTTTGTAAAACATTTCTTACTAGCGCCTTGCTCCATTTTCCCGTAGCTTTCCATAGTAATATTACGCTCAATTTTTTATTTTACGCAAATACATTTTAATTCGACGGAAAATATCTGCTAAATCCTGTTATTCTGTCATTTTGTCACTTTTGCTCTTGAAATCTACCAAACCAAGAAATAATTTCAATCAAACTACACCAAGAAATAGTTCAAGCTTACACCAATAAATAATTCAAGTGAAATTATGCGAAATGAGAAGACTCTGGTTGTGCTTATCACCTACTTTTAATCCGACAAAATATATAAATACCTCTACTATTTCTTGGCAAGGTGTATTTTTAAAACCATATTAATCTCCATGTACGTATTAACCAAATAAATAAAACTTCCATCACATGTCATCTAATTTTAATTTCTGATTCATACATCCATCTTAGAATCAATCTATCCACCCGAGGGCCCGATCGGCAAAGGACCTCGGCCAACAATTCAGTGGCCATGGGTTCAAATCTCAACTGCGGTAGAGTTTACAATGAAGCCGGTAGCCTTACATGCTAGTGCTTTAAGACATTAGTCTAAGAATTTATTTCTCTGACTAAATTAACTATAATAGTAATAATAATAAAGTCAATCTTGAAAAATCAAAAGTTATCTTAAGGTTCATTAAATGTAGAAAATCAATTTAACAAATTAGCCACGAAAATGTTAGTACGCTGAATTAAGCTATGTAGAATAGAAGTAGCACATTGTGGAAAATTTTGGACGGAAAAGTGAAAGATGGACGAAGAAATGCACAAATGGATGTTAAATTCACTCTGAACCTTAGGCGGGCCAACGTATAAATGCAATGCGACGCATACCCCTTACACTTGCAGGTAAAGCAGCAAATGTGTTGCACTCTTCGAGTGCAAGATATAAAGATGTCAACGTAATTTTTCAGATGTAAAGATAATTGCCACTAGCATAACTCCATAAGAAATCGGGTTTAGCATTTTGTTCAGGACGAAATAAATTATCATTAAAAAACACAAATTACTAGAACTTAATGCAAACATACGTGACAAGTTCGCCATTTTTTTCGAAGTCTTTAAAGCATTGTTAAACAAAGTTGCCAAATTGCTGTAAATATACTTCTGTCGCTATTCTTTTCAACTTACTGCTACATACTAATTATTGACAGAGTCCTGTAGTTTTTATTAAAATTTGTGTTTCTCATAGAAATCTATTTGGTATATAAAAACAGTTCGAATAAGTAAAAAGAGTTTCCTTTTCTATGTTTTTTGTATATCAAGATTTGTTCAGTTTTTGTCTGGTTTGCTGAACACATCATATTTCGATGTCATAAATTTGATAGTAATAAAGGACGTTTCAACGTTTTTACATAATATGATTTTGATCTTTTTAACGCGCGCAATGAGGCTCAATCTGGGAAACTGACTTACTTCACCAACATAGTGAATTCCTTTTTTTATAGCAGCTATAATTTTTTTCTATCCTTTACTCCTAGTTTTTTATATTAACATTAATCCAACAGCAGATTTTAGTTTTTTTCTTAATTAAAGTTTTCTTAAATTTATCTTAAAATTAATCTGCTTCAGCCAAATTTTGCCCCATTCATTTTACGTCACTTTTTGTATACCACACAAGGTACTGGGATCTAAAAAGCATTAAGCTTTAGTCTATTAAAAACAATACGTTTGTCTATTCAAAATAGATGAAGATGGTAAATATTTATGGTCAGGCAAGATTAGATTTATTGTCGATTAAGATTTAGTGAACAGAATCTTCTCATATGAATATCTCCATGTTCCAGAGGGGATGAACTTAGAGAAAAGACTAACACTTTGATATTTCTAAAAAAACCAGTCAATTTCCTAATGTTATTATTTATCGTAGCTGAAGAACGAATTTAAGTTTGCTATAAAATGCTGCAATATTAAATAAATAATATAAGGTTTAAAATTTTTACTCACGGCAACACCACTGATTAATCATAAATTTCTTTTTCATCAACCTTGCACATGTATTGAGAAGTCAAAAAATTGCTTCTCCTTGCTGAGTTAAATATTTTCCGTTTTCAATATATAGTTTCACACAACGTTGCACATTAGGCGAGTACGAATTATTTGCATTTGTCGATTTTTATTTAAAATTGTAAATATAAGTTTATATAATAATTACAAAAATTGATAATTTGTTTGAAGTAATTGTTGTAAAAAGTCAAACATACAGCATTTATAAAAGCACATCAGTGACCTGATATTTAACAATATAGTACAATTCATAATCACACGTTGCTTTGTTGGTAATCGTGTGTGCCACGAACCAACTTATGTGAAAAGTTAAAAAAAGGAATCGACGTAGACAAAAAGACGTTTTTGTAACGGTACAAAATAAAAGAATTTGATGCGATGGTTACAATAATTGGGCTGACTCTACCACAAGAAATTTTTCATTAAATTCCAGGTGAACTTTTATGTATCTACAGATTAGGCGGAAAAAACGTCGTCGTTGTGTTAAAAGTCGATTATTCTTCAGTTCTTGGCAATAATGCAATGCACACGGTTTTTTCTTTTCCGTTGGGGTTGTACAAACTTGATATTTGATATTCGATTTGCATATGTTTTACGTACCCATTGTTTACTGAAATTAATTTCGAAATATAAGTTTTCATCCGTAAAAGAAGGTTGTTAAAAAAAAAGAAGAAACGACAGCAAGAAAGCAAAAAGGCAAAAAAGAAAAATTTTCCAAAATATTAATTTTAACCACAATTGCTTTACTTCCTAGTGTTGACGCTTATATAGGTACAAATTGACCTCAGTTAACACAGCCTTTGGTTTCAATTGTATCTCTTTATAGGGTCACAAAAACCATTGATCAAAGACAATCGTCGAAAAACAAGGGAGCGCTATTGGCCAGATAGAAAGAAGCAAGTCTAAAACGCGAAGCGGAGGTAAAGCGTTAAGAAAGACAGCTTTTAATATTTTGAAGAACTTAAGGAACAACCATGTCTGGGGAAGAAACGTCTGCAGATCGCAATGTTGAAATTTGGAAAATAAAAAAACTCATTAAGAGTCTCGAAATGGCTCGGGGGTAAGTTATTATCTACATTAGTATTAATTAAGTATATTTGCTCTGAAATTCTTTAGAAATTAATAGTTTTGTTGTACTAAGAAATTAGTCGGCGATGTTTTTATGAAACCAATTGCAAAAACCGTATGACAATAGCCGAATAATGTGTGTCTTTGTTCATAAATAATTTCCGAATCTTTTAAAACGATTACCGAAAAATATTTTCTCACAACATCAAGTAAATTCAAACTAATGTACATAATTCTTTTGTAGTAATGGTACCAGCATGATTTCCTTAATAATACCTCCAAAGGATCAAATATCTCGTGTCAGCAAGATGTTGGCCGACGAATTTGGAACGGCGTCCAACATTAAGTCGCGCGTAAATCGTTTATCGGTGCTCGGAGCTATTACGTCTGTACAGCATAGACTGAAATTGTACACCAAAGGTAATTAGTTTGCAATTGAATGCCTCCATCAAAGAAAAAAAATGAAAATTTCCGATTATCCTTTTGCAGTGCCTCCCAATGGTTTGGTTATTTACTGTGGTACAATTGTAACCGAAGAAGGTAAAGAGAAGAAGGTTAACATTGACTTTGAGCCTTTTAAGCCTATAAATACATCATTGTACTTGTGTGACAATAAATTTCATACCGAAGCTCTCACTGCACTGCTGGCTGATGATAATAAGTTTGGTTTTATCGTTATGGATGGTAATGGGGCCCTATTCGGTACATTACAAGGCAACACACGAGAAGTGTTGCATAAATTTACAGTCGATCTACCTAAAAAACATGGTCGTGGTGGTCAATCAGCTCTGCGTTTTGCCCGCTTGCGTATGGAGAAACGTCATAACTACGTGCGCAAAGTTGCAGAGGTGGCAACGCAACTGTTCATTACAAATGATAAACCTAACATTGCGGGGTTAATACTCGCAGGCAGTGCGGACTTCAAAACTGAACTAAGTCAGTCAGATATGTTTGACCCGGTAAGTTAGAGCAAAATTTTTTTCCGATTCTAGAAACATTTTTCAAGTTAATTGTTTTCTGCTTAGAGATTACAATCTAAAGTAATTAAACTTGTGGATGTCTCTTATGGTGGAGAAAATGGCTTTAATCAGGCAATCGAGCTGGCAGCTGAATCACTGCAAAATGTGAAATTTATCCAAGAAAAAAAACTAATTGGACGCTACTTTGATGAAATATCTCAGGTTAGCAGTAGAGTAGTCGTTAGTGCAAATTTAGTTGTTATGCCCATCTCTGAAGAATTAGATCTATCAACTTTCATATTTCCTGTATAACACCAGAAGATACACATCAGAGATTAATTGGTAGAGTTATATCTGTCTAAGTGTGATACATCCATAATCACATTCATAAAAGCTAAAACAGTGAAATAATGTTAAGAAAACAAAAAAGAAAGCGAACTTTCCAATTACGATATCTTCGGGATGAAAATTGTGTCTATCGACTCATAGATGATTAGAATTAACAAAGCGTCTTAATAATTGTATATGGTTGAGATGGGCGGAGGATATTGACGATTTGCCTTAAAGTGAATAAGCTTTTGTTATGTTTTACATATTTTTTTAAAGGATACTGGAAAATATTGCTTCGGAGTGGAAGACACCTTGCGTGCTTTGGAATTGGGCTCCGTAGAAACATTGATTTGTTGGGAGAACTTGGACATTCAACGTTATGTTTTAAAGAACCATGCCAACTCAACATCAACCACAGTATTACATCTGACGCCCGAGCAAGAAAAAGACAAGACCCACTTTACGGATAAAGAAGTAAAAAGATATTAAGTCAAAAGGAAAAAACAAATGTATTTATTAAAGTATTCTTGCATTGTTGTAGACTGGAGTCGAAATGGAACTTATAGAATCTCAGCCATTATTAGAATGGTTGGCGAATAACTATAAATCATTTGGCGCTACACTCGAAATTATTACAGATAAGTCTCAGGAGGGCAGTCAATTTGTAAGAGGATTTGGTGGTATTGGTGGTGAGTTAAAAAAAAAAATTAATAAATTAAAAAAAAAAAATTTGAAAGTAGTTCCTTTTCACGAATCGCTAACTAATTATTTAGTGAAGCTAAATGAATATTTTTCCTTTTCTTCTTTTCGTTATTAATACGCTGCCATATGTTAAACTTATTTTGGGCTTTTACGATTCCATATTATATCACTCTACGAAAATGTATGCTACCTTATGTATCAACGCTAGGTATTTTACGCTATAAAGTAGATTTTCAATCATTGCAAGCCGACGAACCGCTGGAAGATGTCGATCTTGATGATTATTAAATGTGTCGATTATGAGAAAAAAGTTCAAATTTATTATACAGTCATACCGTTCATAATATGTTTGATTAGGGATTCACTGTTAAGATTGTAGGAAGAAATAAAAACCAGTGATTTACATACACGCGTTCTTACACACACATATACATACATACACGCTATTCCAAATTACTATTTTCTTCAAAGTTCATAAACTTTGTATTATACGCCACATAATTAGCAGCATTACTTAATCTTGAGCGTAGATAGTGAACGCTTGGACAAAACTGTAAGAAGCATTGTGAATAAATTGAATTACGTTTCATTGCACAATTATTCCATTCACGATAAAAATTTTTTAATTGAGTTTTTTCATTAATTCTTCCAATTCTTTTATAATTATCATTTTTCTCTTTTAAGCATTTTTTTAAGTTATCATTGTTTATTTTCTTCATAAGATATTTTAAGTTGTTTTATTTCATTTCATTTTATTATTTCTTTCTCATTTCTCGATAGGGATATTGCGTTACAAAGTGGATTTTCAGAGTATGCAGCTGGATGAATTGGACAACGAAGATTTCGATTTAGATGATTATTAGACAATTAATTTCTTTAAAAAGTCTTGTACCCACATACCTCATCTATCTATTAATATGTCCACCAACCCCACACTAACCTCTCCCAATCCTATCCACACCTCACATATTGGTCAACGTCAGCATCTAAATGAGTCCAATTTTGTGTTTGTATTTATCAATGTAGTTAATTATATAACTCATAATTGAAAAGCAAGTGCTGCCTAGTATACATCAAGGGTGAGAGGTACACGTTTTTATATGAGAGCAATTAAAATCCTGTTCACATTTCGAAATGGTTTGAGGAAAAATTGAGCGCAATCTACATGTGTGTAAAGGCTGAAAACGGTCATTACTATTACAAGCCTGTGTTGCAACCAAGGTTTTCGAACAGTTATAAACTTGAATGGCTAAATATGCACACATAATAAATAATAATAATGTTGTTTACAAAACCATAATATATTAAAAACAATTAGAAATTATAATTATAATAATAATAAAAACGATGAAAACAACAAATCTGGTGAGAATTTTATTTTTGCAAATTGCAAGAATGATTTATAAATTGTACATATTGTATGCATGCTGCGATATACACTCTTGAACTAAGATCGCTTAATACATTGGAATGAAAATTTAAAATTGCTCACAAAAATATTTAGTACTATTGTGCTTAACGATAAGGTTTCAAATTTCCAAAGAATTTATGAAATTTAATGGTATTGTAGCTACTAAGAAATGGTTCGTGTTCGATACACAAATATAGTAAAATTCATCAAAAGTCTGTGAAGAAAATATGAAAAAGTGTAAATGAAATTATGTTGCCATTTTTCCAATAACTTGTAATGTTTAGGGGGACGCGGTAAAAATGTCAGTAAAGTCGATCAAAGATTTATTAACATTATATGAGCACTGACTGTTTGAGGTTATTGAGTAGACATTTACATTAACGTTTTTACGCTTTGCAATTTTGATAATGCACTATGACAAAAACAGCAGAACACTATCAAGAACACATGCCTTTGTGTGTAAAAATGCTGGCAGTTTATAGAGAAAATTCGTAGCTCTGCTGATAAGGAAATTCGACACTAGAAAAATTTTGATTAGTTAGTTGACTAACACTAGATTTGAAAATGTTTTTTTTTTTTAAAATCTCTCTCTGTCTTTCACTTTCTCTACATGCGGAACTTATTTAGATTATGCTTGTCCAACTGTCTTGTTGGATAACATGTGCCTAAAAAAGATAGCGGCAGCTGATGGGAAAAAAGCGTTTTTCAAAATACTAAAAATTTTATCAATTTTTCTTTCTGAAAATTTTTTGGATCCCCCATTTGCCCATCTTTTTGACGGACGCAAGCAAAATTAATCTAGTATGTATCAGCGATAGTAAGTTCCAATCTTATCTGAGCTATATATTTTTCAGCAGAAATATAGTGGGGATATTTATATTCATAATAATCTTGTTCATAATAAATTTATTTGCGATATCGAAATCAATTTCTGTTGCATGCGAACAGCCTACTAACGACGGCCAAGATATACAGGACATTAGAGGCGGAATTGTCCTAAATTAAATTTCTAACAAGTTCCTGATGACTCAACGCTGCTATCCAGGCTCTCAGCAATTGCTGATATATGTATTGTCTTTATTCGGCAGTGAGAAGTTCTTCGCTAAGAAACTAATTTTTTGGGAAACTTGTGTACTCCTGCACGTGTAATAAAACATCCCTTTTAAAAATGTTTAAACGAGTTTTAAGCGTGATCGAAAATACTTACGTAAATGCATGGAAGAGCGAAGCAAAGAAATACCTTAAATAGTTTTTTTATATATAAACTACATATCTTTTATTTATATTTAAAAAAAAAATTGTATATTTGTATAATATTACATATGAGTTAAAAGGTTAGCTTCTTTTCACATAAATATATGTATGCACGTATGTGTATAATGTAAATAAGTTATTAGAAAAGGGATTTATTTTCAAAAACTACAGAATTAGTATGGTGTAGATTTTTAAAAATTTGTAAGAGCTCTAATGTATTACAAGTAATAGGGTTTTGGTTCATTAGTATATACAAATCTCTGTTTTTGAAAAAATTGTACTTATTTTAGACGTCTCGTTTTAATTGCGTTGGCAGTATTAAGATATATGGGTTCTTAAATCGTTATAATGATCCTTTTGAATTGATGTTATTACCGAAAATGGTGAAAACAGCATTAAGGTAATGAAATTAACTAACTGATTGTTGTTGCTTTAGCGACGTACAAAATTCCTCATATACCGAACATAATAATCGTGACACCTATAATTGCTTGTCAAACATCGTGAATATTTTTTTTGTCAATTATGCGTCTATCAGTTAGAAATGAAACGCAAAACATATACTCTATAATTACAACAAACTTTAAGAAAGGTTCAATAAATATTGAATTTTCAATTTCGCACTGATTGAGATTTTTTGTATGGTGCAACAACACTCCGTATGAATCCAAGCCTAGGGCTAATTATGTCATAAAAACAGGCAAAATCTCTTTGTTAAAACTGTCAGATAACCTTAGGACATTCTTTGTTTATGTTTCCATCGATAGTATTGACCAATATTTTCCGATCAGAAGATATTAATTGTTATAGATCGACGACAGTTTCGTATCATAATTAAAAACGAATTACATTGTTAAAGAAATACAAGAAAAGAACTTCGACAACTTTTTAAACACCCGCCGCTAATTTGAATGAAAACATTATTCATTTGGCATGATTCGCATAAGGATAAATTACAACTTCGTTATATTATATATATATATATACACTTAAATTTAAAAAAATATATATATATATTATGTATATATATATATATATATATATATATATATGTATATATGTATCTGTTATGCAATATATTGTATTAATTGTAAGACAAAGCAAAAATCTACTAATACAATGTAATGTACGATACTTGCAATCACATTTTTAACTGCATTTAAAACAAGAAAATACTATCTGCTTGCAAAAATTATGATCAACGTTTTCTACAGGTAAAAATGACAAAGGAATGGGAAATACCAGGATACTTAACACTTGAATTCGATGGTTTTGGCCTTCCCCTACCCAAAAAAATAGTTTTCTATTTAATAATCAAGCAGCTCACCAAACACGTGCAGAAGCTTATGGTGGTGCTGCTCCATCATATCCTAGTTGTCGATTTTAGTTTCAACAGTTTAGAAGTGGCGACACGAATTGACTGAAAATACTATTTTTTAGCCACTTTTTACAAGAGTTGTCCAGGATACACTGTTGCAGCTCGAATGGGAAATTCTCCCACATCTAGCATACTCATCAGGCATGGTGCTTCCTGATTAGCACTTGTTCATATTGGAGCAGCATGGCTTGGCTGGCACGTGGGTTCGTAAGGTTGAAGAAGTGCGAAAATGGGTTGGTGGGTGGATCATTGCCAAACCAATGTAAATTCTTTCAACACGATATCGCCATATATAGTAAAATCTTGTAGAAAATGATTGAAAATGTTTTCATTAATACTGTACCAATTTTCCTTGATTAATGCCTTTTTCAAGTGGAAAAACGATCGAAATTTTTATAAGCACCTAATATTTACATCTGAGTCTTAGTTGTCTAGAGATTTTAGATAATTTTGGTTGCATCTTTGGACCATTTAAGGTTATCTTCAAACTTCAAATGCGCTTTCAGTAAGGAAGCAACGATAATTTCAAGATCAATTTTTTTGCTTAGACTCACACCTATGAATAGATTCAGTTATTTTAGTTTTATTGCAACAGACTAAGTTTGTTCATCTAGAAAGAGATTTGAAATTATTATGATTTTAAAAAATAAACGATCAATTTCTAAATGGATTCTGATATTCCCGCTGATGAAAATACGTAGAGGCGTTTCCGCGTAATCTACGCGTCAGAATTACCATTTATCTCTTGCATTGTACATAATGAATAATGATGATTTTTTGTAGAAGCCTTTTGCTTATGCCTGGTTCTTGATAACAATTTGATTCTTTTTTCAATTTCGTTTGCTTCTATCAGAGTTTTTATGCTTTGTCTTAATTAATTTTGAAGACGGTAGAAGCGATGCTTTATTTACATTTAGTGAATTTCAGTCACACAACAAACAGTAAATAAAGAATAACTTTCCTTTTGTTTTGTTTTTGTTTGATATAAAATTTAAAAGGAGTCATTTTGAGCATAGCATGTATGTCCGTGTTTAAATCTATAAATATATATGTAAATAATATTAACCTAAAAGTTATCAATGCATTCGATATTAAAACAATGGGTGGTAAAAAGTAGTAATAATACTTCGTATAAAAACTTAACTGCAAGGTTAGTGTAAACAACTAAAAGCAGCATTGATATTTATTGCCACTAGAAATAAAGGCTGATTTATTTTTCTTTAAGCTCAAAATGAATCCTTTGAAATATGTCCTAGAAACGATCCTTAGAAGCAGCTGTAAACTCAAGCTCGTTTAAGTTCTGTATTTCTTGCAGTTCTTGAAATTTCTCATGATCGCGTATATGAGCATAATTTGCAGATAAGCACATTAGGTAATGGACCAAGCTAAGAATAACCAGCAAGACTGCTAAAGTCGCCAATATAAACATGACCTCGGCGTTTTCAACACCGTCTTTACAAAACGCTTTGATTTCATATTTTTCACAGATTTTTAAATCCTCCTGTTTAATGTTCGCTGGGAAAATGAAATCTAACAAAAGAAAAAAAAGATTGCTTTCAAAAACACTTTCTCTATTTGCTGTATACGTACGAAATTGAGTCAAATCTATACAACTTAAAGAACGTTCAACGCTCGAGCACATACTCCAAAACATGGTATAAACAAAAGTGCATACCACTAAAAAGCATAATATACATGTCCAGAGAAAATTTAGCACGTAAGTTAAACCCATAAGCTGTAATATATACAAAAATGAAAAAGACTTTCTTTCTATGAACCTAATTTGCTACATACTACTGCGCACGATATGCGGCCGCCGACACGTGAACGCCATGCTCGGTACACTTTGTAACGTGTTGCTCCAGTTGCTAGAAAACCAATGAATAAAATCATAAAACCCAAAGCTGCCATACCGGCCGCAATAATTACAAATATCATTTGTACTGCTTCTATCCTGTGGAAAGAAAATAGACTTATTGCAACTACTTAAAAATTTTTTACGATATTATTACTTAGACATTTGTATATATATATATATATATATGTTTACCATATCAAACGCAAATGGAACACTTGATCCATCATAATAACTGTTAAAGAGGCTCCTCGATACATGGTGCCACAAAATATGCCAACACCCAGTAAACACATTAGCGTCGCAATAACCGTAGCGTACGGTATACGCGCCATGCATGATCGACAGAAATCTCCTAAAAGCAATCGAAACAAAAAGATCATCAATCTGCTTCTTAATATCATCATATTATTTGCAACTGTAGCATATATTTTTTGACGTAGAGCGGTTCTTAAATAAATGAAAGCATTTGTAACACAATGCGACTTCAAAGAATAACAATGATTGCACGAATTAAATTGGTAAGAAATCAAGTGCATTGATTATCTGTTTTATTTAATTTGCCTCAGAGGAGCTGCAATTCATGCAACTCTTAGGATCAAAAGGAATGTCGAATTATTTTTAGGAAATTAATCAAAGTTACTCCCCTCTGCAATAATTTCATATATAAATAAACAATAATAGAACAGTGAGTAACAAACAAATGACAACATAATGTTGACCAAACTTACTTACCTAACTCTCTTAATGAACTATTTTGACTTAACTTGTTCCCCGAAAATACAATCGGTCTTCTTTTCACACAATTCTATTCACTTTGGCAATTCACAAGAAACTTGATTAAAACTTGAAGAATATTTATTTGTATAAATGGTAATACATATTCAGCTACAATGCTCCGCCCAACAAACTATACGGGACTAATTTTCTATTTTTCAAATGTTTTTCTCTGAGTTTTGTAGAACCTACTCGTGTAAAAATAAAATTAGGCAAATTCTATTACATATTGTATGTAAGGATTTTTGTACTTGTTGCTTTAAAGACAATTATATTTGCTGCCTAATCTATTCACTTTCTTCTCCGAACTAAAACTGTACGCTAAAATTTTCTGTTGGGAATCGCAATAAACTGGCCTTTCTTTGCGAACTACTTAGTCTTCGTTAATGTTTACAAGTCTCTATATGTTATCACCATTTAATTATGCTTCCATGAGTAAGTAATTTGAATAACTGAGAAAAAACTTATGATTTGAGGATAGTTCACGATTTTTAATCATAAAAAGTCAATAGATATTTGTGGATATATATACTTATGTTAACGAATGGATAGACAAATGTGAATTCTGAATGAATTGCAAGAAAATAAATTAGACTTAAATAGGTTTATAAGAAATGATTCTCTCTTTATGAAAGCACACAATGTTTGTATGATAAGACGTAGAATTCTATTTAATCATACCTTCAGCACCGCGTTTATTATACCGATCCAGAATGTGAATTGATTGAAAAGCACTAGAGCGATGATTACGAGCAACATTATCTATATTGCTGTTATACGCTCGAGTTGATACTCCACCACCTTCGAAATTTGTTTCAAGTAGAACCTCTTCATGTGGATCGTGTGATCGTTCGTGATAGTTATAATGCGATGAAAATGTAGTGGCCATTACAATAGTCCAAATTTTGGCAATCTGGTACTGAAATGTTCAAGTGTGTTCCAGAATATGTAATCGCGATGTTCCCTTTTTTTTTTTTTTAAATTAGTTATGACATGTACGTGTTTTTATCAATTGTGATACATACTTAAAAATGTTCTTTATTTTGTTAATTTAAGCTTATTTTGCATAATGAAATATTTTGAAATATAAACCATAATATAAACATTATGTTAATATTAGATTAAATTATAATCAGGCAAAATTTAATAAAAGTTATGTAAATGTGATTTTTTTTTCACCTAAGATCAAGCTCTATTTGTATGTCTTACTAAAAAGAATTGTCTTTAGAATCTATTACACGTCAACCATAAGAAATATATTGATATACTGTGTTTGAATGCTTGCCTTTATTAAGTTAAATTAAAAAAGATCTTAACCGGTTCAATTGGTCAAGTTTAACTTTTTTTTGCAAATTTGCTTCGTGCAGCAAACTGAGGATTGAACTTAGTCTTAACTCTACTGACATGAAAAAATTGCCGAAATTTTTGAATCAAGTTCAAAATTCATATATAAATCGATTCCAAGATTCCTCATTGTTCACAGTGACAAATAAATCGCACAAAAATATTCTCTAAAATATCTTGTATTCATGAATATTCGCTTCGTCAGGCAATCAAGTAGCGGAGTGCAATTTTGATTTAATCCAGATTTATTAAGGCATCATACTTCAGCACACAACCTACAAATTTTTGTTACGTTACATTTTAAATGGCTTAACAAACAGAACTTAAGAAGACATGATATGACAGACATGAAGCAAATCGGTAAATTTTCTATTTATGATGGCTATAAAAGTTCGTAGATTGTTTAAATCATATGTTCCAGTTCAGCAAGTACATGTAGTTTGATTGAGTTACCAAATATATGCGAAGAATTTGTAAGGCCTATTACTTGGAACCATAGATCGCATTATTTTAGTGGGTAAACAAACAATAAACACATAGGAACTTACCCATTATTTACGTATATAAGTAAATTGTATAGTTGGTTGCTAATTCAGTACTTATGTAGAATATTGTGAATTATGCTTCTCTTCTTTTTTACTAAGATATATTTAAGTAAAATATTGTTTCATTTTTCATAGGTTTTTATCAATTTCGCATATATGGCGGAGATTTTTTTGTTATTAATTCTCTCAACCGTAGAGTATAAAATTCTTATTATCTATCTATATGAGCAAACGTACACTTTTTGCAGTCATTTTCTATAGGTTTATAATTTAAAAATTTAATTTTTTTTATTTATTTTATGTTAAACGTAGTTAAAAACTTAATAAAAGCGTAAACTTCTAATAACACAAATAACACGTATGCAAATTAATTAAATAAATGAGTAACGAGTTGTCGATAGTTTTACTACAATCCGTTCGTATTTAGTAGCGAGTGCTAAATACACTGTAAAAAGTAATCATTCTCGGTTTATGCATAAGTGGTAAAATCAAAGAGAATGAATGCACCATAGCAGCGTTTGCTTGCGTTAAAGAAATAATTATTAATAAGAAAATGAAATGGTAGGGACGAAAGGATTTTACGCAAACTTATTTATATACAGGCTGTTTATTTTCATTATTGTTTGCTACGAATTCGAACGTTTCTTTCCTTTTACAGCCTATAGTCTATGTAAAAGATATAGTTATAAAAAGGTGAGGAAAATAATAAAGAATGCGAGCCACGGCATATTAATAATTACACGAAGAACCTTAGATCGATATTTATTAAAGTTACTCGGTGTTTAAACAATTATATGCTATAGGTTGAAATGGGTTGGAGAATACCCTTTTATAAAATATAGGTTAAGCGAGGATCTTGCTCACTTTTAAAAAAAATAGGTTAGGCAGCCCAAGGCGTCCAATCCAGCTTGATAAAAAAAAAAACTTCTGACATCATTTATTACTTTACAATATCGCTACTGGATTACCAATAAACAGAATTGTAGATTAATATTTTATATGAACTTAATTCTGACAAAAAAATATGCTTACGCTAACTTACTTACTTACGCTAACTTATGACTTACAATACGCGCATGAATGTGCTATATTGCAACATATCCGGGTGGTATAGAATATTGCAGGCTTAGGATTCGTTTAACTCATTATGGAACTGAAGAGCATTAACTGGCATTTGTTCTTTAGAATAAATTGAAATTGTAAGCAAACTAGCCAATAGAGCTTTCTGGGTTTCAAAGCAAATTGCTTGCGTTAACCTTTTAGATATGAATTATCCATGTTAAACTTTAGTCAATATGTAAAGTGAGATATATTAACCGGTTGCTAGTAAGGACATTATTGGCATTCAGAAAAAGAGTAGAGGACATGAAGCTTTATAGAGCGTGAACGTCATTTGTGCACATTTTTTAGCATTTATTTAGACATATTATTTATTTAGCCAAATGGAATGAATTTCTAGTTCGTAGGAAACGGTAGAGGCCACTAGATGAAAATGGAATTGCTTGGAATTGTCACCTGCATATGTTACAGTTAAAATATTGTCAGCGATCGGAGAATATGATGTGAAAATCATATAGAGTATTGGACCCTCTCCCGGTCCAACCCGCCTTCAATTTTATATGTATTAGATTTATCATTTTCAACTTTAAGATAGAAATGACTGTTTTGTAAACAATAGTTTAAATAGCAAATACATTGAAGTTAAAAAAAATTTTTTAAATTTGAAAAGTAGCCCATTATGGCAGACTTTAAGCAAAGGTATTTTCCGCATCTAGGCGTGCACCACCGCAGTAATTTTCATTTTCAACTTTTTGTCAGGAAAAGCATGTTTTCATTCCAGAACTGGGAGTAGTTCTCCTAGATATATTCTTTCAAATATTTTAGACTATGTTATCAGTAAAGTAATTACAGCATTTTCTGATTTATTATATGTAGGCAGCAAAATTACTTCTGCGCATTTCCATTGAATTGAAAGGTAATTCAATCTTAACATATTGTTATTAATTAAAGTTAACGAGCTGAAGGTCTTAGGAGGTAAAAATTTAATAGCTATATCTCTTATGAAGTCATAACCGGGAGATCTTTTAACGTTTAGTTTAGTAACTTCTCCTTTGACTTTAGCAACTGATACATGCCAATGCAAAAGACATAGACTGTCTGGAAGTTTCAATATTTTTTCTGTATTTAAAATTGCACAAAGGTTATTAGGATATAGAGTTTTTTCAAATAATAAGCCAAGTTTTTCGTTTTCACCATATTATATCTTCACCAATTTTTAAACTTGTCTCTTAAAGGAAGAATTCGCTTGCTCGGTCGTTTAAGATATTCGATAATTCTCCATAAATAATATTCTTGGTGATTTTAGTTATACATATATATATCCTTTCTGATCTTATTTATACGCAAATGCAGATTCTTCGTAGCTCTGTTCAAATTCTTCTTATCTAGAGATTTCCTTCCATTTTGCTTTTTATTATTCCAAAGATAAGGACTTGTTATCATATAGGTTAGCAAACTCAGATTAATGTATAAATCGTAGTTTCTAAAAATTCCAATATCACTTTTACTATTAATGATAATATATTTAACTGAAAGATTGTGAAGAATTATACTGAAATTGATGATCAATAGGGGGTGATCAGATGAAATTAACGAGAATAGCAGAGTACACGAGCAAGCCAGAAATTTTCCTTAGATCCTATGGCCACTTTGTGGGTCTCCCAGTAGATAAAACTAAATAGCTATTATAGCACATGGATTGGTAATTCTGATGTACCATATAGATCTCCACCACTAATACTTGGCATTAAAATCATCTGACACAATAAATTTTGGACACAATTACCTAAAGAAATCGTTAGAATTAAAACCGTGGAGCAAAATAAACTGTATAAATTTTGTTATGAACAATTTTTGAATGTGAAGGTCTAGTATGAATTTTTTTTGATGCGAAAGCTTTGTAATGCGAAGGATTTGTATATGGCTAAGGGGGCTGACACAATGAGGCGCAATTCCTATTTTCGGATTGCAACTTTGCCGACTTTTTACAAAACTTTATGGGAATTGACAAATCATACGGTTTTGCACATATACACAAAAACAAAACAAAAAGAAAAACCCCAAGAAATGATGATGGTTTCTTTTAAATTTTAAGATTATTTGTCTAACTGCTAATCTACATTTTTTTATATTATGTGAATCGAAATTTTGGTTTATACCATGCATTATTTCGCAAGAAATGAAAAACAAGCAATAAAGACTATTTATTTTGAAGTTAAAATATGTTCACCAAATTGTTTTATTAGAGAGTGATAGATGATAATTTTGAAATTTTGGATCAATTAATACACAAAAAGGCTCTTGATGGTGCCATAAAGTTTAAACAAAAGATTATGAAGGCTAATGAAAGTGTAATTTTTTAGAAATTTGCTATTTATGTTTAAGTTGATTTTTTTATTTTTGGTACTAAAAGCATATGTTTGTTTACGTTTTCATGTAAAACGATATGGTAGCGCGGCTGCTCATTGTGTATACCACTTGGGAGTTTTTAACATGAAAAGCGAAGTTTTCGTGCCGATGTTTAGTGTAAAGTTTTTGTTGTAAATATCTTCATTCCAAACTTTCACATTCACATGTGATAAGTTCGTTGCGTAAATGTTGCTAACGAAATGTTCTATCTTATACTGTACAATATTTTTGCGTATCTAATGTACATTAAAATTATTATAGTTGTTGTCTTTTGTCGAATGAGGCCACTCTTATATTCTTTATTCGCAATTTATCGATTATTCCACTCTGTATAATCTTTTTCCTATGTCGTTTGTAAGAAAAGCGCATTGAGATAGCGTGTCGGAATTTTTTTCAATTTGCAACATTTTTCACAATATTTACTATAGATATACCAATATATATGTTTCTTACTATTATTAAAGTTACATTTCTTACACGTTACTATCGAAGAGAAATGACCTTGCTGGCGGTATATCAGATACCATTTTTGCCAAGGGAAAAAATGTATTCTGAGAAGAAGCGTTCGAACTGAGAAGAATAGACATGCGTATGAATGCAATAATATACATATGTAGTTTCATTTATAATATTGTTATTAAGCATATAGTGACGCATTTTGTATAGGCATCGCGATTAAAGTGTGAATTTGCGTAGCGCCCGGTTTGATCTCGCGCAGAGAGTCAAACCTAATTTATTTTTGCTTACATGAGTTCTTGAGTAAATTCAGGAATAAATTGATGAAAAGTGAGAAATTGGAAATAACTTTGCACGGTTTCGAAACAGCACGGTACAAAATTTGCGAATAGTATAACACGATTTCAAAAATTCGAACATCTGTTTTTTTCCAATTGATTTCTTCTTTTACTTTTCATTTGTTGTTAATAAGAGAAGATTCAACTAACTTTGAGGATAAAAGAATAGATTAGCTTTCCTTTTTAATGAAAATTAATTTTGTGATCGTCTTCATTATTTTTTGTTTTTGGCATTTATCTGAGTTTAAATTATGTTATTCTATATAAAATTTTAGTTTAAATGGAAAAGTTTCACTTAGCGCGATCTCGATGCAGAACGATACAAAATTAATTGTGTTCAGCGGGAGCCGCCTATAAGCGGACGAAAAAACGAACTCATTATAAAAATGATCTCTGATAAAATTGTGAAATTAATCGAAAATTGATTCATCATAAATCACAACCCCAACGTACAGAGATCACTTATTAGATCTTACAAAATTTCAAACTTCTTGACCTTAATGTCTTAATATTAGATCCAAAAATTTGCGAAAAACAGAACTACAAAAGATAAATGAACAAAAATGGCGATATTCAAAACGCGAACAACTTGTAACGAAAGATGTGATGAAATACAATTCTAATCTACAGATTATTTTAGCTAACAATATCTCTCTCTCTACAATATGCCAGTTATCATATTTACATACAACATACAAATGTATTTATAGAGTTATCACAAAAATATAACAAATATTTCATAATAAAATTTTATATATTTTGTGGATAAGTGAGAGCGCACAGCAAAAACACTATGTGTTTTGTAGGCGTATGCATAATCGCTTATATTTTGTATAATAGACGGTCTTTTAATCATAGTATTCATATTTTCATTCACTTTTAAATAATATTCAGTATTGAACTCATATTTAGGACAATGTTTTAGACGCACATTCAATTTGATGTAGGAGAACGAAATATATAGTCAATAAGTTTTAAAAATATAGCGCAGATGTGCTGTGTACCCGCCTGTGTATCTTTTAATGTTATTTCTGTACTTTACTAAATTTAGATTCAACGAGAAATCGTTGAAAGTTTCATAATTTCTGTACAAGCCACAATAACTTTAAATGCAATATGAATGCAGAGCAGCATAGTCACCTTATTTGCATTGCAGTATTTATTTTTTTAAAAATGTACAGTAAAATAAAAGGCCTTTTCTTAGGCTAATAAACAAATTACAAAAGCAAATTCCTTAATATTATATATACATAAAAAAATTATAGTACAAGTTATAATACAAATTATTACATAAATGCAATTTAAACAAGTAAGAAAATTATATTCGTTGTGACGTTCGCGATATTTAATTTAGAATTAACACACGTGCTTTGTCGTATTCTACTGTCCATGTCCTTCCATCTAACACCCAATTGATTATATTGCTAAGAAAAAAGGTATACTGCACTTCTTGGGGTCCATCAAATTTATTTTAGAATTAATACATTTTTAGGCAGGTAACGTATCTCCATATGAGGAATATACAGAATGATTTTTAACATTCTGTTTTCTTTATCTTATGAATAATAAGCAGAGGGCATCTAAAAAGTGAAAAAATTCGGGCATGGCTTTATGTAGGCGTGACCGATTTTGCCATTTTTGTACAGATGCTGCAAGATCACCTACAGAATATGCATACGAATTTTTTTTCGTTGGATCTGTTGTACTATATTTGTAATAAGCAAAAAACCAAATCGTTTTTATTTTTGAAAAGAGGTGGTTCCAAATTATATTTTAACGTGGATGTACCCTTTGACCGAGTTAGCCCATTTTCAATACCGACCGGTGTGCAAGAACTTCCAATGATTTTTATAAATTTGAAACGAGATAAACGAAAAGACAGACAGACGAATGTGCTTAAATTACTTTAGAATTTGATGCTAATCAAGAATATACATACTTTGGGTTGGATGTTGCAAACATTTTAACAAAATGGTGATGGGTATAGAAACAAAAAAGCTATTACAAATTGTTTCCGCAGCCACATAAAAAGATCAATATAGGAAAAAAAATTAGACAAAAACAACGTCCCCAAGGAGTAGCTATAACAACTATAGCAACTATATATAAGTTACATTTTTTATTATTATTTTGTATAAACAAGCAAAGATTTAAATAACGGCTACCGACTTTTAAAGCCAACAAAACGAGATGTCCGCTTCAATATCCTGTTTACTTGCTGATTACAGATAAAAACAAATTAAGCTGCCCTACACCCCAGTAGAGAAATGCAGAGAGAGTTTCAAACGAAATTGATTATTGAATAGAGAGAACATACGAAATATTTTCAAATGGTAAGTAATTCCCACATCGAGCAACTCGAACTATAAAAGATCGCTCAAAAGAAATGCGTCTTATTCTTGGAATAAGATTATATTTTATAATTATATATTATAATAATATTGTGGATTTCTAGTAGAATTAGCAAAGCAAAAGTTTATCCAAAATTTAAAAGTTTACATTTTATAGGGGTTACAATTAAACAGGAAATGGCGAAAGTTAAAATTTTAGGCTACAGTTGGAGAAATTAAAAGTTTTTTATTCATCTCTTTCGTAACAATTTGGCCTGTATTTTAATTATTCCACTAACTACTGCAATATACTGATAGATATTACAATATTTAAAGTGTATTAGTCCGAAAATTTTATTTATGGCAGCGTTGTTGGTTTCTGCTTGGTTTGAGTCCAAAATCCCTTGCTAACACATTGAAAAATCAAAATGTATATATACAGTCCCCTCTCTAACACATTGAAAAATCAAAATTTACATATACAGTCTCCTCTCTAACGTATTGAAAATTCAACGGTAGTGCAAAGTATTTTTTTTTTGCAAAGTTAAGGAGTTCATTCACTGTTGTTGGAATACTTTGCATTTAAGTAAGTTTTTATATATATTTAATTATATGTGGTGCTATATAGGAAGTGATATTGTCTAAAAAAATTAAATAGAGTTTTGTAATGTATGAATTTGGTAAAAATAAATAAATTACTACTGTAATTAAAATAATATGCTTTTTTTAATCAACGATTTAGAATAAATGCTGGCAATCGAAGTAGAAGGAGAAAATCAATACAAAAAGCAAACGACCGCAACAACAATAGCTATACTAAAAGCAAATGTATAGTTAAAAAAGAGGAACAGGGACAAACGTTAACAAACACAAGAACGCTATAAAAATTGCAAATTTTTTATTTATCGAAAAAGTGTGTAAAACAGCAGAGGCAATTGCAATTGCAAAATCAGGTAATAATACAAAATTATTATAAATTTATAAATGAAAAGCGAGAAAAAGGCATCTTTCTACCTCCCCTCGTTTACATCCTTATATCCGACGATAATGTTTAACATTGAGTACTCCATGTATAAATTAGTACAGTCGTTCAAAAAAATCTGTTGACAATTATTTCATTAAAAGAAACAATAATAATTACTGGGAGATCTTTGTTTATTATTGCACAAAGCTTTTACTAAACTTTTAAAAAATAGTTTAAAAAAATATTGAAAATCGAAAACCAAAAAAAAAAATTTGTACACTGCCATTCGAAATGTTACTTGTTTGGACACAAGAACACTAAGATGTTATTCACTGCTTTTTGATGTGAAACTTTTCTACGTCCAACGCATTGAATATATTAAATTTACTAAAAGATTTTAATAATTGAAATTCCAAAAACTATCCATTACTATATTAGTTGCATTGAGTTGACAAATAGATTCAGCCTTAATTGCTTCGGTTATTGGTTCATATAGTTGAAAGAAAAAAAAGCTTGAATTATATCCACTTTTCCTTTTTATAATGACAATAGCTTTCCGTATGTTATGCGGGGAATTTGCGTCTATGTTTATATTAAATTAGCTACTTTATATATATGTTCAGGTATGCTTATTTTCCAAATATACTGAAAAAAAAACCGCAAAAGGCAACATTAAAATTTTTGATTGAACATAACATTTTATTCCTTTATATTAACGATATTAGAGGTTTTTAGATGGGTTTTATTCATTTACGGCCGAAAGAGTCTCGGAATAAAAAACCATAAAGCAATAGAAATTTTCAAAATAATTGTGACATCGTACGATGCAGTGACGGTATAAATCAACTAGAGCAGATATGAACATAATTAATTTCCTAAATACACGCACACACACACGTACAATTCTTTTAATTTGTAGAATATCGCCTATGGTGTCAACCCAAATATATATTAATTTTACGAAAGAAAACTGTCCAAATTGTTTCAATTTTTTTTGATTATCGACCAAATTATGCTTTTTATGCTTAGTGACCATAAAATAAAAGGAAAAACATAATATGTACAAAATCTATTTATAATGAAATTAGTTTAATAGTATTCAAGTAGTAGAGACAAGCTTTTAATAAAAATTTGTCCATTTCATATAAAATATTGTCTTAATTCAATTAGCTTTTTTGAATTCAATTAGAAAGACTGCTGTATACTTGAATTGCAAAATTTTTGGATTTGGATGTTTGACAATATATGAAATAATCAACAAGAAAGAAAAAAAATTAATGAGACCTTAAAATTAACGCAAGACAATTTCGCTACAATAAAATCTCAGGTAATAGGTGCGAATGCTAGTGTTAAATATATGAATGTAAATGAATTGTCAAGGGAACCGACTGACGGCAATGGAGGTATGAAATTAGTATGTTAACTAAGCAGAGCAAAGAGAGTAAAACATATAAAGTATAGGACTCCTCACATGGTCGGTTAACGCACATGGAAGATTCATGGTTCGTAAATATAGAGCCAGTCCAAACTAAACTTTTTTTTCAGTTTATTTACTCTCTTACATTGAATTACTGTCTCCTATTCGTAAAAATTTTTCAATTAAAAATTAAAAGGTCCATGTTAGTTTATATATGTATACGTATAGAACTTAGTCTCCCTTAGTCTCACATCTCATTGTAATTAGCGATAGCATTGAAAAATTGAATTGAACTACTGTTTTCTAAATAAATTTCTTTAGTGATAGAAATTTGTCAATGGAAATATGGACAACGAACAACCCCATCAGGAACTAGTTAAGTGTGTACTTGTGGGCGATACAGCTGTTGGAAAGACACGTTTGATTTGTGCCAGAGCATGCAATAAACACGTTTCTCTTTCGCAATTATTATCTACACACGTTCCCACAGTATGGGCTATAGATCAGTATCGAATCTATAAGGATGTAAGTAGTAATCAGCTTATATTAATTACTAAGCTATTGTTAAATGATCTCTAGGTGCTTGAGCGTTCTTGGGAGGTAGTTGATGGAGTAAATGTATCATTACGTCTCTGGGACACATTTGGAGATCACGACAAAGACAGACGATTCGCTTATGGTCGGTAAGTTTCCACATGCAATAAATATAATAATCGTCATTGCAAATTTGTGCTTTTTTCATCTTTTTCTATTTTAATTTTCTCTTTTTTGCTAAGTTCCGATGTAGTTCTGCTGTGCTTCTCAATAGCTAGTCCAATTTCTTTAAGGAATTGTAAAGCAATGTGGTATCCAGAGATAAGACGATTTTGCCCTGATGTACCGGTAATACTCGTAGGATGTAAAAATGATTTACGTTACATGTACCGCGATGAGACCTATCTTTCATATTTTGGTGAGAGAAGCACATTTGTTAGGTGCGTAAATATGCGTACTCAAATAACGTCATTAAAAATTTGAGTTATATTTATATTTGCAACAATTGAAACAGAGCTGCACTTAAAAGTGATCTAGTGATGCCAGATGAGGCTCGAGCAGTTGCCAAGGAATTGGGTATAGCATATTATGAAACTAGTGTTTTTACATATTTTGGAGTAAATGAGGTCTTTGAAAACGCCATACGTTCTGCTTTAATTGCTCGACGGCAGCAACGCTTTTGGATGACAAACCTGAAAAAGGTGCAAAAACCTATATTACAAGCCCCTTTCCGCCCACCCAAACCGCCACCACCAGAGATAACGGTCATGGTAGGAAATTACCGCCAGGACATGTACAACATGTTTCTTGCTCAGACATACACTGATCTCATACTTGTTATTAGCACAAGTAAATTTCCTGTGCATCGATTTATGCTAGCTGCTGCTTCCAACATTTTTTATAGAATATTAAACACGGAGATTCCAGATATGGGCGGACGAAGTAGTAGTGAGTCAAGCATGGTAAAGCCCTTACAACATTTTTTTCGATAATTCGGAAATATTTTGTTTTTTCATTTTGAAATTCTTGCAGGTTAGTTCTACTTTTGGTGAAGCTACTACAGCAGACTTTAACGATGACACTGAATGTTTGATACGAAATGAGTCACGCACACAAAGGTAAAAATTTCCATACCTAAAGGATAGGGCCTTTTTATCTTTTTATTATACCCACCATCAAGTTGGCATTTCATTTTTAACATTTTGAAGATCGCAAAACTAAAATTGATCCTAATAATTTTATAACTCAATCCACACTTTCCCTTTAAAAAATGCATGAATGTTACTGAAAGAAAAATACTCATAAAAGGATGTTAGCACCGATTATATATATGGGGTGCGACCGGTGATAAGTGATTAGTCTGTCAATCTTAGACGTATATAATTTCTTAGACCCACTTCCAACCAGCTTTCTTTAACTTTTTTATTTCCATACTTTTATATTCCTGAACTTTGCCATATACACTTCTATTGAATTTTGGATTGTTTAAACAATTCGGATTGAAAAATGAGAAAAGTGGTTTGAACTGTTAGTAGCAGCAAACTACAATTTAAAAATGAATCAGCATTCTTGCATTATAATTTAGTATTAGTTATTCGCTCTTTGTAAATATTGTAGTGAAGAGTGAAGAGAGTGTGAAGGTGGTGGGTATTGACAATTTGAACTTAAACGATTTTAGTTATCTCACACGTTGTTCAACCAATTTTTCATTAGAATGTGGGAACATCTTAAGCGTAGATCAAGTTACCAAGCACTCCCTTTAATTGAAACTAAAAGACCCAGTGATCTCTACAAAGACCTCCATCACCCATTATTCCAAAGCATACGCATCATTCAAGTGGATAATAATCGAAGTAACTCGGTTAATCAGACCATAGTTAACTTGACAAAACTCGTAACATCCCAAGCTTTACATCAGTGCCTGAAATTCGTTTACACTGGCACAATAGAAATAGAAAAGGAGTTAAATAATTTACAGGTACTTAAATTATTGAAAACATATTTCATTTCAATTTCATATTGAATGCTTCCTTAGGACATTAAACAAGCTGCAGATTTACTGGAGCTAACTCAATTATCGCAATTATTATCAAAGCCTCAAACCGTGTTATCCAGTATAAATGATGAACCAAGTCCCCATATATGCCTTGTATGTTTCATTAAGTGATGTATATTTTTATATGTTATACGTATGTACATTTATGTGGATTTATTTTTTAATAGAGCATTAAAGAAAATATGGAAAAGCATTGCATTGGTGATGGTTGCTTTAGCGATATTATCTTTGAGTTAGACGATGGCCAAATGAAGGCACACCGCGCAATTTTAGTTGCTCGTTGTGACGTTATGCGAGCTATGTTAACTGGAGACTTTCGAGAAGCTCATTCCAATGTGGTAAACATATTCAGTCATAAATTATGTGTACACAAGTCGCCCACAGTTAATCAAAACTATTAATGATAATTTCAGATTGTGTTTCCTGGTGTTACTTTATACACATTTCATAAATTACTATGCTATTTGTACACCGACGAAGTCCCGGCGATTTCCGCTGATAAATGCCTCAATTTACTGGAATTGGCAAACCGTTTATGTCTACCGCGCCTATTAAATTTAGTGGAGTGCCGTGTTATTGAGGACCTAACGATGATATCTCAGAACGAAACCAATGAAACGGTGGATCATTGTCTTAAACTTTTGGAGTCAGTAAAAGTTAGTCTTCTCGCCTATATATATCAGTATCAGCTTTTCGATTAGAAAAAATCTTTAATTATTCCAGCTGCATAACGCCCACCAATTGGCTGAATGGTGTATGTCCTATTTGTGCGTCAACTATAACATAATATGTAAATATTCCATTAAAGGGCTTAAAGCTTTACATCAAGACAATCAGGAATATCTACGAGAGCATCGATGGCCGCCGGTCTGGTATTTAAAAGACTATGATTACTATCAACGCTGCATTAATGAAATGAATAAGGAGTTAAAAAACTCTCGTCGCGACTCCCGTAGCGATGAAGAAGTCTGCCTCTGCTTTACTGGTGGTAAGTAATGCTTTTAATTTATGAATTATTTACGATCTACTGTTTACACTTTTTTTTTAATACACTTAAACTTAACATAAACCAAGTTTATATAATGAAGGATATGCATACATTTAAATCAGGCGATTAAATACGTATATATATATATCTATATATGTACATATATACATATATTTTTTCATTATACATATCTACAAGTATATGGTTTGTATTTGCATTCTTATCAATTATCAATAAAAATTCGTTAAAATAGCCTATGAAATACGCGACGAGAAGATTACAAATATATGCGTATATGCGTATATTTATATTCAAATCAAGAATTAACTATATATAATATATAAAATATATAGTGTTTGCAATATGATTGTTATTTAATTTTATACATGCATAATCCCATTGCGATTGTTTTTCATTCACATTTTGATTTATTAACGTATGACGTTTCGAAAAGTATTTTCTTGGCTATTAGGAAAATCAAAACAGAGACTTGCATCCGGGGTTAACAGCGGCGAAAGTTCAAATGAGAATCAAATATTTAATAGCACAGTTAACTCGATGAACAACATTGATTTGGAGGCAGATGTTGACTTAAATCTCTGACATCCAGCTTTGAGGCACAGAAGGTTTATATATACATATACCCGCAAACAAATCTGAATGAATTTCAATTTTTTTTTTTTTTACAATCCTTATTATAGATCGCTGCGCTTCATTGTGATCTTGCCCGTGTTAATTTGTTTTATTTGCACCATTTTAAGTATTCTCATACTTTTTCAAATCTACACATAACGGTTGCAACATTGTGACACCATGCCAACTCGAAAAAAGTTACTTGTATTTCATCAACTTCCAAATGTCGTCATAGCATACCAACAAATTCAAAAAATAATAGGGAACTGTGTCTAACCATTGTAGCTTGTAAGCTTTATACATATATAAGTGCATTTATCATATGTAGCAATTTTAGGTATTTATTTCTTCTTACAATGCAAGTAATTTCCTGTTTTCGTTCTGGAAATATGTGAGAGTATGCATACACCCGACAACAGGACTTTAATTGTCGATTGACTTTAAAATTCAATTAATACGTACTGAGTGTGCCGGTTAATAATACGGACTTTGTAATCAAACCAAAATAGAAACAATAAAATTACTTCAATTGAATCCATCGCCAGCGTGCACATATTCCAACACTATCTCAACCAAATTTTTGTACTTTTGTTTTGTGGCATTGAGAGACACATTTTTCGCTCAATTCACTGGACACTTACTGCGCTTAGAAAAAGCGCTTGCAAGAATTCGTCAACCGCAGCAAAAATTTCGGATGAGAACGTTGGGTTGATTATTATATGTTATTGTTCTTTTTCTTTAATCCTTTATCTTTTCTAGTCTAGTTTACGATTAAAACATTATTTAAATTGGTCCATTTATTGTCGAAATCGGCTAGTATTAATAGTTTCATTAGGTCTTTGAAGTTCATAATAGACCGCGCATTAATCAAATCATACTCAAGTAAAACCCAGGATATTATTGTGTTTCGACAACTCAAGTTATGATTTTCATAAAACGCGAGTCTCAAAAAAAAGACATTGTTTATCCAGTTACTCTTTCAAAAGAACAATTTAAAACTCGGGCAAATGCGCTTCTGCTCAGTATAAATTTTTGAAAATTTTCATATATAACATTGACAATGTATTTAGAAATTCTTAATATGTGTGTACTGAAGCATGGAAAATATTGGAGTTAATCAAACGGTGCGCCCGACAAACTACACATCAAAATTTAAGATTAATTGTATGGCTCAGCTACGATATGCTTTTTTCCTAACTTTATTCAAATGAAGCTTACATATGAATGTACATACAAGTATTTATTTAAAATGGAAGCACAATTAAATATAAAAAATGTGTTCAATTGAAAAAATTAAAAAAAAAAAAAACCAAAATTCATTTCGAACCTATGGGTATTTAATTGGCTAACTTTATATTTTAAGATTTTCTTTTTTTTTTTGTTGAACTTTTGCTTTTTTTCTTTATTTATTTCTACAAAAACGTCAATTGTACATAAAAAAAAGAACATATTTGCATACAATAAGCATGACTTTGTATACCGAATGGAACTGTTTTATTATCAGAAGCAAACTATGATTAGTGCATAGAATTGATTTTCATTACACATTTTTTGTATACGTTTCAGAGCATTTAATCTTTTTTTATAAGACCTAGAAGTCCTAAAAATTTAATATATATTCTAAACAAACGTAAATTTTTTTCGAATTGCCTCAATTTGTAATCAAACTTGTATTATCATGTGTAATGTCAATGATATTTTTCAAAACGCACATATTTCGTGTCCAGTATCGAGAAATAGTTTCAGGTACACTAATTTCGTAATCTTGTTTTTTAAAGGGATCCATTTTATGACAAATTATTTTTCGTGTTGGATACGTACGATTCTTCCCAAGGCGAGTAGAATTTTTCTTGTTTAGCTTAAACCGGGTCATGGAAGCGAATTATACGTTGATTGCTGTAAACTTAATATTATCACAAGTCATGTACACAATGATAAACTTATTTCTTTTATTATTTACACTAAAGTCGAACAAATAAATTGTTATATTAAATGTAAAACACTCATGTGTATAAAGAACACAAATGTGCTTTCGCTCTTCAACCAACCCTTTTTATATTAAAATATTAATAACAATGATAATTTAATAAAAACAAATATATTATAACAAATGTTTGAATTTTTTTTTTTTTTTTTTAATATAATAATTGTACTTTTAACTCGTGACAAAACACAGGTGTGGTTAGCGATATCAAATTTACACATCCCCACACACATAAAAAATTATATATAAACATACCAAAAAATACATTTGGAAATTTGCTGAAGGCACGAGTATTTATTACCGTAATATTGAGACAATCCTAAGTAAGAAGAAGGCAAAATTTCCGCAACATTTCGTTCCAGAGGTCTGTTAGATCTACAAATTAATATCGTTAATATAAAATTATACGTTTTATGTATAGTTACTCACAATTGCATAACAGTTTCATTTCCTTTTTGTACCCACTGAAAGATTGGGGCATACCCATTGGGTTTTTTTCTATAATGTATGTAACACTTAAAAGGAAGCTTCAGAGACGCTGGAAAATAAATATATATTTTTGATCAGCATGAAAGTCTAAGTTGGTTTAGCTATATCCGTCCGTCTGTTTGTCTGTGCAGTGTGTGTTGTTGGCACTCCTCTGGTCGTAAAAATTAAGATATCGACTTCAAAGTCGGTAGAAATATGGGAAGCTTCTGCACGCAGGTTGGTATTACAAATGACCCAAATCTGTCGGAGAAGAAACGTGCAGCGGAGCATAAACTCCATTTCCTTATCAAAAATTTGTGAGGTTTTGCTCGTTACTTAGAAATTATAAAAGTTATAGAAGTTAGATTTTCCACATCTACTTTACGAAATATTTTACTTTTTACATCCAAAATTGAATAAAATCAGCCATGTCCAAAGTTACAAGTGATTAAAGTTTATTTTTGCAGTTTTTTGAGGTTTTATGCTCGTCATAACGCAAACAAGACAAAATGTTTAAAACTATTTTGTACATTCCTTAAATGAAGATATATTATCTGCCTAAAAATGGGTTAATTCTAACATGAAAATGATAGACACCGCGATTAATATTTTCTTAATAATATCAGCGATATGGGTATCAAAAAAAAGAACTTAAAGAGTAGAATACAAAAAGCATAGTGGTGGGTGTACGAGATTCGGTCCCCGCCGGATATTACTTTCTTACTTGTTTTTTTGATATATCACTTTATAATGTTGCCCTTCGCTCGTAATGTTTTCCAAATTCGCATTACGTAAAGGATTCCCTGTAAATTTGTTCTTAAAGTCTTTCAATACACAAAAAATTGATAAATTTCACAAATACAATTTCAAAAATGAGAATGAAGTGCACAAAAAACGCATACAAAAATAACAAAAAAAAAAAAACGAATACTATTTTTTCTTAAAAAAAAAAGCATAATATTACCAAAAGATGATACCTATGGGAAAGATAATACCTGCTTTCGAATTGTGCAATTCAACCCTATTTGCTTACTTATTATTATATTACAAAATGATGTCGGTATATTAGAGGGTCTTCTTAAAACGTGTGCAGACATCTGCAAAAGCACAAATTTGAACCTCTATTGTACATGACTAATAGTTTTTGTATTTCATGACACATACTCCACCTTGGGAAACTTTACGGCGGTGTGGAATTGTTTGTTGCCAGAGGGTATACGAGTTATATTTAAAGTTGCATTGGTCATATTGGGAACTACTTTACATCACCAAAAAGTACAAAAAATTGCAATCAAAAAGGTAAGACATTTCGCTAGCAACATTACCGCTGTAAAATTACTAGATCTAGCAAAACACATCCGATAAAAACAAACGATATTAAAGACCGTAAGAGAGAGAATAAAGAACTGAAATGAGAAGATTTACTAAAATTTGTACAAGTATGCATAAGCCTATACTACGAACATGTGTATGCTATACTATGGCGTTTTGAATAAGCCTGTGCGTGATTCGCACTAAAGCAGAAATGAGGTTGGTGGTATGTTTGCTTAAGTAAATAAGTTTTTCTTTGCCTTTTTTTTTTTGGATAACTACCATTGTTTTTTTGTATATTTATATATATTTATTGCCAAAAAAAATTTGTATTATAATTATTCTTACCGATTTCTACTATACATATATTTGCTATTACTGTTATTAGAAGCAAGATACTATTATAATTATTTCCAAATTCTATATGGTCATCATCCAAAAAAAAGGCACAGAAAAATTTATTTATAAAACAATGTTCACATGAACATACCAAGAGTAAAAACAGCCAAGCACAGACAAATCAAAAATTGAAGAATTTTGCGTTGCGCTTACATATAATTGCTTAAACAAACATACCCACAAACGCTTTTCTGCTTTAGGACGAATCACTCACGCACAGGTCTACTCGAAACGCCATGGTATAGGCTTACGCAAACTCGTCGTACAAATTTCAGTAAATGTTCTCATTTCAGTTCTTTTACGCTCTCTTCCGATCTGTAATATCTTTTGTTTTTATCAGGGTGTCTTGGGCTAGTTCTTAATAATTTTGCTCCGGAAATGTTGGTAGCGTAATGTTGTATCTTATATATGTAATATTTTTGCTGAATTACATTTTAATACGTACATATACATAACCTGCAAACCTATAAGGAGCTCTTTTTTATACTATTAAAGAGAACAAACACAAAAACATCTAACATCAACGTAAACGTACAATGTCAGCATAGAATGATTCAATTTTCTTAAGCGAATTTCATTAATTTTAATTTTAATTTTAATGATTTAAAGAAATTATCACAAAACAATGAAATTTTTGGCGGATATAAAATATAGTGTCTAGCATCAATGACATGCAACATAAGATTTCAGAGAATTTAATGAATTCAATGCAAGCGAACTTTTTAGATGAGTTGACTGACTACACTGATTAAGCGAAGTGAGCATGCGTTCTTCTGACACTCAGTTTGAATTATATTCTGGTATTGCCAGTACCGCCGAAGAATTTAGTTGAATACAAAATGTATTTCACGAAGGCAGATTGAATAATTCCAAGTGGCCGTCAATCAGTATCAATGTTTTCGACCCCAATAAGATTTATGTGTGTATGTGCACGCAAATCTTGGTCAACAATACGGTTGATGATAAGATTTGCTCGGGATGCCAAAATATCATTAAAAAGCAGCCAACAGAACATCACTGTCGACTTATTTCTAGGAAGTTAATGTTGTCTAATAATGTCACTGTTAATCGCGTATACACACAGCATTCCACGAATTGAGTACCAGTCGTAGAACTTCTGCATCGAGAGACGCCGCAGTTTTACAGTGGATGGAACAATATCCACTCATTCCTGTAACAGCTCGTTCCTACTTAATGTTACGACAATAAATGTTCCAAGTAAGATAGCCCTGTGGAATTTTCGTTTACATGAATCCAACACTATAATAAGCGAAATACAACAGTGTGGTGTTGTCTCGACAGGACAGCTTAAAAAAAGGCTAACATACCTGCAGAAAAGTACGTTGAAGCAAAATATGCAAACGCGTAGTAATAGTGAGTGTTGTCACTGCCGGGAACGATGTTGAAGATGTTGATGAAATTTGCCAAACAAATGCCGCAATTGAAACACGTCACGCAAATAATTCCTTCCAAGGTGCTATAAATTTTCATTCAAATTTATTTATAGCCGACTTACGCACATCTCCCTGTACACATGTGACAAAACAACCCAAAAATGAGCTGCTGTTTTTTGCGTTGTCCATTAGTTTTTATAAACTTTTTTTTACAGATGAAAGTGAAAAATCGTAACTCCGGAGATATCCGATACATTTTAACGCGAAGAATGTCAAGTAGTTTTCGAAAACTCAACCCCGGTTATAACCAAATCAACTAATTTCATATGTTCATCCGTAGAGAATTACCATGTCGCAAGTAGAACACAACGTATACTTTCACGAATTCTTGATATCCTAACTTTTTTAGATATTGATAGTAATGACAGTCTTCTTGCAAGACTGTTATGTTATAGATGTTATGTTACAGAACGCGAATATCATTTCGCTGCATTAGTTTCCTTTACTAAGCAAAATAACTTTTAAGAATATTCCTCTATCTGCATATTTATCTATATATGTGAGCCAAACACTATAAAGATTGATTCATGCGGACTTGATTCGCATTGAGTATCTTTAGAGCATAAGCAACGCAACGGATGTTTTTCATCCATGGATGTATTTTAGAGCAAAGCTTAAAATTGGTCCCCCCTATTTATGAAATTGCAAAATGAATCAAATGCTCTTCTACTTAGGCTGCTACACCGAGAAATACTTATTACGATTGCTTTAGATTGGTTATGGTGTCCTTATTACCGCATTTTAAAAACCATACTATAAACGAACTGAACCATTCCAACACTCCGACGAGAGAGCCATTATCTTAAATAGCTTCAACGGTAATGTAATCAAATTGTTTTTATTTCCCTTCGCCAATGGCGATGCAAACATTTACTTTGATGATACTACATACAGAGCATATATGAAAAATAGAGGAAAGGCCTATTCTTTCTCTTGTTTCGCGAACATCAGTAATGATTTCTGCAACATTGTCATACTTAAGATTTGATACATCCAAAATATCGTGCAAGGCTTTCGATCCGTGTTTATATGCATCCAAAATGATGTCCTTGTGCTTCCTCTACAGTTTTTCAATATTGGGCAATAAAAGACTTCGTCTTTCCTAAAGTATATGATAAACTTTGAATCATACAAACGTTACAGTCAGTTTTATACTAACCATAAAAAATTTCTAGTAAGTGTTCCTTTCGTAAATGAGATTTGGCCAATTGCCTTCCTGAACGTATTGGCAATCTTTTTCCGTGCGCTCTTTAATTTTTTTTTCAATAATTTGCAATTCTTGCATTAAATTCTTTCGAAGTGTGTTCACGTCATGCGCTGTCAAGTCGCTTTCGGTAATGTTGAGGCCCGATTCATTTTCAGCAACTGCAATATCTATGTATGAATTTTTAGTACGCATTGCTATAAACTATACATACTATACATATCAGGCACTTTAATAAATTGCATATGGTTTTCATCGTTTGTCATTTTATATGACAAACTGATTTTACGTTCATAATTCAAGGTTTCAGCTCACATTTTAATGCACTGATCAGAAAGAACCCTCTTTAAAACTTCTTTTGTAAATATTTCACAGGTCTGCCCTTTTCCCAAAAATCACGGTTTCTTCACGTTACCTTTTTTCTCTCCTTTTTTTTGACATCAACAATAGAAGCAACACCACTTTTGGCAAACGGCAGCTGACAATTTTTTTTCGTGTCTTATCGGTGTAGTGGAAAAAAAATTTAAAAAAGAAAAGAAATTTTTGAAAATTTTTAAAAAATGAACATTAAATTTTTCCTTTTTTCGTCCGGCGTTTTCCCCGGGATAACAGCTAAAACAATATCAGCAAAATGTTTCTGAAGATTTTTTTATGAATGCCACTGACCATATTAAGAGTTCGGGGATGGGTGGGCATGAAGTTCATTTATCTTCCAAACCAGAAACTAAAGATAATGATTTAATGGTGCCTAGAAAACAAGTAATTAATAAGCCTTCTGATTTGGGTGCCAAAGCCATTCCAAATCACGATATCAATTTTTACGATTGTATGTCGCAATGCAATTTCTTAGTTTTTGTTGGAACGTGTGAAAACGGCAAAGGCAAGCGTGTGAACATCAACCCGGATCTCTTTTTTTATGACTATTTGAAAAGTTTCAATATAAATGGCTTACAAGACCTAAAAGTGGTTAGCAGGGGCAGTTTTAAATTGCTTTTCAGCTCTGCTGTTAATGCTAACAACTTCGGTAAAAACGATGATTTTGATAAAAAAAAATTTAAAAGCGTATATACCGCGATCTTTCACGGAGAGATTCGGAGTTATTCTCAACGTCCCAATTATATACGGTGTAGACGAGATAATCGAAAAAGCTGTGATGGATATTCCTATTAAATCTGATATTAGGTTTTAAAGAAGAAATCCTAACAACAAACAAGAGTTTATTCCCACAAAGAGTATTAGATTGGTTTTAAAGGCAAAACCCTCCCCAAAGCGATTAAATTCAATTTTTGCAATCTACCAGTGGAGTACTTTGTACCCACCTTAAAGCAATACTTTAAGGCAAATATGGGCATGTGTCAAAGTTCTGTAAAGCCAAGGAAGACAGGTGTCTGAACTGCGGGAAGTCCCCCAAGTGCGAAAACTGTAAAACGATGAAGTGCTTGTCCTGTGGTTCAGTCGAGCACAACGCTCTAAACAAGTGTTGCCCGAACAGGGAACGAGAATTCAATATCAACAAGATTATGGCCATTAAAAATCTTTCCTATAAAGAAGTGAAAGAGGAAGGATGATAATGAAAACGGTAATAAGACATTAACAAAGACAAAATCTAATGCGGTCGTTAAAAGGATATGTGTTATTTCCAAACCTTTTCTCATTTCACCTCCCAAGCCTTTTCCCAGTTCACCCACCAAGACGTCTGTAACAAGATCTCAGCGGCCAGTGATTTTGAACAACAATTCGCGTTCTGCGGAACTTGATAGATTAATCTCTGTGATTAAATAATGTATCCATCCGATGATCCCCCAGAATCTTATTAAGGAATTTGAAGAAAAAATGTCTTATTGTGGTAATTCTCGCTACGATCAAGTGCCTACTACTATGAGCAAATCCCCTGGGGTGCCTTTTTTATTCAAAATATGATATGTCTCTTTTACAATATAATATTCAAAATGTTCGGCGTAATTTATCATTTTTGGATTTTTTCTTGAACTCCAATAATGTTGATTTCTGCACCTTAAGTGAAATTTTTCTAAAGGATGACAATTTTTTCGAAGTTATAGTTTCCAATTATACTTCGACCACCAAATGCCGAGATGGCGGTTATGATGGTGTTAGTATACTAGTTAAGAAAGCCGTCTATTTCAGGCGTATTCCTTATAATTCTGCTGGTGATATCGTCATCATCAAAATCATGAATCTTAAATCGAATCTTTCCATAGCATCATGCTACTTTCCACCCAGTCAAAGCGTACAAACTTTTCGTGATGAGATTCAGAGACTGTGTGACTTTCTTGATGTTGAACAAAATGGGGTTCTAGCCGGAGATTTCAATGCTAGACATTGCTTATATGGTGATCAAGTCTCGACAAACAAGGGCAAGATACTTGTAAATGGCATCAATGGCAGCAGTTTCAATGTCTTAAATAATGGTAATATTACCTTTCACTGTAATCGGAGTGGTCTCACGGCGAGGAATGTCTAAGATCTAATCTTTTCTAATTCAATTATTTTATCATTCAACTGGAAAACGACTAACGTCTCCATTGGCAAAAGTCAGCAGTCTACCATTTTACTTCACAGTCGCAACGTTCCTGTTAAAAAAACAGAAAATTTCATTTCACGCAATTTCCTTACGGAACGTCTGTCTGAAGCTGATCTTCCTTCCGACTTACCATCAATTCAAAGTGCTTTTCAGTCCGTTATCAAGTCTGCTAGAATCAACTTTTCTGATATTGAATCCTTCCCCCCCTAACCATAAACCTTGGTGGAATTCTGCCCTGTCAACACTTTTTCGCAAATACTACACCGGAAGGAAACAAATAAATAAATATGCCAATCCTGCCAACTTCATTGAATACATGAAAACACTGAAGGAATGGAGGTCTGCAGTTAAAAATGCGAAAAGGACACATAGACCTATTACGAATAAAGAGTTATGTGGTAATGGCAGCTCGCCTTTTTTCTGGAATTACATCAATGGTCATGGACATTTCAGTCGAAAATTAAACGATTGTGCTGTGTGGAATGACCATGATAATAAAAGATGTTGAATATGCTCAAGAACTATATTCCAAGTGTCAATCTGATTACAATATCTTCAATTCCTTTTAGTGTATATACAATATATACTAAATATACATATATATTGTATATGGTATATATATATATATATATACACCCTTTTCATTGTGTGAGTTAATGTATGTCTTACATTCCAGAAAGAGGGCTACTGTTGCAGGTTGTGGTGGAGTTAAGTATGACATGGTCAGAAAACTGTCTGGAGGAAACTTAGTATCCTCTTGCATGCAATTAATTACTGCTAGTCTATTAACTTTATATCCTTAGATTTGCCATGTATCAAAGTAGTTCCCATTCCTAAGGCAGGTAAAGACTTAAATGACTTAAGTAACTTCAGATCATTTTCACTAATATCTGTATTCATAAAGATTGTCAGTCTCATGGAGAGACTAATGGACTTCTTGAAAACTGAGATCATTATTCCAGCTCGTTCTTATGCCTATCAAAAACGCAAATCTACGAATATGTGCGTTAATAAACTATCTTTTCTCATAGCTAGTTTAAAAAATCTGGTAAAATGGTTACTATGCTTTTTCTGGACATCAGCAAAGCCTATGATTATATCAACTTGTTTAAGCTTCATAGAATTCTATTTCATTTCCTCTTCAAATATGTCTGTGGATACTAAATTTTTTATACAAGCGTGTTTTGGTAATGGATACAGAAAAAGTTGAAGTGTATGGTGGTATTCCACGAGGCAGTTTTTTGAGTCCCATACTCGTCAATCTATACACAGCTACTTTGCATTATCTGCAAGATGACAAAACTCATATTTTTCAATATGCAGACGCTTTCCTAATTGTATTTGCGGATTCATCTTTTTCAGTGAATAATCTCTCGATAAAAGCTAATCTTTTTTTGGATTCATACGCTGATCTTAATTTATATTTTGACCCCAGCAAAACAAATATTATTTATTTTGCCAAAGGGTCTAAACGCGAAATTAGCCTCTTTATCAAAGGAAAGTTAACGAGGTGAAATCTCCTCGATTTCTTAGTAGAATTGTAAATGGCAGTCTAACTCTTCGTGGGCATTATGAGAAATCCTTCAAAGACTGTCAATCTTGATGCAATATCTTCAAACTTGATGACTAACAATCAGTCAGGTTTACCTCCCAAAAAAGCTTTGACTGTGTACAAAGCTTTAGTCATGTTTAAGATTGAATTTGCACATTCTACATCTTGTAGCTTCCCAAAATATATTGAGAAACGTATACGAACATTTGAAAATCGAATGTTAAACCGTTTCACTGGATCGACCCTCTCAACTCCTCAACATATTTCCAATGTCATTTCTGGCGAATGACCAGTTTCCGAAAGAGCTTCTCTTTGTACTGGCAAGGAGTTAATTAAAGTCAAAATAATGAATCCTTCCTTTTTTCAGAAAGTTATATTTCTCAGTGTTACCGTCTCTTGCAGCTGCACATTTTATCAAAAATTGCGTCATACTTTTAACAAGATAACTTGAATTCCTCTCAATCATTTTCTATTGCTATATCATTCCTTTTTTGTTTTCAGCCACCGTTTTTTTTTACATGACTTAACAACTCATCAACTTACAATTGCACACGCACAATTACACTTAACATTTCGGCTTTAGTTATTACGGTCGCTTTTTTTTTTGTTGCGCTTTATATTAATATATTATAGAAATTACGACTGTTTATTATCTGAACATATAAGCCACAAATTTATTGGCTTGGTCCATCTTAACTCAACATCCCAAAGAAAAGACAAAAAGAAAGGAAATGAACTTTCACAACCCGACGATGTAAACACTCTTATAAGCATACAACCAAAGATTGCATGGTGTTGCCACATGATGAAAATCCAATAACTTGTTTTCAGCTCTATGCAGTAACTGAAATGATGATAAGAACTTGTAAGCGAAAATATTTTGATAATTCGGATTTCAATATATGGTCATTTTTTCAGTGAAGCAAGTAAGCTTTTTGGGCCTGCCTAACCACAACGAAGCTGCGTTTATATTCCCACAAACTAAATATTTAAGTAATTATCACAATAAAACCCTCGCTTGCCTGGCTTATCACATAATTTTATAATTTACTATCTCATATATACACTTTAATAAAACAATTTGACAAGTATATTTTAAATTAGTTATTAACAGCCTTTATTGTCTTTTTTTATTTTTTAAAAATGTTTATAGTGAAAATTGAAATTCCGTAGTATACAGTAAAAAAAGTAATGAAAATAATTTGATATGAAATACAAAATTAGATAAATAGCTTTGAAGTCCCTAATAAATCGTTATTTCTTTTTTTTTTTTGTTTTATTTGTGTGTATACATACAAAACCATATGGACGTGTAGCTTCACTTATATTGACATGTCTGGTGGAAACATTCAATTTATATATTTTATAAATTTTGCAAATTTATAAGTTATGTATCTATAAGTTAAATGTCTCCTGCAATCCTGGGAATATAAGTGCCCTTTGAATAGAGGCCACAGAGGAACTTGTAATGCACATAGTACCAAAAATTTGCATCAATCTTCTAATAGAGAAGTGTATCCGATTATTTAAGGATATCAAGATCAACAGCTGCGGTGCCCGCTCCTGATATGGTAATTGATATAAAGGTATTTTGGTAACTTAATACGATATTTCTTTATCATTTACGTATTTAGATATCGTATATACTTAAGCCCGACACTTTGCCTGCAAAGTTTAACATGTCAGATTCAAGTTGCATATCTTGTATTTTATTGCGTTATATGGAATCGGTTACAGATGATATTATTTTACAAAATGCACCCAACTCTTTTTGTACACAGTAAATACGTTCCCTAGAAAGTCGTGCACAAAGAAACTTCTAAAAAAATACATGGAATATCTCGTAAATTTGAGGATATGTTCCACAACTTTAAAAAATCGTATAAGATGAAAAATAAATATTATTCCAAAAAAAAGTAATAATGAAATCCATATTACATGTTTATAAATCAAAAATAATTAAGAAAAAAAAATTAAAATTAGTGTGCAGAGTCAATTCAGTCCATAAGTACAAGCTTATGAATTTTAAATTGAAATTAGGAATAAAAATCAATTTCATAAATCTTCATCGTAAATTAATAACAAGTGTGCATGAAATGAACACTCTAGCCCAGAAAAATACTGAGTAACGAAATACTATGTTCAAATTACTACTAGTACTAAATTACTTACTAAATGTGTGGACATAAACCGACAGACTTCTGATCACGTCAATATTATTGTCCACAATAATATTTTGTTGCCGTATACTTAAGTTCTTGTAATACACTATCGAAATTATAATTAAAAGAAAATTTCTTATGAGATCCGTGCTAAAATAAAAATTCGTGTAATATACCTTTTTACACGCTCTCGTGAACGGCATTTTTTCGAAATCATGTAAAAGAAGACTGTATAAAAAAGGAGTTGGGTGTATTCCATTTAAATATTTTGTTTTTTCTTGAAACAACCGGGATGGATTAGAATCTCCAGCGGAATAATACATGAGTACTGCTTGCCACACGTATTCAAGAGATTATTATACTATCAATTTATTCGCAGGCATATATTCGTTTGAAAATTAACACACTGCTTCATTCATTTCTGTGTCATATGATATCGCGATATTCTACTTGAATATTGCCAAATTTCTTTGCCTCGGTATTGCAATTGACAATTAAAAAATAGTTTCAAAATTATTTGCAGTGACACACTCGCGCTATTACAATTGTATCGTAAGACTGTAATTGAACAAGTGACTGAAAATTTCGATATATAAGCAATATATTTTCATTATAAGTATTACAAAAATATGCAATAATATTATAATTATAATTTACTTCGTTCATTTTATAAAATTCGACCCCGCTATGTGTACTACCTGTACGTTTATATATATAAAAATTATGATAAATAAACGAGCTAGCGACATTTCTAAAGAATGTAAACAAAAATTAGAATTTTCAACTAAAACACATACGATACTACTTTTACAGCAACAAATTCTATACACACAAAATAGTGGTTTTTTTATCAACAGCTGAACATTCAAGGAGAAGAAGAAGAACAGTTCTTTAAAGAATGCGCTGCATAATTATAGATGAAAGTTTATCTGAAAATGGAAAAGTAGCTGCGTAAAAAAAGACTTAGAATTAATGATATTTTTACAATTGGTATTAAGAATACGAATATATATTCAATTATTGAACTAATATTATAATGAATATAATAAGCAACAAATTTTAAAATTACAAATAAAAAATATAACACGTGCACGAAAGGTAATATCACAGCAGAACGATTGGATTTGCAAACATTCCAAACACCATATTCTCCACATCGTTGATGTTGCCTTTTGCTAGCGCTTAAGTTCAACTTGTGGCTGTCGAAGATAAATGCCAATTCATAGTATATTATTGCAAATGCAGTAATTCACTAATTGTCCACTAATCAAACTGGCCGGAAAGGAAATATAAATAACGTAATACAATGCAAGAAGATTCGAAACAGCAACTAGCCAAGGGTAAGTGTCTGAAAAAATTTTGTTTACTTTTCTCTATATATATATATATACATATATAATAAAGCATTTCTACTTTTAAGTCTTACCAATTTGATCACAATGATGATCAAATAATATAATAGAGCAAAATATCAGAAATGAATTTATAATCGAACTGGAAAAAAATCGAAGTAAAAAGTGATCACACATGTTGCAACATTTCGTACAAATTTAGAAGTAAGCGAGGCGCGAAAATATGTATACATGATCACTAATATGGTTGAATCCAGTATGCACTGACATCTTCCCGCATTATTGTTAATAAGGCGTTCACAAAAACTAGTTTTTGCCTTTTCTATAACGTACGTTGTCAATAATATAGGTCATATTAATTTTGTAATTTTGAAGAGGAATTCAGATTTCATGAAAACTGTTCCATGAAAATCTAGCTACTATTTGTGTATCAAACATAGCCTTTAAGCTTTTATAAGATGTAATACACAAGTGTTCTTGAGAGGTAAAAAACTGGTCGCTGAAACGGCTTTTACTGAAACATTTTTAAAACATTTTTGTTTGTTCGATTATTTTTTTTTGAAAGCTTTCTCTTGATCAGGTCATATTAAAAAAAACACCCTGCAATACATGTAAAACTTGATCAGCTTAGTAGAAATATTTCGGTAAGTAAGAGTAACATTAATAATAAAAAAGAGAAACTTGGAAACAAGAACATTACATATAACTTGGAATAGATAAAGAATACCTGTAACTAGGGTTTAGTGATTGTAAGCAGCTCAGTAAAATGATGGAACAATTCTAATTGTTCACTGTGTAGAATGTATGAATCAATAAATTTATAATAAATATTTAATTATAGTTTTGTATGACTACCTGCCGCAAATAATACAAATGTGAAGAATTTATATTAAAAACTTTGTCCCGGATAACAGTAAAAATGCGTATTACAAAAGCTATTTTTATTATAGTATTTATATTTTTCACCAACCCGAATAACGTAGACCATTTAAGCATATTCATCAGTCTATTGTTACAGCCTTATTTAGCAAATAAATTTAACCGTATTTTTCTATCTGAAATTCGAAAATTAACTTAATTTGATAAGCACACGTAGTTATTAAAAAACTGATCATTTCTTTACGTCTTAGTTCGCGATCTCAATTTGTTTAAGTCGCTAAATTTCAAATCTGAATCGCGAACATCACAAATACCAGCTAAATCACTCTTAAAAGTTCACTCATTAATCTTGCAAAACGATACGTAATTAAGTAAGTTAGACCACATAAATACATCACTCATTAATCTTGAAAAACGATACCTAATTAAGTAAGTCAGAACAGATAAATATATGACTGTTGACGACGTGTACGGTTAGAAATGCTGCTGTATAAAATAATAATGAACATATAGTTGTAAAGGTGCATCACATCGCTGGATTACTGGATGGGTGTAATACTTGTGCGCAAACTAGCCCGTGCGAAAGTGTTACATTTTAAAAATTAACCCATAATGTTACAGCAATTGCGACCTGAACGTGGGCTCAAAGTAATCGTTACAAAACCGTCGTTTCAATATTTTCGCAAATTATGCGATCAATTATTCTCAATACTCAGATTGCATAGACTATTGACTCTTTTTTTCTTTCTATTTTTCATAAGCATATGCAAATTATTACAGTAAAACTCTCTCGAGGAAGAAGAAACAAAACAATACATTTATTGCCACTTCCTTAAATTTAGATTAAATTTAATATACATTATCAGCGCAATGTAAATTTTGCGAGTTGTAACAATCGACTGCTATAGGTCTTAATTAGAACTTGCTTTCAGTAAAACTCTTTCAGTCAGTTTCTCATTTGCCTATCGTTACACATCTATTTTTTGTTCTTCTTTTTTTGTGAATTACAATTTTTTAGTTGTTTTTCATTTCTTATTTTTCACCCCATCAAATTATTTCACGACTACGAGCTCAAGTGACTTTTAGATTATATTCGAAAATCAATCTTTAAATGAAACATTAAACATTACATTAATAAAAGGTTTAATTTTCTTCAAGTAATTTTACTAAACTTACTGAAATGAAAGTACGAACGTGTAATCACTCAACTTTTAATCTTAAAAATTACAAATTTCAAGCAGTCAGCAATAATATAAATGGAATTGAAAAAAAACCCAATGGTCTAGCAGCGGTACACAATAATAATAACAGTAAACGTAAATTTTCACGGCCTTCCTTAAAAATTGTAAATCCGGAAAAAAACAATTTAAAAATTAAAATTGCTAAAGAAAGTAAATACAAAGCTAATATGGTGGAAACAAACGTTTTTCTTAATACAAGACAACAATTAAAACACGAAACACGCGCTGAAGCGTCTGCTGTGATAGAAGATGAACTTCTCATGTGTAAGTTAATTAAAACGCAAGCGACAATACGAAATTCTTTTTACATGAATCAGCTATTTTTTATTCTTATAATATAACGAAACCTTAGAAAAAAAAATATATATATATATATAAAAGCATAGGATTAGGTAAATTATGAGCGTTTTTAATGCAAAATATGAAAATGGGATGAAATATGCAGTACAAGACAAAGTACAAAACCTCTTTCAAAGACATTGCGCAAATTACATTATTTATATACATATAAATATGTTTTTAATTTTAATTATAGCAATGCCTTGGTTTGGAATGGATATTGGAGGCACTCTAACAAAACTTGTGTATTTTGAACCTAAGGATATTACGCCTGACGAACAAGATCAAGAAGCGGAAAGCTTGCGAAGTATTCGACGTTATTTAACAAAGAATTCTGCTTATGGTAAAACAGGCCACCGTGATACTCATTTACAGGTATGTAAACGAGAGATGGATGAATCTTGATTAGTGCTAGTGATTAAAAAAATCACACAACCAACCTATACGCACACATATAAATGTATGCGCTTCTATTATTAAATATTTTAAATTCGTTTTTTTTTTTTGTCATTGTTTTGCCGTTTCGTTCCTTTTATACTGTTTGTTACAAAGTAAACTTAAACAAAATATGCGCTGGTCTTGTAACCTGTCATAGCTTGAATGGTGGGTAACTGAATTTCGACTTTGATCGAGTGCCGAATGCCATTCTTGTTTTATTTTTTATTCATTCTGTCGTCAAGTCGAATGTATATAGTATTACCGTAATGAATTTATAATTTTTTTTTGTTTAATAATGAGTTACGACTGTCCTCTGTTTGCCCATACATGTGTTAAAGCACCCATACGTCAATCACATGATAATTATTAATCGAAATCTTTTATTTACTATACAAATGTACAAATTTTTACTTACGTGGCAAATATTTTCCATAGACGTCTAATTATTGCCAAATTATTTATATTAACAAAAATGCATGTATATCTTTCACCTATAGGACATAAGGCCATGGATAAGCAAATAGCGTACACATTCTTCAATTATGTGTTAAAATGAGAGGAAATTTTGTAATAAATCTTTATCTTTATGCTAATAGGGAAGTATGTGCTATTTATATGTGTCTACTGCCCCGTTTCGATCAAGTCATTTTATGTTTTTTATTGAAAAGTTTAATCATTTCATTTCGTCCAAATTCTTTCCATATTTATATATTTGTTATTCGAAAGTAAAAGTTCTTTGCAAATTTTTTTTTTCAACCGAACTTCGAATATGGTCATAAGAAATGATGTGTTTTTTTTAAGTCGGCAATATTTCTTTCAAAATTGTTGTTATGAAGCTTTGTCTGTATGTAACAATTATGTTAAGTTCTTTCGAATCATTTTTTCAAAGTTAACGAGGTAATGCGTTTTATTTATCCACCTTGTAGATAAGAAAAAATACAAAAATTCGACATCATTTGTATGGTCATTATATGAGCCACGTCCGATAAGTCATAAGTTAGGGATGAACACGTATTGACATTTGGCAAATTTCCATGCGGTTATGTCCGTTGCAAGACCTATTTTTTTCATATCTACCAAGAACATAAATATTGAAATTTTGTCTCTCTACACCAATTTTTGCGATCATAAAAGTTGATGGAGGTTTACTTATCCTTTCAGAAATGCGCAATAGAGACATCACAACATATACATAGTTTTGTGAAATTTGCGCCTAATCATGCCCTAAGCGGATTATGACTTCTTCAGTTATTTCTAAAATTTTTTGTGTGTAAATTCAGTGCAAGGATGCATGTATGCGGGAGTTCAACTGGGTGTTGGATTTTCGAAAACTTCTCCTTAAGGTCATGGGTTCACGTTTTACCATAAGAACAAATGTAGTCTTAAAGTTTGCCTTCATTTTAAAATACAGTTTTAACTATATATAAAAAATTGGGAAATGCTTACGTAATTGAAAGGAAAAACGCATACAGTAAAGCAAACCCATAAGTGTGAAAAAGTGTGAAAGGACATCATTGTACCCTATACCACCTAGGGTACTTGGGTACATGAAATTAGTGGATGTTTGCAACAGCCAGAAGGACTTGACATAAACCCACTTTTCATTATAGCGATTGATTCAAAAGGTCATGCTGATCTTCTAAGCTTGTTTGAATAAAGTATTCTGTTTTGTTTGTTGTTTGTGTTAGTATTTTAAAATTATACTGAATTTTCATATTGTTTTAGTTTATTCTTGTGGTAAAATGTATGATATTTATATACATTTTCTGAGTATTCTAAATGATGCACTCATCCTTTGATAGTGGATATAAGAAGAACGAGTATTGTCTCAGATGCATATCTACCACTTACTTGCTTCCACTGTTTTTCATTAAAAATTAAAAAAGAAAACAAATACATTTTTATTTACCGATATATGACACCACTATATTCAAGTGGTTATATAAACGTAACGGTGGACGTAAACATTTGCAATTAAAACATAACATATATCAGGTATGGACAACATTCGGCCCCGAAATACTTCACTTTGTCCGCACAGAGCAATGTTGCAAATGAATTGTATCTCCCGTCAATGCCGGCTCAGCTGTGCAGCTATCAAATATGGAATACGATATAAAAAGTAACGCAGGGTGTTTCTTTGTTGATAGTAGAGCAACATTGGTCTAGCCCCCGCCGCGATATGAAAATTAAAATTTTGGTCCGTTGATAAAAAAAGTTGTCCACCCTTGTTGTTCAACTCCTCCACTTAACAGAACTCTAACCAAATCAACTTTACGGAACACAGGAGAAACCTTTTCCTGTTTTACGAGTTCACGAGTGGGTCGATAAATTTAACATTTCCCTCCCATTGTTAGCTTAATAAATGAAATTGAAAATATTAACAATTACAGAAAATAATTTCATTTTCAAAATATTTAATATTCACATCTGCAGCCCTAGAAACTCTATACTTAAGAAAAAATTTTTAGATGGATAACGTGGAAATACGGCAGCGCCGTGGATCCCTGCATTTCATACGATTTCAAACAACAGATATGGGTAATTTTCTATCATTAGCGAAACAGAAAGGTATGGCGGAATTGGTGACAACAGTATGCGCGACCGGCGGAGGGGCATTTAAATTTGAAAATGATTTTCGTGAGGTATGTTTATATTCACATTCAGTAGTTATGGATTTAGAGAAACATCTTTAATATATTCTATATTTAAGCAAGTGAATATGAAATTGGCGAAATTCGATGAACTAGATACGTTGATCAAAGGTATTTTGTTTTCCGAAGTTCAAAACCGAACGGAATGTTATTATTACGAAAATGCTCGGGACATAACGTAAGTTTAGAGCGTATGAAAGCATTTCACTAAATCGACATTTTGTTCGTATATTTTTATTGCAGGAAAAGTGAGAAGCGAGTTTATGATTTCTCCCAACCGTATCCGTTCATTTTGGTAAATGTTGGATCTGGCGTATCAATATTGGCCGTTTATGGGCCCGATAATTATAAACGTGTCTCCGGTACAAGGTAAAATGTAAAATATGTAAATTTAAATTCAAATTTAAATAAACTTGAATGAATCTCTAGTTTGGGTGGCGGTACATTTTTGGGTTTATGTTGCCTTCTGACTGGCTGCAATACATTTGAAGAAGCAATACAGTTAGCCACTAAAGGCGATAACCGAAAAGTAGATAAACTAGTGCGCGATATCTATGGCGGTGATTACGATCGTTTCGGTTTGACGGGTGATTTAGTAGCTTCTAGGTAAACATATTTTAGATAATTTCTTAAAATTCTTATTACCTTGCTTTCATATAGTTTTGGCCAAATGCACATCAGAGATAAACGTGCATCGGTTTCGCGTGAAGATCTTGCGAATGCGACTTTAGTGACTATTACCAATAACATTGGTTTAATTGCCCGCATGTGTGCTCTCAATGAGAAAATGGATAAAGTATGATATATGATTGAAATCTCCCTTGGTAATAAATAAATTATTGTGACGCTAATATTTTTCAGGTTGTATTTGTTGGAAACTTTTTACGAGTTAACCCGATTGCTATGAAATTGCTGGCGTACGCCATGGAATTCTGGTCAAATGGGACGCTCAAGGGTTTATTTTTGGAGCATGAAGGTTATTTTGGAGCTCTAGGTTGTTTGTTACAATTTAATGGTGAAATAGCTGCAGCTCTAAATGAAACTTCCGATAAGACTGCAGTGAATAATCCAACGGCGTCAGCACTTTTTTCGCAGCCGGCTCCCCAAAGATAGTTACAAGGCGTAATGAAACGTCTACCTTTTATTTCGTTTAAAAATAAGAACTTTAATTTTTTTTTTGTAATTGATCATAAAACTTATTCTTGTAAGTTGATAGTGCAGTTTATATAAATTCGCTTTCAATATAATCGAAAGTAAATTTCCTATGTCATGGAAGGGACTGTAGCACAATTTTGGTGCTTCCGAAACAAAATGCACATTCAAAACGGGCCAATATATTTTTCAGTAATTGTATTAAAACGATTTGGTTTGGGTATATATTTAAAGGTAACGGTTGACAAAATGCATATTAAAAATCCATCAAATCAATTGACTGAGGCGTCGGATGAAGTCTACTCTTTGTCATTAAATTTGTTTTCGTAAATTGCCCCTTTTTACAGCATTTATATGACTTGGATTCCAAAGGCCAAACAAATCGGTCTCATTTTATTCTTCTATTTGCTTTCGCTTTTTTTAAAACCTTTATAGTCTAGATATACTTAATCCTCTCCCAAAATTTTCGCGTCCATGCACAAATATCGTTACGAACCTTCAACAACGTCCGTCTGTAATTGTTTTTGCTTTCTCGCATGGTGCAGCGTCAATCAAAATGACAACGAAATTTATGTGGGCATGTTAGGAATCTACTCTTAGAGTTCCTTAGCGTAAAACAAATTTACTTATATTTTGAACGTTGGAGATAAAGCTACGTACATTTAATTATAAAAATTCATAATAAAACGAAACCTTTTAAAATTATTTGATTTCTACTTTAGGTTTTTGTATAGACTTATTACTTTTCTAGTATAACTAACAGATCTTAATTAGAGCTTAGCTCTATTACATTATGTGTTGACCATTTACTTTAGATAATGGAATTGGATAATGCAACCATTTACTTTAGAATTGGATTATAAAAATATTTCACTCAACGAAAACTTGTGAAAACAACTATAGTGCGTATGTGTTATTATTTAACTCTCAAATAATTTGTGTAAACTGTATTAATTACCAATTTTCTTAATCCCAAACTAAACTTCAATTTGGAGTAATAAGTTCATTCTTCAATCGAAGACTCACCAGGCAAGAAGGTTCTTTTGGAAATACTGTTTGGCGTAGGAGGTTTCATCCGATAAAATCCTAAGAAAATTTAAAATATCTTTTTAGAAACTCACTCACTCAACAAATTTCCAAGAAAACTTCTGATAGCAGTAATCTCAACAATTATCCAAATACATTGATTTTTGAAATTATTTTTTTTTTCTATTATCTTCAAAAAATTATATAAAACTAGTTTAGTGGAAATGCAAATGCAAACTTTAACAAATAAAAAGTAGGGTTCTTCACAACATTTTTCTAAAACATATTCGTATGATTCAAAAACATTTTTAGAGAACTATTTATAAAACATCTTTTAATAACTTTTCAAATTTGAAAATAACTAAGAGAGTTAAAAAAGAAAATCCCAGAAGTCACTAAAAAATATCTTTGAAAACAACTTTATTTTAGTTCACATTTTTTTTACCTTGTGGGAAGATTCTCGAGACTTAGAATAAAATGTATTTAAAAAGTGTAATTAATTCAAAACGTTCCCAGAGTAATTTTAGAGTCTGTCATCATGGTTGATCTGCTTTCATATTCGATACATTTCTTGAAATATATTACGATAATCTTTTATAGCCGCGCAGCTAACCTTAAAATCTAAGACGTGTAAAGTGCGATCTGTAGCTATGAATAGATAACGGCTATCACAAGCAAGACTATACACTGGTGATGATTTGAGATCGTCCCGTCGTCGAGGCTCCACGCGAGGGAAATATAATTGCATATACTTGTTAGGGACTCTGATGTCATAAAGATTAACTCGACTGTGATATTTAGTCCCGCAAAGTACTGCATAAAGACCGTCATAATCTAAGCAATAGAATGATGAATCGAAAGGATCTTCCCAAACGCATTCGTCCTTATCCGTGCGCCGATCATATAAACGGAAACTTGTATCGAAATTAGCCGTAAATATTATGTTGTCATCTTTTAATTTAAGATCATATACTGATATAGTTTTAGAATTCAAAATTCTTTGAAACTCACTGTAAGCGAAATCGTGTATATGTTATGCAAATTAAAAAAAGACTTGATTTTAACCCTACAGACCTTTCTATGTCGATTTCACGCAGAGCACGCCTATTGGCTGATGTGTACATTCCACCATATAATTTTTTACCATCAGTATTGAATTGCAAAGCTTTAAATGATTCATTGAATTCCATGATTTGATCCAGGTGTAGCAAACCAAATTCTTCGGTTCTCTGCCATAATCTGCAACAATTGTCTGTACTCGTAGCGTACACACCGTCAAAGAAGTTTACGCACCGCAAATATTCGTTTGGATTGTGGAGCTGTTGCTCTGTAGCGTAGTCTTCTTCGTATATGAAACAATTGCCGGTAATGCGCCCCGCGAAAATAGTGTCTTTTCTCTTCACGAAATCAGCTAAATCTGCTTTATTCCCGGTAGTAATTTCACAAAAATAGCGACGTTGGAGTGGCTCAATTTTAAGACGCCGATGTTGACTTAGGTAGCATCCAAATGTCAGATAAAGCCAATCCTGTTCTAAGACCAACTTTGTTGCAAACATTTTCGAGCGGCGAAAGTATTGCTGCTCTTTATATCGTCCACTTAGCCAGTTTGCTGCGACCTTCACACGATCCTCAAACGACATAGCAATATGAGTTCTAATATATCACATAAATATTGATGAACGGTTTTCCATCGTTTACAAAAACTCTCTCCTACCTGTCTATAATCTTCGGAAAATTGCGATGACCACACATAAGCAAGTCAAGACTTTGAAGTTGAAATATGTGCATTTCGATCACATTGCGTAAAAAGCTATGGGCACGACATAAATTGAATAAATCGGATTCCCTACAGAAACTAAAAATCCTTAGCAGACAATCAATGTTCAAGTCGGTAAATTCCATAATATATTTAAAATTCTTATTAGGTTTTTTTTTTTTTTTATTTACTAGTAAAATTTATTTTGCTTTTTCAACCATCTGTTAACAGAAACTAGCGAGAGCTGCCATCCTCAAATATGGTTTTAAACGAATGTAAAGCTGTATTCTGCTGTGATATGCATTGTCTTATACCACCAAATCATCTGCAAATCAACAACCGAAAATTCGTAGTGTTGTGTAAACTAATATATTATTACCACAAATTAGAGGGATTACTTTTAATATATTTTTTGAATTGGTTTATAGTAAGCGCTTTCCGGATCTCGTGAAAGAGATTTTTGTAAAGAGAAGATATATAGTATTTTCGAGCTACAGTTAGATGACATAACTGTATTCGCATCTAACGTACCGTTAGGTACGTAAATGAGCGCGTACATAAAAAAGCGCCACTTTAACAATCGTCATACCAAGGGAAGGAGACTACACCCTCACTCGTATAGGAGTGCCAATAATTAATTATCTCAAGTATAAGAATTAGTTATCAAAAATCTATTTAAAAAAGCCAACAAAATGAAGATTGACCAATAATCCTATTTACTTATACCCTCATCTGTCTATTAATTGCCCTAAGCATAAGGCTACGCTAAACAATCTTAACTCAAAAAATAGATACAACTAAAAACCTTACAGATGAATAGATCTTGTGACGAGGAAAAACTGAAAGAGAGTTGTTTAGTTGCCCACTTGGGCATTTGGAACAAGTTCTTGAAGCTTATATGTCGCAACTGAGGTTACGTACGTGTATTATATTATATTATAGTTCCATTAATTTTCTGATGATAATGCATAACCAGTTGCTCGATGTGAGTTAATTGTTCATTTAAAAAATCAAATTGCTTCTTATCACGATTAATGGTCTCGTCATCACTAATGAAGAGCTCTAAAAACAAATTGGAAGTTATTAATATCAACTTCCAATGTCAATGGGAAATGTTTTTGTTTTTTAGATTCCGTTATATTGAGACCATAATGGTGCTAATTGTTTCTTCCGAATTTATTCACGCAGCTTGACACTTTCCTTAATTAAGTGCGCTGTTTACTATTTTACCCATAACACCATAATTTACATCATAATGGAAAATAAAGTGCTTTATTGCTCAAAAAGGAATTAAAATTAATAAAAGTTCGTTCATAATATACAATTAGAAAAAAAGCAATAAACATAATCAGATCACTATATAGAGTTGCCATTCCAACATTTATAGCTCGACACAATCGCGCAGCCCCACTGAATTGCACAATATAAATTAGTAAAATAATCGAATTCTCTTATTAATATATTAAATGGACTATAAAACAAATAAAAAATTACTTTGTACAAAATTTATCTATAAAAAAAATTACTCAATGATTTTGTAAATAAAATATGTAACAATTTCGTAAATGTAACGAAAAAATGCAGCAGTTGATACGATTACGCTTAGCAATGCGAAAAACATTCGCAATATCTAACCATCGAAACTTAAACCGTTCGTACTATATAAACATATTGAAAGATGTAAAAAATATTAACAAAATATCGAGCACTATTATCTTATCATATATCATGAATCACAAACGCTTTAGTCAATATGATTTTATCATATCACATACACTTGCAGTGTAGTAGTAGTGTTGCCTTGTATATGGTACAAAATAGTTCATATTTGTAGTGGAATCAAAAAATTCGTTTGAGACTTAAATTCCTCATTCTTAACATATGAGGCAAGTACCGACGATCTCTTGACGAAAGAAAAGAATGTAACCAAGTCATCGCGCCAGCGAGTTTAACTTAGTACATTCACATTTGTTTTGTCGTCGCTTTTTTATGATTTTATAATGAAAATGTAAACTATCAACCCATTTCAGCGAATAAATCACAATTCGTATTGAGCGCGTTACTTGAATGATCTAACAGCCGTACGCCGCAATTATCATCTAGGCCTGCTTTGCTGGTGTCTTCATCTACGAAGTCCTCTCCAACACGAATATACATATAAAAGGGACGTTGTTCTTTTAGCCAAGGTGAGAGAAAAATATAGTCCACTGGCATACGTTTAACAAAATCTTTACATAATAAGCCCAGCAAAAGTTTACGCAAGGAATGTGTAAAATAGCTTGGTATTTGAACTTGGGTATGCCGAATAATGGTGATGAGATTACAGTTGCCCTTCTCGTAGAATGGATATTGACCAACAAGCATAGTATACAGTATTACACCGAGAGACCAAATATCAGCTGGTTTTCCTTGATAAGTAGGGTTGGGACAAAGTAACTCGGGCGCCGTGTACATGGGACACCCAATTTTGTCGCTTAAAGTATCATCATTCAGGTTATAAAGAATCATCGAGCCTTCAAGTGATTCATATTGGAGCATTGTTCTAGAGCAAATAGAAAAAATATTTTTTTTAGTCCAAAATACATAAGCAATGTCAAAACAATTTCTTTATATTTAGTTTCTCAGTTTCAAATAGTTGGATACCAAAAAGGGCGCGAAATGCATAAAACCTTGATCTGACCGTGACATTAATAATTTTGCAAGAGTGTACAATAACTGTATTTTTGTACAGCCGCGAGGGCATGTGAAAAAAATACATAAAATAGTAATTATACATATATATAAATTCTGCTACTTCGCTGAAAGCTACTTCTATATGTACTCGAAGGAGTTTCGAAAAATATTACAAACATATTTGAATGCATTGATATGTTGGTTACCTGCCAGCGTCAAATCTTGATGTCGACATATGATGCAACAAACGGGCATTTCCAGGTTGATTGTAAAAGTAATTGGGAATATAATGCTCACAATCACAACCTACTTTGAATCTTTCAAATCAAAGATTATTGTTGTTGTTTCAAACAAATATACATCAGTGAATTGGTGAGAGACACGTCTTCCGACTCAACTGTTTTAAAAATGTTGGACCAATAAAATGTCATGTCGACATCCCATTGCAAATTCCCGACCAGATTTTATGGAAAGGGAGCGTTCAATAAACTAATTCAATCGCTTCCAGATATATACTTTATATGTATATAATTATTTAGAGAACTACGATATTTGATTGCAAAAATAAGCATAATAGAAAATACACATTCCTGATGTGATGTTTCAGCTTCGTTTATAAACAGTTGTCTAACTTCGATAAATTCTCGATTCGATTTATCTCATTTTCGAAATAGATGCAAAGATTTTCGGAACAAACCTTTTAAAATAAGTTCAACACTTTACCGACAAGGCATTAATTTTTACTCGCAGACCGAATATTTAAATTTGAAAACAAATTCCTTTTTCTACATGAGATTTTAATATCGTAACTAAGGGATGTTTTCAAGCAGATAAATAAGCCTTAATATATTCTAGCGCTTATACTAATTAACTAACTATTGACGCGCCAACAGGTATCTCTAGTCATGACAAGCCCAGTTTATCTGAAGATGAATATAGCTCTCTTAATAGTAAATTTATGGATTTGTTTCACAACAAATAAAAATATTTTTAACATTGTTTCCAAGGCCAAATGAAAAAAATTATTTGGAAACCAGTTGTTAAATGAAAGACATCAATTATTTATTGTCAAAAAAAGAAAATAAATAAATAAAAAGAAAAAACAAAAAAAGAGTATCAAGGACGTGATATTTCCCCAATATATTCGCAGAAACAAAAATTAGATGAGGATTGTGTACAGTACATAAAAAATCTTTAAACTGTACAGCTGCATATACCTGCTTTTGTAAGCATTAATGTAGTTGACCCCCAAATTTTGTTCAGTGTGCCTTTGTGTTGATACCAAATACAATTTTTTGATCTATATACATGCGTGTACATACATATATGTACATATAAACAGTTGATTTCAAAATTGAAAATATGTACTTATATATATACATATATATCTATATATATGAGAGCGCGTTCAATGTTATTTTGTATATAAACCAGCACGTTGAATTTTTTCCTTTTTCTTTACTTCTGGTCGTTGTTATTAGCAACACCAATGTTAGAGTCCCGGTCATGCACATGTGTGATGTCAAAATCTGCTTGAAAATTTATGTATGCATTGATTTGTGTGACTGCCGATACAAAACGAAGGTATAGACAGGTTATTCAATATTGCTACTCAGCGATAGAAGCGGTTGCTAGAATAATGCAATCGATAATGCAATAGCTTATGAAAATTCACATACAAATACACATTTTTTTATGACGCAATACATATTTTGATATTGAAAATGTACAAGATCAGTACACGCGGACAGGTGCTCAATAAAAATATGTAAAAATAACATTAAAACTACATTTTGCAAATATTTGAAATTTAGAAGTCATCAAATTTGCGAGAATAAATTTGATGTATTTGAGAAAAAAGAAAAGGATTCCAAGCAGTATTAGTATTTTACTTATCTGATATGCACATTTATATGCGAGTAAAGATGATTAATATATAAGAATATTAAAGCGTTAAAATTTTGGTTAAGCTTATATTTTCGGAATAAGATTGCAGTTTGTCTAAAGTCGAATATTTCATTATCTACAATACACCTATGAAACCCATATTTTGCAAGAATTGTACTTTTTTTACTTACCTAGCTTTATTAACAAAATAAAAACGTTTCAATTTTAAGTCGCGTAATATAATACCGTTATGGTGACATATCCGCACGGTTTCGCAAATTTGATAAAAAAGCGCTCGTGCTTCTTTCTCACACAGGCGTCGTTTATTTCTAATATATGTATGCAGATCTTCATAGACAAGTTTTGAAGATAAAATCACGTACGTACGTTGATTATTTAAAGGTGAAATGTCCTTTATAGGACGAATAAGTTGATGGCCGTAAAGATAACTGTGACATTGTTCATTTTTTTGATGCTGCAGCGCAAAATATGCCTTTTGAACTTTATCAAGCGGTTCATTTATGATTTTGCATAGATATTGTTCACCTGAAAATACATCTGTGCACTTTAAATTCGTGGTCAAGTCAATTAAGTGCCTGTACGTTGGTGTATTTGAATTTGCAGGAACTGTTTCTTTGGCTGATTGAGTATAAATTAAATAACGATCTTTGATGAAATTAACATTTGTTAAATCCCCCTCGTGATCCAAATGCAATGATTGCAACTCGCACGTTTTTCCTGGCGTGCTAAGTTTTTGATGAATGGACTGTAACATTGCAGGATCGAGAGTACTTTTCTTAGGGGTCGAAAGTGAAAATGGTTCTAACTTGTCACATGACGTAGGACCACGGATCGCATCTGACGTTGAACCATGAGTTGGAGAAGAAGTGACAACATCAACGCCAACAGAAGTTATCACAGAAGTCGATGACGATAATTCCTTTTTGTTTACTGTTACTGTACTTGTAGAAGACGAAGATTCTGAATTAACAGACGATATCACGTTTGAAGTGTTTGCAGCATCCATCTTTTCTCTATTTAATACAACCGCAGTTCGTTTATTATCCATTCAATTGCTTTCACCTCCTTTTATGCACATGGAAAGCAGTTGCGATCTTCTCTTGTGTTTTTAAAAATTATTTTACTTTTCCGCACTTATTTCTGAATTCGAGGATAAAGTCTGATGAAAAATGAAAATATTCTTACGAAATCATTAAAGCACTTGAAAAAGCAACACGCGAATACCTCTGTACAAATCAGTTTTATGAACACAACCACACAACAAGAAAGAAACAAATATATAGGCAAAAATACTACTCCTGCTACTTCAGTAAAGAAAGCCATAAAGAAGATACCGTGCGTACGCATTTAGCGGGCGTAAATTTCAACTTTTCTTACTTTATTACTACTAATTGTTGTTCTTTGTTGTTGCCTTCCAAACGCACGCTTTTATTGTAATTTAATTTTATTCTTTAATTAATTATATGTAAAAGTATTTATAGTGTGTTAATAGTTTTCTTTTCAGTACTTATGTACGTATATTATTCCACTTAAGTTCTCGCGGTGAAAAATTTACATTAGTTATTAGCATTCAAAGTAAACTGAGCCCGAACTCTGCAAAATTTGTTTTTGACTCTCTTGCGCTTTATGCTCATTTCATAAGAAATATGCAGCAAAGTCAATTATATCCTCAGAAATAGAATTTTACTCTCTCCGACCACTTTTATAGATAAGAAATACTGATTTCTTGGATAAAAATACTGCTCTTTTGGATAGAAAATACTAATTTCATAGATAAATTTTTTAAACTAACATAAATATACAATTTTTCATTAAATAACAGAAACAATGTCATTTATATACATAATAGATAGAATAATAATAGTATCTATAAGCATGGTTATATATATGGTTATATTGATTATATATAAGAAATTTTATTTTCTCTTTTACCTTAAAAAATTTTATTTCTGAACTTGCAATAACTACATAAGAAAAAACTTTGTTTTAGTGTTACCAGATGGTATTATAATAAGTGTTTTATCACCAAAGCGCTGCTAGTTTAAAAGAAATTTATTTAATACTTGTGAAATTTGTATTTATACACATATAAACCTTTCAAATAAAATGTTTGAAAAGCGTTTAGATAAAGAATATCAATGAAAGGTTGAATAAACTAAAGATTAAAATCAACAATTGTGAGCATTTGCAAATCAAACTGAAGTTTACGTAGAAAACGAGAGTTTTAGCTTTATTAAAAATGTATTTAAATAATGTTCTATTTTTGATTATCATTAAGTAACGCCAGGAGGAAACATTAGCGACCGGCAATCTACAACCACCTATGTGTTTGTATATCAATCCGGTGTAATTTCGTGGTCAACAAAAAAATAAGAGACAATGGGATTGGCTTCGACGGAAGTAGTTATTCGGATTCATATCATTAATCGCTGCTATCCAAGAATCGGTTTGATCGAAACGTGTGGGAGCTGAATGTAACCCTACAAAAAACAAAAATATGCTGTCATATTGTAGCAACCAGAGCGCTTTACAGGTTGCTCGCAATAATAATGATTAACCAAGAACGAAACACGTGGCTATTAAAGCCAAATTTATCCGACAGAAAATCGATACGATAGCAGTGACCTTGGAAGACTTATACATAAACGAGACGATCGCCAACGTATTTACTAAGGCTGTTATTTCCTAAAAAATAATATGTTTTAGAAACAAGTTTGGTATTTACTAATGGACTGTTTATGTAAATTTAATCTGAATTGAGTTTTAATTTCAATTTTATGAGGTGAGAAATTTTTGATTTTAGAAATTTTCCATGCAGAGAGAGTGTTGAGAATGATCTCCAATTTACATATTCTACTATACTTTTCCTGCATCCTTTTCTAGATACTTCTTATTGTAAACATTTTCTTACACTATTTTAAATCTGCTCCCTAATTATAACTAAAGAATTTACATTGTAAGAATATTTGTGAATTTAATAAATGAATTCAAACCACCACCTTCAATAAAGTGCGACATGATGGGCTAGTTTTCAAACTTAAAAAACTTTTTCCAATTTTCATGTATTTGGTGCTCAAATCCCTTTTGTAAAACATATAAAGTTGTAAGAAGTATGCCCCAAAGACGTGTTAAGTTCAATATTTCGTACAATTTTTATTTCACATTTTCCGGCTGCAGATAATACAATAACAGTAACATATGTCGACGACGCAGCAATTGTATTTTCACCTAGTAACACCATAAATGTTTTCTACGAGCTATAATTGCTGTCAACAAAATTTCACTTTGCTCTCAACAATTTACGCTTATTACGTTCACGCTAAATAATAGCTTTTGTCCTTGACTTTGTTTGAATAGCAATATTATCTTTATCAAGAACTGTATAAAATATCTTGCTGTACATATTGACCAAAGATTTACATGAAAAAATCATATAAAAGCTAAAAGCCAACAATTCGACCCAAAAATTAGACGCCTCATTTGGGTAATTCGTCTAGAACCTGAACTTAAACTAAGAAATAAATGGATTTTACATAAAAGTATCCTCCAACCTATTTGGACTTACGGTATACAATTTGAGGAAAAGCCAATAACTCTAATATTGAAATACTTTAAAAATATCAATCTAAGACACTCCATGTCATTGTTAATAAACCCCGGTTTGTTAGCAACAAGATTACTCATGATGACCTGGAAATCTAATTCAACGGATTCCTTCAAAATATCTTGTTAGTGAGTAATCGTATAAATCTCTCAATAATGTATCTTCTAGATGAATCCAATAAGATAAGAAGATTGAAAAGATTTTATAGTGTTTGGTTGTATCTTGTAATATTTGTTACAGATACAACCCTGCGGTACTATTAATTTCAATCGTTAAAGAAACAATTGACGTTGGGAATTTTTTTTTTGTCGAAGAAGCGGAAGAGAGAGAGTGATGGTGGATCCTGAAAAAGAAAAACGTGTTCGGACATATTTTTAAATTCTAACGGGAACAGAAAATTTTGTATAAGTAAAAATTAAATATAATATTAAATATAAATAAAGAAATTGGCATAAATATAATTATGAAAGTCATATAAAATCGCATTCGGTTGAATCTCTATACATACTTTTCAGTGATCTGTGTAAAAAAAACAAATATATATATATGTGTATATATATATATATATTTGCCCCCTCCAATAAATTGCAATAAAATGTGTACGAAAACGATATATATATATATGTATATATTTGCTTGACAATAGTTAGGAAATATTCAGCGTATAAAAAAAAGGATAGACAAACGTTAACGAGACACTGCTATTTTCTATAAGAACGCCTGCTGCGAGAAGGTTTAGGTATTGAAAGAAAAAAATGAGCTTTAAATGTAAAGCATAAGAAACTGCAAATGAACGTTAACATTAATCTCCACGCTTATCTAAAATTAAGTGTAAAGCGTAATGGGAAAACAAACTGTCTCAGATATACTCGTGTGAACACATCTCCAAGCCACGGGAAGTGATTACCAATTACGTACTTACACATATATTCATACTTCTGATAATAGAAAAGAAAGAAAAATGTACAAAGTGTGTTGTATGATAATATTGAAAGCAAGAGATTAAAATGATGGTTGCCAGTGATTTGAAAAAGAATCGACGCTTTCTGGTGCAAGAATTCCTGCAACGATTATAATAGGTAAATTAACAACTAATTGTTGTAACACAAGAGACTCTTGAATAAACCAGCTCATTTCCAGCGATTCATTTGTCACCGTGACATCTTCAATTATATGCAGCATCTTCATCATCCATAATACCAAAAGTTCAACAGTATTTTCAGCAACACATAACTGATATGTCAGGATTTTGCTTTTATTATATTTATTTTAAACATATATCGTGCATATATATAGTTTGTTTAATATATAAGTAATCATATATGTACACTTGCAAGCTATTTTATACGCCCCCCTCTAATTATTATATAGACATTAATATTTATTTTTTTGTGCTATTAAAAGCAATATGAATTAAATTAAAATAAATATAAAAATGTATTAAAGTTTTTAGTTCGGGGTTTTCCATTGCAAATCTAGACTAGAGGTAGGATAGGGTTTAGAGTGGCCCAGGGCTTATGATCTGCTCGTTCAGTAAGTAGGTTTCATCTGTCCGTTTATTCCTATAAGGGTATAGCACGTGTATTTCTTTTAGATGTAACCCTCAGCGTAGTGCCCGAGAAAAATTTAAAAACCCCGCATATCTCCCGAAACAGCCATTTCAGGAAAGATACGTGCATCCAATCCTCTTAATGTGGCGCTTAAGTGTGGCCCTATAAATAATCATGTCCGTAGTTTGATAGTTAGACAGACTGTAAGGACTTACAGAGGTACAGCATACTGGACCTTCTATTTTAATATTGATTCACTATTGTTCCGTAATTATATTAACGAATTTTCTAAATGTATAAACTACTTACTTAAGCGTCGTATCTGTTATTTGTTTTATTACTCCCATCTTGGTATAACATTTATTTATTATCTGCATGGGTAGATTGTAAATTAAATATATAGTAAATAAAAAATTATTGTGGTAATTTGCTTAGCTTTTTACATAACTGTCTCATATGTTGCGTCAATTCAAAATTCAGGTATAATTTACTTGGAGTAAATATTGAAAACCAGTAATCCCCCCTATAACACGGTCGATTCGTTCGAGATTGTACGAGAATGCTCGTACGACGCATTCGTATGACCCCATATAACAGGTTATCTTTTTGTTATTTTCTTTACTTAAGAGCATATCTTCTTGTTCGTCTGTATTAATTAAAGTTTCACTATCTAATGAGTCTTCGTTTTCTATTTTATGTGCAAATCATTATAAACTTCACACTACAGAAATATAAGATGAAAATGTGTCATAAGTGTACCTTGTTATAGGGGGATTACTATATATAAAATAATAATTACAAAAGTAACCAAAATTACTCCCTTTTTAAAGCCTGCGTTATCGTGGTTGATATTTTACCAGTAAAATTTCTGAACAAAAACTATCATCAATTTCTAAAATTTTTTTTGTGAATTATAACTAATTACTATTTAGGTTATTTCGATATGCAATGCGAAAATTCTTGTGCATGGCAATGCCAAATATATTTGCTCTCAAAAACTGCCAATAAACGTTTTTCTATGTGCTATGGCACGAAATTATCGTGATTAAGGTTCAACACAAATTCAAATTAAGTGCAAACTGTCAACTTTTAAAATTTAAGCCATCGAAAAAAGATAAACCTATTACCAAGATACCAACTGCTGATAAGAGTACAGTAGTGGACAGTAAACAAATGCAAACAAAAATGTGAACAGTGTAGATCGCAGTTCCCTTGTTGATTATCGCAATTCCGGGTCGCTCGGTTTTTTCTCGTCCTTATCATGAATGCGTTGTTGCGATTGTTTGTGTTTTTTTTAGATCCACTCGGTATAGGGCGAAAAGTTTTCGTACGCCCAACAGTAAGATTTGCTTTAAAGATTTATGACAAATTTAAAGTAAAAGCCGATGAGAAAGTAAATACAGTGCGAGAACTAATTTTGCGTTTAGGCCTTATAGCATTCGCTGTTGTGTTAATAATATGGACAGCCGTATTTATGTATGTGGTATTCTATTATGCTTACATGCCTCCGATCTCTCATACACGCCCCGTGTACATGCAGTTCAAGTAAAGTAATTAAATTTGCTTTCTTTCTTATCTTATCTCTTTTTTTCATTTTTTAAAGAACTTGTATAGACACAAGTACACCGTGCACATTCCCTCATGCACACGTTTCGCTAACTAAGAAGCAACAATTGTTGATGGTTGGGCAAGCGTATCGTGTACTTATTAACATTGATATGCCGGAATCTCCGCAAAACCTTGATTTGGGCATGTTTATGGTATGTGCCGAAATGCGTGACTTTGAATCTATGCTAAGAGGTCATTCCTGTCGTTCAGCTATGTTAAGATATCGTTCTCCACTTATACGCACCATTTCTACTTGGGCACTAAGTCCACTGTTTGTGCTGGGTCTGAAAGAAGAATATCAACAAGTATCAGTTGAGATATTTCCACAATATCTAGAGCAGCGTCAACATCCAATTACTGACGTCTACGTGGAAATACAATCCCAGAAAATAGAATTCTACACAGTGTCTCTGCACATTATAGCAGACTTCACGGGCGTTCGCTATATAATGTACAATTGGCCTATTTTTTCAGCTATTATCGGTAAGTAAATAAAAGCAAATGTTTTCTCTTAATTTCGTTTTGTCCTTTTTTTCAGCCATTAGCACAAACTTATTTTTCATATTGGTGGTATTTCTGCTTAGTTGGTATCATTGGTCAGACGCCAGATGGTTGCGGAACTTGCAACTCAAATATAATGGGATCACCGCTACTTTACAGCACTCTGCCAGCAAAGCTTTGTTATCGTCGAAAAGTATCAGTTTGCAGGATGAAGAAGAACTTAGCTTTCCCGACGACGAAAAGTCGCATATATCAGATATCGATGAGTATAACGATAAAGAAGAAGAAAAGGGGATATTTCTAGGCCGAAAAGATGTATCTAAAGAGTCATTTTAACATCGTCAATAGAATCCTTAACTTGCAACTGAAGATAAGAGGGCCCAAGAAGAAAAAAAAAGTGCAACCAAGCATATAGCATAAATAATCTTTGGAGATTTTATGATCAAATAACTCTAAAACAAATATTTACGCACAAATGACAATTTATACAAATTTTTGTTTTCATAATCATTCGCGTTATCGAACTAACCGTAAAGTGAGCAATTGCCGCTAATAAACGATAATTGATTGATGTGCTTGTGAAACGGTTATTTTAAAGTACGATTATGATCTTTATAAATCATCCACGTGCATCAAGTCGAAAGCATCATTGATTTTTTCAATTTGCGACGAATTCATGTACGAGTAATTCTTGACGTATGTATTCCTCTACCAATTGAAACACATCTAATGCACTTTTCCATCCACCAAAAGCCGTGCGTTTCTAAATCGCTCCCACCGCTAATCGGAAAGATTTAGACTGGTAGAGGCAACGCAATCGAAATCCCTTACCCCTTATAGATAGCCCGCATCGTTCGTTAGCTTTTATAAAAGCGTGTAATTATAGCGCTATATTCCTTTGTAATTGATACCAACTTCCATTACATTGTTTCACTATATCATTGGACGAAACATGCGAAGCGTTAAAATGGTTTTTGAAAACCTTTTCAAAGCAGATGGGCTGCAGTTTATTAGTCATCCCTAATGAAGAACAACAGTACTTGGGGACATAGACCGTTTTCCAACATATTTACCATATGTCACAGATATCAGTAAGACTTTTTAGTATATTTGAGCTATCTGTTGACGGTAGCGGTATTGGTGCCAAAGCCCAAGATTACGATCGTGTTATCGGCGGATTATGAATTCAAATTTAGCTCAACTTAGCTCTAGTTAATCAATAGCACTTCAATTTATTTGCCAATTCATTATTTAGATTTGGCAAAATGCATTATACGAATTTGACTTGAAGCCGTGGGCAAATTGTATAATCTTCTGGCGTTGTTTTGCAGCATCTGTTCTTAAGAGTGATAGTGCAATCTGCTCAATGAATTGGGCGAGTTGTACGTCGATAACTGCTGGGCAATGTGGACATTTCAAAATATTTATGCACTTTGAAATCGCAATTAACTGCTATTATGACAATTGCAGCTATGCATTAGAAATGTCTTTCCGGATAGAGTCAAAAATTGGATGGGTGGAAAATATTTACAGTAACTTTTAAACACGTTATACTCAATTATATTGATTAGGTTAGAAATTAACATGAAGCAAAACAAAAATTTGGAGAACTGCTTCATTTTTCGTCGATATGAAATTTACACGTCAAGAATTTTTTAGAGCAATGGAAAATGCACACAACAAAAATGCAAAGTGAATTGTGATTACGGTTCGTCGCCAAAAAGCAATGCAACTTTCGTTACAAACTTTGTTACAAACATAACAAAAAATTGTGCAATTATTTGTTAATGTTCTACATAAGATAATCTATAATGTTTTGGTATTGTCACACTTCAAAAATGCAAATCAACTGCTAGACTTTGTAGACAGAATTTATTCATAAAAATAAGTCAAGGAAAAAGCCAAGAGATGGTTTTAAAGTGACGATAGTTGAGCAGCACTTATCCTTTGAAGCTACACTGTAGTTTTTTTGCCAGGCCCGTATACTTAAAAAACAGTTACGACATTAAAACTTGCAAATAATTCGTTTTAATTTCCAATATCACCTCGATCAAAGTGAGACAACTTCACAGGCTTGTCAAAAAATTCCAGGTGGTTGTGATAAAGATGCTATATCAAAATCGACGACACGCAAGTGTTTTGCTCGTTTCCGATCTAAAAATTTCGGTATTAACGACGAAGCCGATCAAATTTTTTAACAAATTTTGGAAAATCGAGAGACTTCATATTATGCACATTGATTAAGGAACAGTTTTGAACTGTATATAGAAGACTGGAGATAAAGACATGCTTTATATATGAGTATAACATGAATTAGCATTAAAACAATTAATGCATCGGATTTCCATCTGTAAATTGAAAAGAAATTGAACCATACAAAGAATAAAAACTTTTTTTTTTCCTTTATGGCACACAGACATTCTTAGCTTCTTAGTTTGCTTTGTATTCTACCTTCACCGATGTGGAATCATTCAAGAAGTTTCATCATAAAATGGCTACTTTCTATTAGGGCCCATACATAGACTAGAATGCAAAAAACAAAGTTGATGATGCCAATATTCGATGCCAATTTTTCACACATATTTAGAATGCCAGAACATATAGCAACGTTTGTTGCGAGATTCTGAAAAAGGGAACAGAAATAGTCAAGTTTCGTGACAATATTACGAAAACCGTGAGTTGCATGTTGAACACAAGAATACATGGGCAGGTATCAGACAAACAAACGGATGGGAAGGCTTAGAAAGCAGGTAATTCTGAATCGACCCGTATGATGAAACGAGAATCTATCCCAATTCCAACCTGGATATTGTATAGGTGAGCGCAAACTTATTGATATATTTGCGCCACAAATGATGTATGATATAAGCAGCGTGCATAAGACACGTGGCTAAATCGTACCAGAATAGTACACTCCATTGAACATTTTTATAGCCTTAGAAAGTAGTTTACAATATTGAATAATAGCTGTGAGCGTTTCCGTATGTTTTAGTAACTAAAATTTCAATACGTACTTCTCTGGACTAATAATTTATTACAGTTTGACTGAAACAATGCTAGTCTACTACAGAAAACTGTACGCATCAGAGTATATAAATACACATGCCTAGTTACATATATATATATATACGATTTCAATATTTTTGCAATCGCGTCATTTGCGTTCTTTCAATATGCTAGTTATGAAAAATTCGCCTGCTTTGTAAGAACTGCGCACTAACGGCCCGCTGGCTGTATAAAGAAAACCTAGCATATTACCGCGGTCTTCCCAGTGTTTAAACTTTTCGGGTGTTACGTATTCGATTACTTTTAGGTGCCTCTTCGTGGGTTGCATATATTGTCCAAGTGTTAAGCACTCAACACCAGCCTCACGTAAATCTCGCATCGTTTGTTCTACTTCTTCGTCCGTTTCTCCTAGTCCTAACATTATGGAACTTTTTGTGATAAGGTTTTTATTAAATCGTTTAGCTTCCTTCAACACATGCAGCGTTTGACGGTAATTCGCTCGTCTGTCTCGTACATAGGGGGTCAACTTTTCCACTGTTTCAATGTTATGCGCATAAACATCTAAACCAGAAGTGGCTATGGTTTCTACGCAACGCAATTCCCCTCTAAAATCAGGTACCAAACATTCCACAAATATATTAGGGTTGCTGTAAAAAACTACGTTATTTCGCATATGTTTCCAGATTAATTTACATATAGCAATTCCAACCGTAATTTTATTTCCTTCACAGTTTCTGCAATATGTTGGGACCCACCGTCTGATAGATCATCCCGATCGACAGAAGTTAGAACAATATAATCTAATCCCCAAGAAGCTATCGCTTTCGCCGTATTTGTAGGTTCTAAAGGATCAAGTGGCGGAGGATTTCTTGCCGTTTTCACTGAACAAAACCGACAACCACGTGTGCACGTATCACCCATTAACTGATAAGTAAATACGTAACAATGACGGAAGATTAGGATAACTCGTCAACTTAACATACGCACCATAATTGTGGCTGTTTGTGTACCATGTTCTCCGCCACCCCAACATTCACCGATATTAGGACAACGTGCTTCTTCACAAACGGTTGCTAATTTTAATTCTTGTAACTGATTTTTTATTTTAGCAAAATTTTTGCCCATTGGTATCGCTGTTTTCAACCAAGGAGGTAAGCGCAGACGTTCATTTTCTCCTTTTTGTCGACGCAACTCACCCCCATATTCTTTCCACTCTTCCTTTGGTAGATCCGAATTTTGTACAAAATCTTGAAATGACGGACCTTTTGCTAGACGCTGGCGAATTTCCTCAATTTTATCCTGAGCAGCAACATTGAAGGTATGGCGCACATTTAATAGAATATGTTGCTAAAATTTTACCACGTAAAAACAGTTTCAGAAATATAAAAAATAAAAAGATACCGTAACGGCCGAATATTTTAGATCTTTTCCTCTAATCATGACACTCTCAAAACCTCTATTAATCTCTTATGAAAATTTTCTATAAGTATATAAATAAGTGAATATTTGAGACTTAATTCGAGACTAATATTCTAATTATCTGACATTTGATAAAGTTATGACGACCCATCAGCTGTTTCATTATCAGATGTGACAAAATAGAGTTAGTTCGTATTTCAGGAGAAAAATAACAGTACTGCCACAGTGATGTATTTAATTTGTACATGTTTTCTTAATTACTGGTATTTATTGTATTTTGTTGTTTCGATTGATTTAGTTTGATTTTATTTTTAATTTCACTAAAAAATACATTATTTGCGGGAGAGAAAGTAGTTAATCTATTTTTAGGCTCTTGGTACCGAGTTCTTTTATAATACATATGTTATAAGACATATTACTCAAATGAACATTATAGAAGTAAGGTTTGACGAAATGGTTAAAAAGTAAAAAAATCCTTCGCACGAATATAAGTTTGCTAAATTTTGATCTAGTATTTTACCGTTTTGGATAACTTCAAATATGAGGGTTTTAATGAAAACTAAGCGTTCACACGAAAACAAGGTCTTTTTTGTGGTGTATTATTGTAAAAATGAATGAAGAAGGGTATAGGGGCGTCACGTAAACCTTTATTTTTTATGCGGACCGTATAGATGGTAGGGTGCAAAATTATAAACGAACTTGATTCAAATTACGCCTAATTTTTATATTCCATTGTTTTTAACGACCAATTTTCATTATAAATGTGTGCCCTACGGAAGGGCCGTGTGCAAAAAATGTATCTACTTGACCTGAGTTTAACATAGTTAAACTTTATATTAAATTACCGCTATAGATCAATTTTTATAATGGAATATTAAAAACTAGACATCATTATACAAAGAAGTACCTTTCGTAGTAGCATTTATGTGCAAAATTGTTCAAAAAATGTCCTCATCTTTTCAAATTTTTCCGTCATTTTGGTATAACGAAGTTTTGTATTTGTGGGCACAAAAGAGGTCTGATCTTATCCATTTTCATTGTTTTCAATATACCGAGATTCGTCAAAATATTACAAAAAACGCAACGTCTAGGTTGAACATAAGAATACAGGGATAGATAACAAATGGACAGACAAGTTTAGACGGATTCAGAAAATTTTTTATATACATAATCTTTAAACATTTTCTCCTTACACCGTTGCAATCTGTATTATGAGTAGAAATGTTTAGTTACCTGCTCAAGCGCAGAGAACATATATGTCGCGCCTTTTAGAGTCCACAAAGTTATAATTAAATACCAGAAAATGAAAAAAAAAACTTATCTTGTTGTTGTATTGTAGAAGCATATGATAAATGATGTCTCAACGCCGCTCAGAATACGTTAATCTCATTCATTCATTTTATTGCATACATTGTTCTTCATTTCGATTTGCATTGATTGTCTGTCTCCCAATTTCCTGATTCATTTCGATGTCACCGTCGTTCTTGAGATTGATTTTCTCGTACATTTCAGTATTGTCGAGTATGTATTTCGATTTGGTGAACTAATATTTGGTCGTCCTTTTTATGGCATTTTCCTTCACAATTTAAATCAATGCAAATTAAAATTATTTATGTGATGAATGGTGCTAATTTATTTCTGCTTTTTTAATAATTTATTTGAATATTCTTCAAACCATAATAATCTTCCCGCTTATCGATAATAAATAAAACAAATTGTTGATACTTCAATATTTTTTTTTTTTTTTTGTTTGTGAGGGAAAATGGATTAGGCCTGCATGTATCGATTTAGACCCATAATCCAGTAACGATAAAAAAGACGCGTAGGTGCTATGAATTCGATTTTATGGTGAGTGTGTAACACGTTTTTTCGAGCCATTTTTTAGTTTAAAAACTTTTGATGATGCTTATGCTTGATGAACGTGCGACGTTATGCACCGCAATCATTCCCAACGTTTTTAGTTTAGTGTGGTTGTGGGGGTAAAGTTTCCAGCACGAAAAATTTCGTATAAGTTGTTGTACAGGCCGAATATAGTGAAAGATTGTCTGAGGATGTCAAACTTCCTGCATTCAGAGATGAGATGTTCGGCAGACTCGGTGATGTTACATTCTTCACACAAATCCGTGGAGGAGGCTCTTATCATTTTCAAATATACCTTGTCATAGGTGTGATTACACATGAGTCTATGAAGTACTTTAAATTCCCATGTTGTAAATTTTCCTTCTGGTAGAAGTCTGGGTGTAAGGAAAGGGTAGATTCTGTAAAAAAGCCGGTTGCTTTTTTCTCTAGCTAAGGTATGATATTCATCCTTCCATTCTTTTGCGATAAGTTTTTTGATTAAGAGGAGAGCTTCGCTGGGGGGGTAGTTTATACACAAAACCATGCCGTCAAGCCGAGCTACACGTGCATACAAATCAGCTTTTTCATTGATGCCGAAACCACAGTGACCTGGGATCCAGATGAGGTGGCATTTTTCAATGTTTGGATCTTGGATATTTCAATATAACAGTACAATTTTTCAACTTTCTTCTTCTTGTTGAAAGCTCAGTGAGTCAACAACAGATGGTTGTAATTTTTCACATATTTAGTTCAAAAGATTCATATTATTATAGCATTAAATTTATAACTTGTTGAATTGAAAAAGCGACTCTGAATTTGGTGCCATGAGAGAGTCTGAATTTGGTTGATGATTCATTGCGTTGTAAAAAAAAAAGCTTAATGTAAGCGCAGTGTAAACATAAAGTTCTTTGTCAAAGCCTTAGTAAAGTTCGAGGTTGCTTTTGGTATATTTATTTTCTGGCAATTTTTTTTTCACATTTCCTTATTAAATTAAATTGCATTCAAATCAATGTTCTATTATTTTTGTTTGCCAAACGTCACGTCTCTTTATTTTCTTTTTTTTTCATATTTTACTATATTTTTACATTTTTAAATTATTACATTTTATTATTATTAAATTATTTATGGAGCTAACATAAATTTGGTTACAGCACATTCAATAACTGCAAAACGCAGAAGTTAGTCTACATAAGCATCTATCGAGACATAATAACTTAACCCACTTTCCTTATTACGTACAACTTTCACTTTAATCGATGGCGTGGATTCGTTGTTTTTGAATGATACGAGTTACAATATATGCTAATCTATTCCTTAGGCATAATAGCTTTTAGAATCTATTAAGTTCTAGTAGTGAGCTTAAACGGTTGAAGTTTAAAGTAGTAATAAAGAAAAATATATACAGAGATAAAGTTTTTGCTGTTTATCAAGTTTTTGATAAATCTGAAGTGATGACTTTTCTCTAACTATAAAAAGTTCAACAAATCCGTCTATAACACAAGATGCTCCCGCACGGGTTTGTTAAAAAGTAGAAAGCATAAATGAGGTAAAAATCGTTTAGTACTAAAACCTGAAACCTAAGTGAAAGCATTTTGCTGCGTGCAGCTTTGTTTATATAATGTTTGGAATGCAAGCTTTGAGTTATTATTATAATGCTAGACAAAACGCAGGCACAATGCTATAATATAAAAAAAGTGGGAACGAAAATTTTTCCGTTCCACATTTGTATTACAACTATTGTATATAACTTAAAGTTAATTTTGTAGAAAGTTCGATGAATTCTTCTTGATTTGTGTACAAAATTGCCCGTTAACACATTGAAAATTTAAACTCAATTACTGATGATAAATTTACAATGCTTGCCAGAAGAAAAATAACATTGTTATTAGTTGTTGTTGCGTATAAAGATTGCAGGAATTACTTGTTATTTAATTTTTTTTACATTTGAGAGGAGATTGCGGTGACTTTGTCATTGGCTTTTTTAGAGATACAATACATATGAATAGGTTCCTTTTTTGGATATTAAAATTGGATGGACGATGGCTATGTGTAAAGCCGTGCACAAATGTTTTCCTTTTGGTTTTGTCTATTATTCTGATTATTATAATTTTTTCGAGTAATGACATAAATTCTCAGAGTAAAAAGAGAGAATTGCGCATTAGCAGCATAGACATCATAGATATCAGTTCTATTATATTAAAGAAAAGAAAATTAGATGTTGAGCCTAGTAATTTTAATAAAATAATATAATAAATTCTGTGAGAGAGAGAGACACTGACAGATATTGTGTTCTATAGCTGATTTCAGGATATCAATAGGATTACTTGCTCCGATGCGATTCTTCTAATAAAGGAAAGTTTAGACAGTAATAAAGAATGTGCTTTATTGTGAGAATTTGTCCACAATTGAGAAAGAAAACTTCTTTAAAATTCATTCATTCATATTGCAATTATACGGCCAAGACAAACGCTCGAAAATATTTTCAATCTTGATTTTCTCGATATTTGTTGGATATAATGGGGGCGTTAACAGAGGAGAAGTGTTAACGATACTATTGTAGATTTGCTCTACTAATTTTCTTTTTAGGTTTACTTCCAATATATCTTTGAAGGTCCAACTTTTCGATGATATCGTCCATAATTAGAGGTTCAGAAGTAACATACTGCCCCGGTCGATCAGCTTGGTCGTTTCCTAATAAACCGATGTGACTTTGCACACAAAGCATTTTAATTTTATCTCCGCTTCTTGTGATGATATTCCTTAATTGGTTATGGTGCTCCGGCTCGAAATCGAAAGCTTTCGAATAGCTTTCAATAAAGACAGATTATAAGTGACAATGACTGTTTTGAATTTGTCTCTATGAGCAAGGTTAATAGAGTGAAGGATAGCGATGGTCTCGGTTGTGAAAGTTGCAGCACTTTCGTGAAGTATATCATCAAGAAGAACTTGTTCTGAAGCATCTAGCAGAGTTAGAGTCATCCTTTACATCGCCTACAGGCGGTGCCGACTTAAAGAGTGTGTGTTGTTTTTTACAGATTTAAATGTGAATTTAAAGTATCGTAAATTGCCATATAAAACGAGTATAGATTTAGCATTTCACAATTGTACGCTTTAATGTAAATGACATTTACTTCACTATTGATATGTGAAAAATAAAGTGTGATATAAGAATCAGTGCACGATATGAAGTCTTTAAGAAAAGTAACAGCACACGATCGCTTTTTGTTTGACAAGAAAAAATTTTATTTTAGTTCTTTAGCTGTGAACGAGCTGGGCTCAGGTATTTATTGCATTGGAACTTAATTTGTTAAAGTTATCTTTTAGTATATACATATTCGTGAAAGATTTTTTAGCTTTTGATTTTAATTTTTACAAAATTGAGAAATCCGAAAGGGATGAAGAATACGTTATTTACCGTAATACGCCGTAAGACTTGCTATAAGCGGCCAATTAAAATTAGTTTTGCAGAATCGACAGAAGTTATGGATCTACCGTCAAAAGTGCAAAATTATTTCTGGAACTTGACAAATTAAGTGCATTGCACTGCCAATTGCAGAAAAAGCGAACCCATTTGAAACATTAAATTATTGTGTTGAATGTCATTCGTACTTATTTCCCGCTTGCGCATTTCATGTGAGAGGCATTCATTGAAGAACGAAACCTGTGTACTTGTGCTTATGTGTTAAGGGTGATTTACTTAATTTTGTTGCGGAGAAGCAGTACAACTTGCTTTGACTGATTAGATCATTCAATTGATTTCAATCATTATGTTTCACATATAAAAATTGAACATAACTTCAACATTGAACAGTCGATTGCGATTCCGAATAGTATTGCTACGGACTGTTGAGAATTTTAAGACTGGAGGAATGTTTAGATTCTCATTGGAAGAGAGCAGCATTAGACAGCAAAGCTAGTAAGCCCTGGACTAAGAAACGGATAAACCGTTAATGTTTAAAAGTCATCTAGTGATCAAGTTAACTAATGGCCACTTGAAGTCCAGAAAGAAATGAATCGTCACAACGCGCTCCAGTTTAATATACCTTGCATCACCAATTGCGTTTGGTAAAATATACCGTTACATTTGTTAGTATAGTAACGCCTTATCGACGAGAACAGATTATCTCTTGAAAGTACATATATAACCACTCCAAACTGGAGCAACTGAGCACCAAGAAACTTCACGACGCGATCAGTGTGCCCGGTAAAAAACATTTTCATTCCTTCATATCTTCTGTGGAATATTACTTATTGCTTAGACTTTATCATAGTGCATATGTCGCGAAAAAAATTCCCTTAAAAAATGTCCCGACGAAATTTAAAGTTTATTAAGTATACAACACTGTAATGAGTAACTTAGCTGAATAAAGAGAAAGAAAAAGAGAGAATTTATAGAGGAGAACAAAGCTGCACTCTCATATGTGACGAGAGAAAAAGTCAATAAAAGTAAACTACTACTCACTACTGCTGCTCATTAAAGTCCATAAGTATGAAGCTTCCTTCTGAGTCTTGCAAACATTTTGATAAAATGAATATACTCCTCATCTCTAGCTAATCAAGCCAACATGTATTTGGCATTTTGCCGTTGTTGTTGCTCCTACAGTGGATTTAGTCGCTTTTCTCTCTTTGAAAGTAGATATGAAATTTCAGTAAAGCGTTGATTTCAAATGAGTCGAGTTCTTATATCGGGTAAATGCTGTAGAAATTTTGAGAATGGGCGTAGGTTTTTAGGTAATATAAAATACAAAGAACACCAAAAATTAATTATACACATACATTCATACGTATGTACGTATATACGTATATGAGATATATATATATACAAGTATGGAAGCATTTAACTTTGAATGAATTGTGAAATGAGAATTTACAAGTGCGTGAATTTCGAAAGAAGTGCAAATATTTACATTTAATACAAATAAACGATAGATTCTGCTTGAATTGTGAATAATATTGAAAAAATAGTTTTATTTAATTTATAGATAGCTATGCTAGCAAACAATTGTTCACATTTGCTTGAGTTTGGGTCTCTCGGTTTAATTGTGCTTACCTATATAAATGATTTTGTATGAGTACCAACGAAACTGGTTTAAAACTACCTAACATTTGTGTCTATTATATACGCGTATATATGTATATTTTTGTAAATATAGTGTTGTATATTGTGTACGGACTATACGGATATGTATATCGTATAATAAATTCGACGCGAATATTACGCTTAATTTTATAAAACTTCAAAGATAAGATTTTAAAGGAATGTAAATAAAAAAAAGAGGATGATATCAAATGTATTGATGATATGTATTTGGAATACTGATGCAAATATCTGAACGCGCGCTATGCAAATAACAAACTAAAAGCCAACGATAGCCAAATAAAATGAATGCAAAAAAAAAAACCAAAATAACTAAATATTTTATATTTTTAATTAAAGTTAATGAAAGTAGAATTTGAAGTAAGTTTTCTCGTATTAAGAAGCTCTTGTGCTCATGTCGTGTAACGCATGGCTAGAAACATATATTGCATCGGGCATTGTATGTAAATCAACCATTAAACTATGAACGCCATTTGGCGTCATAACTACTTATCTATTTATCCTTATTTAAATATACATGTATTCATAAGAACAAACATGTAATTGAATGTATATAAAATACTACAAACATTTTGAAATGTTTGTGTCCTACATGGAACATAGTCAGTCGTAAGCATATAAATTTGTTTATTTAATAAATAATCATTGTATTGAAACGTTTCTTGCACAGTCAAGATACGTTTTTTTTCCTCGTTTTTTTCATAATTTCTTTTTTCTTGCCATAGTAGTGTTCTTCACTTTACATAAGCAAAACTGGTTTCCGATAGGGATGTTTGAAATACAAACATACATATGCTTACTTAAGTGTTCGAGTGTTTATAGGTAGAGTCAAATAAAAATTCAGTGTTTGTGTGAGCATAGGTGAGTTTTAATTAATAAAAATATAAAAGCTTATCATAAATTACATGCCTTTACATCGAATTCGTTCCCTTTAGATAAATGTACATACATTGAACCACAATTTTGGGTTTAAATAACTTTTACATAAATAAAGACAAAAGAGCAGTTAGTAGTAAGTAATAATGGAAAGGTTAATTATTCGTTAGGCAAATAAATGAAATAATAAAATATGTGTGTATTTATACTTATAATGCTTTCATTTATATGCACACATTCGCGCAAACGATTTCAGAGAAATTTTTGAAAGCAGATTTTCAACTTGAAAATACTCTTTTGTTTATCATCACATTTACTAAGTGCAATTGTGGACAGTTGGTGGACAGTTCCGTTGCACATGAAAAACTTCTTTATATTTATGTATCTTGCCTATATCCGCTATCAGATGATAGACGTATAATGTTTTGCTATTTTGTTTGCATTAATAACTCGGACATATATTCTTATATTACACATAAGTGCATATTTATGAGACTTTGTAGTTGACTTGGTTGTATTTGTCCATCAGTTTCGATTGTTTGGTTCGTTCTTTGAAAGTAATTGAAGTGATAAAAATTTAAATAGTAGCGCGTGGCATAACAATTCTTAAGTCTGCTTCGTAATTTAGGATTAGAAATGCTACCGATTCGGCGGTAATTTTGGATATAATTTTTAAAAATTTAAAAATAATATCTATTAATTTTTCTAAAGATCTTTAATGATTTTTCAATGAAAATGTTCCCTTTTATATAACCGAAAATTAAATGTGTGCATATGTACGCTATATATTTATAAAGAATTTATTATTTAATTTATTATTATATTACATATCTCGAATTCATGCTTGGTTGAAAATTTTTGATTTTCAGAAACTAGTCTTTAAGCGTAGGCTTAATACAGTTATTTGAACGACGTCGTTTTTTATGTATAGAAGATTTAAATCACATATTTATTTAATTCATCCTTTATAATAAAATGGACGGTAGCGTTTTTTTTTCAACAATTTTTTCAACATAATTGCTTTTTCAAAAAAACCAGAGAATTATTAGCCCTTGTTTTGAATGTCGTGCTTGACATCTATCTTAGATAGAACTGCATTTTGGTTCCATTTGATAAGTTATACATACCCTGCTGAATTGCTGAGTTGCCAATTGAAAAAGCTCTGGGCTTAATAATTAAGCAACGGTCATTTGAGGACTTGAAAGTTTTTTTTTAAGTAAATGATTGCTTAGCAAAGTACCCTGTCCACATGTTCAAAATAAAGAAGTATTTGTTTTGATCAGCGCTTAATGGCTATATATTCTTCCTCTATTTTTTTGTTCAGAAGCAATGCTATTAATTTCTTAAGTTAAGTGCAAAGTTTGTATATTGAGATCAGTGTGAGCTACGGATGACAGTACGAATTCGTTGGTTGATTAAAGAATCGTTTCTAATTATCAAATCATGCCTTTTTATTACGAATATAAATAGTTAGGCAGTAAAATGTTGAGTCCTGAAGAAGTTAAAATGAAAGTATTTTTTTAAATTATTTGGATCTCCCCTTGGCCAAGGATTCCTATATATTTCGGCGAAGACCAGCTCAATCTCACATAATTAAGGGAATAGTCGCATGGTAGTATTACTTGATAGAGCATGGACGATTTTAAAACAAGTGCGAAAATTATTTGCGGCCGCGAGCGAATCTTTTATAATCACCACCGTTATCCGTCGTACGTATACTGTCGCGATGCCAGTAATACTTAATTTAAAATTAACAGACTTAGCTTCTACTCTCGAAATCCTCTCATTTGATATCCAAATGATTACTCCTGGGAAAAGCAATTCTCCACTTTGTGGGGTGCACCATATTTATTTTAGTATTAACATATTTTTACAGAAATAATATATGTTCAAGGGAGGAATGCATAGAAGAATTTTCAATATTCTGTCCTGTTTAGCTTAGGAGTAATAAACAATAATTTGATAATTTATAATCTTGTGCAGGCGTAGACGATTTTTTCCATTTTTGTACAGCAGCTTCAGAAACACCCCCAGAATATAAATGCAAATTTTTACCGTTGTATCTCTCATGGTTTATAAGTAACGACCAAGAAACGAAATTATTTTATTTTTGAAAACAGAGATGGTTTAAAATTATGTTTTACTACGCTCGTGTTGGCCCATTTTCAATAGTAACTTGCGTACAAGAACTAACGTTTCTGTCGAAGGCAATAATTTTTACGACCAGGGAAATGTTCACCATATGCTTAAATTGATTTATAATTTGATACCGATCAAGAATATACAATGTATACGTAGTGAGGTCTCTGGTGTTTCCTTGCGGATGTTGCATATACTTTGCCAAAGTGAATGTACCCCTCATTTTCCGGTGATAGGGATAATAAAAAAAAAATCATCTGGAAAAGTTCAATCAATCCCTTTAGTAGCAATGAAAACTAATCGCGAGGGTATCGTGGTCATATACGAAAGATAATAAAAAATTTCTCAGATTAAGAAAAAACCTACTACTTAAAGTTTCCCTTTTTTTGAGGATAGTTGATATTAAATCGGACATTGGAAACCGGAACATACTCTTTAAATTCTTGAAATTTGAAACAATGACGACTATTACATTCGCGTACACAGATATCCGTAGGTCTGTTTTTCTCTTCTTTTTTGAATTAAAATTTCGGAAAAAGGGAATAACGCTAAGAATCATTAAAACTTTCTGATTAATCGATATAATTATTAAATAATTGCGGTTACGTAGAATATGTCGTTGTCAGACCTGCAGAATGGTGTCATATACATTAGATTATTGATATTTTTTATCGATTGCAATGGAACTTGTACGTTGATTCCGTTGTGCGAGAAGCTAGTCATTTTAACTTTATATATTTGTAAACATGAATAGCAAATCAATCGAAGAAAAAGTAAAAAATTGTTCTTCTTTTTGGTTTAGCTTTTTCATTAAACCTAAGTTAATGAGATTTTCTGTCGAAAATGTGAAACAAAAAAGATTGTATTTGGATGAATTAAATTTTCAAGTTCGCCGCAAGCAGTAGTGGAGATGAATTCATTCAATATATCGATCATAGATCTCGTTCTATGTATCGTATTTTGTATATACTTGATAGGATTTTGTAGGTAACTACGCAAACTAAAGACCATATTTATATATGTATATAAATTATCTTTACATTAGTCTTTCTTGTGACTAACAACTGCATATATAAATAAATAAATATACATACATCCGGTTATTTGCAAAACTATAGGTACATTCTTGATCAGATTTAGTTGATTTTCAAGATTAATTTAAGAAAAGCCATTAGAAGCATTTTAAGATCAAGTTTCTTCTTGTAAACAAAGTTTTAAATCCGTAATCATGACTTGGAAATACGGGCAAATATGTTGACGGAGCGACAGACAAGTAGATTTCGTTAAATCGATTGCGTTATATATTCTATTCTCGCAGCATATAATTTTCGATTTGCATTTTAAGACATTTAAAAAGTTCTATCTGTGGCGGCGAAGTATCCCAAAAGAAAGAAAGGGGCTTATCATTAAATGTCATCATTAACGTTACAGATTATTTTTTTTTTTTAAATAATACGAAAGTTGCCGTTACTGTCTAAGGACGATTATTGACGAGATATTAGCTCAATAATTGTAAAGTCAGTTTGTCTATTATTTTATAGAGTGTCTGCCGATCTATGGGAATCTTTGCGCTCTGCAGCTTTTGTTAACAATTGATAACAAACTTTGCATTCAAATGCTGAAATCTGTGAAAATAGATATATTAAATTTGTATACAAAACCAAAACGCGATAAAACCATCTTTTATTTCACTGATCGATCTAGAATCACCTTCTGAACCCATCTTTGAGCCCGTTGTCTGCCCCTCTGACCGTCTTCTATTCTTGCGTTAAACCTGCGGCCTCTAGGTCGCAATTTTTCAGATATATTAATGAAATCGGATACATCAACATATTTTGCCCTAACGACGAACGCTATTGAAAATGGTTCAGATCGTATCATTTCTTCGATTACATGACACATAACGTCTTACCTGGAAAAGGCGATATATGAATAATTGCATTAGGCGAAGTGGTGTAGAGCATTTAACGGATTGGAGCAGATTCACTTTTAAGCTTCATCTCACATTGTTCACGAAGGATATATGCCGCACTTTCCATTTTATAAATAGCTGCACATATGGATAAACTGATTTATAATCTCATAATGATTTATAAGCGTTTAGGTGAAGTTTTTTGGCAAATTGTAAGAAATAATTAATTCACGTAGCTTTGATCAACCTCGATTAGTTTGACGCGAATTCCAATTATTTTTCCATTTTTAAAACATGACGAGTCAAAAATAAAATTAAAAAAATAAAAAATGAAAAAGTTATCGCACAACAAATAAGTTATTTGTTTAAAAGAAATGTTAAACAAGAGCTATCAAGTTCAATACACTTTCAGTGGCTTTTTAGAGGTTTGCAAATGTTCGGAAATCGGTCTTTTCATTTTTAATTTCTATTTACGTAACGTCCGACAAAGCAGTTACTGAAAACAATCAAACACTTAAAGACATTGGCAGAGCCCGTGAAATTTACAGTTTAATAGCCATATTACTATAGAACTTGAAAAGACACACGCATATAGAGTTATTTTGTATATGTATTTCGATCACAGAAAAGCTATTAAATTTCCTATGCCAAAAAAGCCAGACATATCTTTAAACAAATCCAATAAAGGTCAGTGTCAAAGCTAATTGAAGAGATTTTTAGCAACGAATTAGTCTTACTGCCACAAAAGGAAGATTTTGGTTTTATAAATTGCTCCTTAAATGATAAGTGAAGCTTCATCATCATAGCTAAAAAGGACATTTTCTTTCGTTTTTTTTTCTCTTTTTTCAATTTTTATCATAGGTTTCCCGCTACGGAGAGTGACAATATAGCAAAAGTATTTTTTGTGTAAATGAAATCATTATACGATCCTTCTGTTTTTTATTGCATTGTGTTAGTTTTGCGAATTATTTTTATAATTGCCAACATGCATAAATGTTCAGTGTTTGCCTATGGTTTCATTTGATCCGAAAACTAATTAAAGTTTCTTGTTTTTAAACTTGAATAAAAAATGCAAACACTGCTGCGACTTTCAATTCTTGAATCCATATGAAATCGTAGAGAATGCCTCTAATATTTATTTGCTTATTAAAAATTTAATTAACAGAATTGCATTCATTTAATGTTGTTTTATGTTTTTTTAAACAAAAAAAATGTGCCAAATTTAATAAAAGTAAATTTATAATAAAATATATTTATATTTTATTCATTAGAGGAGAATATATATGAATTTTATAATTTTACTTGTAACGCGCAAAAGTATTTCAACGTAGGTAAGAAGCTGCACTGATTTAGTCTACTTCATCTGCTTGATTCATTCATCTATTTTTTTTTATCTCTTGCTAAACATCTAAACTCTAAACGGCATGTGTCCCTTAATCTGCTTAAAAATAAATTTACAAGAAAAACGACTTCCATAGACCATAGACGCAACTAAAAGAAAGTACGCCGATTACTGTGATTCTTGTTACTGTTTATTCGCATGTTCGGCTTTTGTATTTTTACATAAGGGGGAAAGCCGCTGTAACAATCCAATAAAACTTATTTTTTTTGCTAATTTTTTGCTTGGGGATGAAGGAAAGGTAATAAAATAATTATATTCGAGAAGGTTACTAATTAACTAAGCATATATTTGACTACAAAAAAGTCATTACTTTTCGAAAATTTTAAAAAATGACGACAACGTAAATATTAATCTAAAAAATAAGAAAAAATCCATTTAATCTAACTAGAGAAAAGCGTAGGATTTAGGAATAATGACTTTTGCATAGTTGCCGAGTATTTGAATGAAAAAACATCGTTTTTAACTAAAAAGAAATGCAAATTTATTGCTAATAATTAATGCTTAATTATCAAAGATATTCTACGTACTTCTCTTTAAAATGTAATTTTAATCCTAATTCGTTAACATTGAGTCTTTGAGGCTCATATCAATTTTGAACGCACACTTTTTGATGATTTCACGTTGCACTTGAAAACATTTTTTTACACCCTAGAGTGTTTGTGATAAAAGTAAAGATTAAGTAAAAGCGGATGTATGCAACACCCATAAGAACTTGAGATAGATGCTGCTTATGTTATACCAATCAATTCAGGATCACGTTGTGAACCCATCTAAGCTTGTCTGTCCGCCTGGTGTCTGTTTATGTATTCTTGTCTTCAAGCTATAGGCCGCAAGTCTTGAGATATTTCTATTTGTTACGTTGACTTGTTTTAGCTCAAGGACTGCTGGCTATCGAAAACGGTTCATTTTTTGACCACTTTTAATGTGAAGTCTTATTTTGAAAGACGAAAGGTGATTGCATGAGTAACTGTATAAACCCAAGTGACCTAACGAATTTAATTATTGGGCGCGGTCTACTATAACATTTTTACATGTTTTACTGTACTTTAAATGAACAATAAACAAGTAATATTAAAGCAAAAAAAAATGCTTGTAAATTAATAGTTCGTTATAATGTCGAAATTAATCTTTCTCTTTTTCTAACGCATTCTTTCATGATGGAGCTCACAGTTTCACAGTACATTGCTACGTTGCGCTAAGCATGTACACCATAAGAAGTACTGTTATATACCGTTACATTTTTTATGTAGTTTATATATCATTTACCGTTTACACGGCAATCTATTACTTAGAGCGTTTAAGACAAAGAATAGATTTAGAAACTTGCACCACCACTTGAGATTCGACAATAACAGCACACGATCGTCTCGCAAAGAACGTAATAAGTTTATGACATTTCAAAATTTTTTGAGAAGTAATCAATAGAAATTTATCGAAACGCTACCTCCCTGTACCGACTTTGACAATTGATGATGATTAGTTCCTTACCGTGGGATTGAAATTTTTTAAGTACACAACAACAGCAACGGCTATCCATTGAAACAAATCCTGTACCTTGGACAAAATTTTGGACAGAGATGCGTTGAGATACTGTGGATGCAATTTTAGAACAGTAACCGTAATATCACATTTGATGATTTCCTTATGAGTTATAAACTGGTTGAAGTTTTATTGAAAATGCTACTGACGTCCGTTGGAATTCTACGAGAAAATAGCAGAAGCACCACATTTGACTTCAAAGAAAATATTACGCTTATAGGCCATGTACGAAAAAAAAAGCAAAATTACCCTTTTATTAATAACATTATACCGCGATGCAGAAATTGATCTGAATATCAAAAACAAATCTAAAATGAACACATTTTATAACAAAGAAAAGGGGGAGTGGATGCTTTGGATCGAGTGGCGTATTTATATGTCATAAACTGCAAAGCTACTCGGTAACTAATCATTCCATATTACAATTTAGTTGAGTTAGAGAGTATGTGTAACAGCAGCAAAAGTCCTTTGGCTGAATACTTATCGGAATCGTTCGATATCGAAACCGTGATCCAAGGTCTTCCCACAGAGTTTGTTTCAGGACATGATATAAGCACGCTGTTGCAGGCATTGTTGCCACTCTTCTAGTTGTAAAAATGGAGATAGCGATTTCAAATTTGGTAGAAGCCTTAGAAATCGGCCATGCCCACACAAAGTTACAAGTGATTAAATTTTATTTTTTTAACTTTTTTGAGGTTTTATGCTTATTTATCATAACGCAAACAAGACAGAAACTATATAAAACTATTTTATACATTATTCAACTGAAAGTATATTATGTACCTAAAAATGGGTTAATTCTGAAATCAATATGGTAGACATCGCGATTACTTTTTTCGTAATAATATCTACGCTATGGGTATTAAATAAAAGAACTTGGGCAGTAGAATGCGAACAGCATGGTGGTGGGTATGCGAGATTCGGCCCCTGCCGAATATAACTTTCTTATGCGCTTTCTTATGTAGCTATATAGCTTGTTTGAGTAAATAAACAAATTTAAGCTATAAACAAAAACGTTACTTACACATTTAGTCATTCCCATGGTTCTTATAACAGGCTGCGAGACCCACCGTTGTAGGATTCGCTATAAAAACACGTGAAAGATTAAAGCTATTGTCCTATAACAGGCTGCGAGGCCCACCGTCGTAGGATTCGTTATAAAAACACGTGAAAGATTAAAGCTATTGTAGAAAATTCAAATGAAAGTTAATGAAGTTATTTTGCGCGTTTCGAGAAAATCACATATAAAGTTTTCAAGTGTAATAAATAGTAGATATGTTTTATTTCTATAATAATATTTTTAGCTATTTTGTTTTGTTAGCTGACAATTCCGCTCAGCACCATAAGAATGTCATTTCTATATTCAAATGTTCCTTCTCGAAATAGCCTCTTTTTGATGCATCTCTTAAAGGCAGCATTGCTCGTTTCACATTTATGATATGTATGTGTGTGTCTGTGTTGTATTAAACGCTTACAGATGTACAGATGTTTGATTACTTTTTCATTTGAGAAAGTCATTTATTGAGAAAAATTGATACAATTTTCCATCATTTCTTACAACTTTTTTCTATCTTCGAAAGAACGATATTGGTTTGGCAGTGATCGAATCGCCGACCCACTTTCGCACGTTCCCAGCAAGTTCGAAACCGTGTGCCAGCCAAGCTATGCTGCATCGATCTGAACAAATGGTAATCCAAAGGCGATATATCTGTTGAGTACGCTGAGTAAAGCAAATTTCCCATTGGAACTGCAACACCCTATCTCTGACAATCCTTGCAACGCGTGGGCGAGCGGTGCTATGCAAGAGTACAGATATTGCGTCTGTTAACCGCTATCGGTGATTTTTTTTGGAACAATACACGTTCAATTTATTCAATTGATGTCGGTGGACATCTGTAGTAGCAGTTTCATTCGGTTCTAGTAATTCGTAGTACATTACATCTTGGTGATTACACCATATACACAACAAAACTTTATGACTATGAATATTCCGCTTAGGCGTCGATGTGGATGGCTCTATTGGACTAACCCACCACTTTTTGCGATTGGGATTGTCGTGGTAGATCAACTTTTCATCGTCAGGCACAATGGGTCACAGAAAACTGTTTTTATTTTTCCTGGCATGCAACGAGACCGCGCTGTTGAAGCGCGATTGACGAATTGACTGCAAACTACAACAGAAATACTGTAAATATTTCAAAGTACAGTGTAAAAAAATAGCGTATCAGGCACGCACAGCGAGTATTATGGAGTATACAAGATTAATTTTTCTTTAGTTTTTTTTTTTAAGATGGAGGTGATAGATGTAAAAGATTCGGTCATAGATGAATATAAATTGTTTATTTTGTTGCCGTGTATTTATCATGTTGTTGCTTCTTTGCGGCCAACGTTCTCCATTTGGTATCCTTTGGTTGGAAGATCTACTTGCTAGCTCATCATAACAGTCAAAGAGAATATGAACCTCGACTAACTTTTACTTTCAAAGAAAAAAAAAAGGAGTAAAAAAGGTTATATTCAGCAGGGCCTAATCTCGCATACCCACCACCATTAAAATCTTTGACGCGATATACCTTTACTTATTGTCATAAAGAACCGAATGGTATAAAATTTATCTTTCACCTTTTATCTTTGAAAAGGTATTGTTAAGAAAAATTAATCTTAATTCACCAACTTAGCTTTTTTCGCCGGGTCGTAGTGTCCACCATATTTATTTTAAAATTAACGCATTTCTAGGTATTTGATTTGAAGAATGTATAAAATAGTTTTCATTGTTCTGTTTCTCTTAATTTATGATCAATAAGGATAAAACTTCAAAAAAAGAGAAGAAAAGAAAATTTTATCACTTGTAACTTTGTATGGACGTGACAGACATGGGTGATCAAGAATATATATATTTTATAGGGTCTCTAAAGCTTCCTTTTGGGTATTACTTTCAATGATGGGCATAATAATAATTTCATTTCTATACTATATAACATTAAATGACCGTGACTGATTTTTGCCAGTTTTATATGGACACTTTGTATGTTATACTGTAAACTTGTTTTTCATTGATCGCCCGTTTTTAGTGGTAATCGGCGTATAAAAACTTTTGCAATCAGGAGAATATTTAGCACAGAAATCACATAAAGGGGCAAGGGAGCTGTATGGACATATGGACATTCCTATATCAATTCCGAATTTGCTATTGATCAAGAATATGTAAACTTAATAGGGCTGTTAAGGCTTCCTTCTTTTACAGATAAAGTTTTCAATTTTTTATCGCAATTTCAAAAGACGGACGACCGACGACAGACAGATGAGACAGGCGTATGTCTCTATGTGTTAGACATTTAGCAAATTTAATATATCATTTTATGGCGATTATTACGGCCATGAACTTCTTCTTCTGATGTATTTCAGTCGATATATAAGCTCAGTTTCTTGATAATTGTGCATTAAAATTTTAAAGAAATAATTTAAAAAATATAATTTTTCTTTTTGCTACAATAAAATATGAGTATAATGTAAATCATTGATATATAGGCAATGGAGAATTTTCTACGATATAACTTATCAAAAAGAAGGTAAACAGGATTTATATAAGTGTGTGTTTTAAACTTAGAAAAGTAATTCGTTAAGGAGCGAAATAACGAATTACGCATCTTCAGATGGGCGAAATCTACTCAATCGACTTAACGAATTTTATTTCTATCACATAAAATCTCTTATTCAGTTTTATGAATAAATAAATTTTTTCTTTTCTTTCATAAGTAGTTTTATATATATATCAACAAAAGCAGAATAGTCTACGAAATTCCCATGAAAAAATCAACTAACTGAGTCTCTGGTAGCAGAACGTTTTATTTCACATTTTCATTAAAAAATCAGATCATAAAAAGATATGATAAGATAACAGGTCATGCACTTTGTTTTCAAGACATTTAACAACGAGATTCATCTACTTATCTTATTTATTCGACTATTATGCTCCTATCCCTCCCTTGAAAGTTTTCATATAATTAAATAATTCCACTTAGCAATACCGCGGAAATCAAATATTACAATGACAGACAACATTATCAGTCTTCTGCTTACTACTTTCAAATGCGCCCAGTTTTTAAAAATTTTTAATAACGTAATTCTCACAACATTGAACGTTCATGATATATCGCTTGTCTGTATTTCGATAAACGGAATTATTCTTTCGCTTTAGATAGCACTGTGTAATCCATTTAGATGGTTCCATTTTTCTTCTTTTTTTTCACAACAAATATCAAATCGTTTTCGTTTGAATTATGCATTATATTTTATTTACAAAAATAATGGGAATTCCACATACATATAATAAATTAATTAAGTCAATAATTCATTTTAGACTAGATTTTTTAAATGAATTACTTTAAAATTAGCGACAGAGTAGGAAAAGAGTAGAATTTAAATTCCCGGATCAAGTAAATGCTAAAATCTACAAGAAAAGCTCTGACTAGGTTGACAGATGTTCTTGCTTTAATTCCAATGAATGACTGACACTATCACTGTAAATATATTTATTTAAATCTTCTGGTTTTCATCTGTACATGAACATTAAAAAATTCCCACGGACCAACATTTTTTTTTATCACCGTAAAGAAATTGCAGCAATATAGAGAAAATAATTGTATATATCAAAGAGCTTAAAGAGAATCATTTCACTAATGTATTATTATTATTGTTATTATTATTATTGTAAATTTAGCCAGAGAATAAATTCTAAGACTAAAGTCTTAAAGCACTAGCATCTATGGCTTTCGGCTTTATTTTTTATTATTATTATTATTATTATTATTATTATTATTATTATTATTATTATTATTATTATTATTATTATTATTATTTTTATTAAAAACTCTACCGCACTTGAGATTTGAACCCACGATGATTGAGTTGCTAGTCGAGACTCTTGCTTACTCGACCACTCAGGCGGGTTCACTAATGTAATAAATAAATTGACTACACGCTAAGAAAAACTGTATTCAACGTAAGGAGAGAATGTATAAAGTTAACAAAAAAAATTTGTACAGGCCTAATAGATGCATTGAACCTTTTAGAATACAGGAAAAAAGTTAATTAACTAAAAAAACTTTTTCCTAGATTTTCAGCAATTTGTTCTCCAAACGCTCCAAAAAGTCTGGATACATCAAATTATTTTTTGCTGAAAAATTGAAGCCTAATATTCTGCTCGTTGATTTCCAACTTCTGCAATGTACTAACATACGTATTTAGAAATAGCATATATGCATTTTAAAGTATTTCCAAACAAAAATGTGTAAAGGGTGTGAAGTTATATTTCAATATAACTAGCAAAGACACAAACCAAAATTGCTTTAAAGAGCTCTGTTAAGCCCTTAACAGAATTCTATAAAACGAAGTCTCGGAGGGATTTAAGTCAAAATTCAGTTAAAATAAAACTTTTGGAGAATTTTTTTACAAAATATTTTTTAACAAAACATGCATTTATGTAAATTAATTAATATTTGAAAAGTCAGTATCTTTACACTATGTCATAAATGAGGTTGATAAAGCGAAAGTTTGCTT